>NMRA01000025.1:604339-618522 GCA_002633005.1 Phoronis australis
AAGAATAAGAATAAGAATAAAATTGAAGAAAACCCAGGAACAACAGTACTCTGCGCTTACACGCGCAGAGTAATTAAGAAGAATAAGAATCAAACCCACATGTGAAATCTGTGCTCCATGGTCAATTGTGTGTAAATGAGCTGGACAACTGTGAATCAGTCATAAACATTCATGGGCGGCGCTGCACTGAAAAAGTGGGGTGGCTATAGCCCTACACCCCCCTGTAGTGCACCACCCATAGACCATGTGCGGCACAGCACTTTAAAAAGTGGTTGGCTATAGCCCCCCCCCCCAGCCTCCTATCATGCGTCGCCCATGACATTGTGTGGTCTTTATGGATGTGCATGGAGGTCATGATTTGTTGAATTGCGTGTGTTGCTATGCATGTGTTTTTAAACTAGAATTGCAAATAAGTAATGTTTAATTAGTCAGAATTAATTCTCAGTGAGGTAAGTGCTGCACTCTTTAACATAGCTTCAATCTTGAAGGCTTGGTTTTTCTAATTTTTATGCGCCCACATATTTATATGTGGACGCATTATGCCATGATCTCCGTCTGTCCGTCCGTCCAGCGTGCAATGTCCGCTGCTCTATCTCTAAAATGCCTTGACACATCTTCATGAAATTTTGCACATTTGTTCTTTCCGTGAATGGGACGGCATGAGCGAAGTTTCGGACGTATCTGACTACCGGTGTGCCCCCAAGTGGTAATTTTGTTTTTTTTACGTTTACCGTTATATCTTCAAAAGACCTGAACGGATTTTCATAAAATTTAGTATTTTGGCACCCATTAGTGAGATGACGCTGTCCTGTTTTCAGATGGATTCAACGTAGTTTGCGCCACCTAGTAGCTATTTTTACTGTTTTCGAGTCTGTTTTTGCGTCCACCCCTCTATCAACTAAACCTCACAAAGGATGATTGTGAAAATTGGCACGTATGCTCTTACTATGAAGTGAACGTCTGACGATGATTTTCCGACGACTTCGACTACTGTGGCGCCTCCTTGTTGCAGTTTTGTTGTATCTTCTAAACCGGTCAAAGGAACTTTACTAAATTTAGTAAGTACATTTATACGATGTTGACAACGGACGACAACGACTTTCAGATGGATCTGAATACTGGTGTGCCACCTAGTGGCAATTTCATTTTTTTACGTTTACCTCTGTTTGTTCAAAGATCCTCAACGTATTTTCAAAAAACTTGGCATACAGGAATCTGATAATGAGGTGATGCTATCTCTCTATTTTTGATGGATTCGACCTAGTTTGCGCCACTTAGTGATCACTTTTATTATTTTCGAGTATGTTTTTTGGCGTCCACTCTTCTATAAACCAAACCGCTTTCAGGATAATTGTGAAAATTGCCGTGTATATTTTTACTATGAAGTGGATGGCTGACAATTTTCCGACGAGTTCGAGTACTGTGGTGCTTCCTAGTGGCAGTTTTGTTTTCTTGCGCTTATCGCTGTATCTCCTAAACCATTTGCAGGATGTTTACTTAATTTAGCATATATGATGTTGACTACAGACGACGACTTTGGGACAGATCTGGCTTTTGGTGTGCTCCTTAGTGGCAATTTTAGTCTTTTATGTTTACCAGTCTGTATCTTCAAAGGTCCTCAACAGATTTCCATAAAATTTTGAATATAGGCATCTATTGGTGAGATGACACTATCATCCTATTTTTGGATGGAATCGAGGTATTTTGCGTCACCTGGTGACCATTTTTGCTGTTTTCAAATCTTGTTTTTTGCGTCCACCCCTCGATCAACCAAATCATTCTGGGGATGGTTTTGAAAATTGGCCTATATGCTTTCAGTGTGAAGAGGACGTTTGATGATGGCGACTGACTACTGTGGCGCCTCCTAGTGGTAGTTTTGTTTTGTGTTTCACCCATAACTGTATCTCCAAAACCCACTGCAGGATCTTTATTAAATTTAGTAAGTGAATTTATGTGAAGATAACAGACGATGATTGGTCAGGCAGATTGAACGGACGCTGTGCCCACTAGTGGCAATTTCATTTTATTCTGTTTTCCTTTGTTTCTCTGAAGTTCCTTGACAGATTTTATGAAATATGGCATGATCCCGTTTTTAGATGGATTGTACGTTTTTGCGCCATCCAGTGGCCATTTTTATGATACAAATAAATAATTCTAAAAGCACACCATTTGCGATGCTCTTGTTTATTATTGATTTTGGTGTCAAGAAAGTATTGTTATGAGAGTGGAGTGTAGGGTTATTTGACATTCTTTTTAATATAAGTAAGAAACGTGCATGCAAATGATGAATGGCTTTCAGTTTCAAGTAACTGTGAAAGCTTTTTATCTTAATTGGTAAAGAAAAATCACTCTTGTGTCTGTCGCACGGGGTATCAGTGGATGGCGCAGTACTTGATTCTGTATTTTATTTTGAACTGACTTAGCTATAAGCTTTCTAAAATTTTTAAAATTCATTGCTTTCGTCTATTTTGAACTAAGAACTCGAAGAACTCGAGCACAGTAGAAACAAATTATTTCCCCAAAAAGCGTTTCTAAGCGACACTTCTCAGCTTGTGATTGTATGATTGTGTATCTCAATTTTACAGTGTTGAAACTTCTTTATTAATATTTATCAAATGTTTCTCAATTGATAGTATAATTGTGCGTTTTCCTTCTCAGTATCCTATTAAAATTAATTGTAGGCATTCTGGTACACGTTGTATCAGACACCTCCATGCTGCTCAGGTGTGCCTATTGTACTGATCAACTGGAGTCATCTTTTATGTTTTATTAGTGTGTACTACCGTAGTTATAACCTAGCCGTGGATCTAGAGACCTGAATCAAGGGTCTAGCAGTGTGCTCCAGTGGGACTCGAACCCACGACCTTGAGTAAAGGAAGTGGACACTGATCCCACAAGGCCTCACTGCTTCCTCTCTGTCTTAGCTTAGAGCTTATTGTCACCTGAGTCAAGTAAAATTTGAGCAATGCGTGACATTTGAACTGTCGTAGCCTAATCAGTGATTTCCTTAACACACTCTAGAGGAATTATGTAGATTCAGCTGGACGTTCAAAATTCCCGGTCCACATTAGGAGGGTTTGCATATTGATTTCTAAGGAATCCGTACATTGAAGTGATACCAAATGTCAATAAATATCTTCATCCCCATCTGCCTAAATGGCTAATCATGTGACGGTTCAAGTTAGTCACGTTATTTTGTTATAGGTAAGCCACACTCGCCATAGCTACAGCACACATCACGAATTTTTGTCCTACCGGTGGAAAATTGGTCGACGACGACCGGACGGCTAAAAATTAGCCGACCGGCAGCCGACTGCAGTGCCGACTCATAAGGCGACTCCCCAGCCTACCCTTCAGCCTACCCTTCAGCTGACCCTTCAGCTGACCCTTCAGCTGACCGGACATCAGCCGACCACCTGGTCGGCTGCTATTTTTATGCTAGAGTAGCAGTTGCGTAATAGATTGTCAGGCTGATACCACTTTGCGTGTGGATGCATATTCGTCTTAGCACAGGGTCAAATAAATCAACCTAGTTTACTGTCTCCATTACACGAGTTCACATCGGTTGTGTAACACCACTAATTCGAAGGTTGAAGGCAAGCGGTAATATCATTGAATTATGGACAGTGCAACAACTTGTGGATAAAAAACGTGAAAGTTTTCTTTACATTTGATCTTTAATTTGACTCGTGATGTTAACAAGCTGCATTAGATTGGCTACTTCCTGGTCAATACAACGCTGTAGTCATTTTGTAAATGCAGCTATTTTTGACAGTTTTTGCCCACAATTGTTTTTTTTTGTGTTTAGCCGAAATGCATCTTTTTGCGTTTTTAAAATCCCCCACGGGTCTCCTATCACATACCCATGATGATGGGATAGTGAGTTAGTTGTTACTCCAAAGATCTCTCACTCCAGGGTTTCCTTTTCATATGATTAACCATTGCAGTGGCAGACGCTAAGTTCACAGTCCAGTATGGTCCTAAACCCACGGACTTTGATGGCTCTAACTTCGAAATCATATGGTTACGATTTCCACGAACTTAGACAGTGACATCAAACACGGAATAACCACTGTTGAAGCTACAACCAATTCTAGCTTTGAGCATTTCATTTTTAGTGCATCAGTGACGTTAAAATCTGCGCTAGTTATATGTATCAGTTCTTCGTTCACGTTGTTGACAAATTATGTAAAATAAAACAATTTTTAACGGGAAGATGTGAATAGGTGGTGAAGAGGTATTTGTCTCTACACGGCATATGTGTGTGAATCTATGGTAAAGCGATTGCGATGTTGAAAAAAATGATAGAAAATAAACCAAGGTGCAGAATAATTCTTCTGTGCTCAGCTGTAAGAAGACCTACAACAATTTTTTGAAACAGCGCTCAATCTTAAAAAAAATTCCAGCGTGAGAGCGCTTCATCAGAAATGCCAAGCACATACAGCGTTGTAAGACAGAGGCGATGGCATTTCTGTATGTCCACACAAGTGCTTTGAGCAGTGCGTACAAATCTTTTCATTTCGCTTTTCTACACTCTGATGAATACCGACAACTCCACTTTTGAGGGCATTTTCAAAAATTAATATGGTTGATGCATTCAGAGAGTCGGTGTCCACGTCGTGCATCAAATGTACGCGTGGGCAGAAAACGTATCTGCGTAAAGAAAGAGTTGCGTTTTCAAAACTTTCAGAGTCATGTGTTATCAGGACCCTACCGAGGCCAAGTACAAAGCACGTCTTCAAAATTTAGATAAACAAAGTTTACGGCATACTGATTACAGGGTCACTGACTCGGAGTACTGTCTTAGGCATACGTATATTGTAATATCGGTTGAATTGTATGTTATAAATGTGAATAGCACGTACGCTTACAATAAGCCATTCACATTTATATCTGATCACAATTCTCCCCCTGCTTTGAAAACAATCGTTTAGATAATTTTCGGAAAGAACGTGAACAAAAATGATAGGACAAACACTACATTCCAAATTCCAGATTCTACATTCGAAGTCTGCTTTTGTGAGAAAGAAACTCTCAACAGAAGAAGTTTGTAATGACACGTAAATAAACATAACTTTTATTTGCCCAGAATATGTACAACTATTTACGCAATCCTTACAACATCAAGATAATTGAATAAACTCTTGAATTTAACTAAACTTTAAACCTTGAATTAATGTCTCGAAATAATCCGTTGTGCGGTATGAAAACACTTGAGGTCGTAAACCAGCCAGCATTGTATTCTGATTTTTGTGCAATTTTACTGCGAAATTTCAAATTTCTTGCGTGTTTTTATACATAATGTACTGTGTAAAAAGTCTCGTACTTAGGGACAGAAATTATGCTTCCACGATATCACTTAACGTTTGATTTTATTACGTCGTCAGTAATTCAACATAAAGTTTACGTTGGTGTAATGTCACGCACTTCGTATTTGTAGGTTGATTCGATTTTACCACCTTTCAGTAGTTCAACAAAAGTTGATAAACCGATGTCAAGACCAGAGTTGCCACTGGTGAACAAATAGCGATCAGTTAAATGTTTGTTTGACCAAAGTTCACCCGCTAAGTCATAAAATGGTAATTGCCGACTAAGGACACGCTTAATCCGAATTGGTCGTCTACGCTAGGCGACCACTTAGCCGACCCAAGTGCTGACCTCAGAGGCGACTCAGCAGACAGCTCCTAGCCGACGGTTGTTGGTCGGCTACTGGTCGGCCAGTCGTCGACCCAATTTCTGACCGGTCGGACAAAAATTTGTGATGTGTGCTGTAAGTCCAAACTTGTTACTGTGATAAGTCGAGACAGGTTGTAGGGATCATTGTGTCCGCTTTAGGTGAGGGTGAGGCCACTGTGACATCAGCTCGCCTTGGCAACTCACTGCAGAGGAATTTCACTATGTCTCGACATCCAACTCTGGAGGTCTCTTAAAGAAAATGTAATCTAACTTATCGCCTGTGAAGACTGTTGTTGATAGGACTATAAGTGAGATGCGCTGCTGAGAATCTCATTTTAGTTGGGACATGAGGATAATGTAAAATGTTTACATAAGGAATAAAGAACAATTTGAAAGTAATCGAAAGGAGTAAAATTCTTTGGTATTTTTTACCATTTCAGCCTCTGAAGAACGGGATTACATGAAAAAAGATTACACCAAAATTCTGGATGCGTATGGTTGTCTGGGTGTACTACGGCTAAACATTGGTAATTTTTAAATCTTTAATTACCAATTAATTGAATTGCCTCTCGGATTTGAACGCTGCATGCCAAAAGTGATAGATTTAATTGCGGACTTGCCCGTGGTGTGTAATGTCTGGCAAGTTTTGCTTTTGCCTTTGGTGAAAATTTAGTTGTGATTCTGTGCACTGGAAATGGGTTACTAATCGCTAGCCTACTTTACATTTTTGTTTTTTCGTATTCCATGAAAACTTTCCTGTTGTCTTGACTAGTAACTTCTAGTGACGCAATCTGTTGTTTGTCTTCTATTGATTTTCAGCTGCCATTAATTCTGGTCGCGTGGTCTAATCAGGGAGATTAGGTTCTATTTCTGTAGAGACGTGCTCTCTTGTGGTTTCCATTTAACTTTCCCACACTCTGCATCATTCATCATTTAATGGCTGATATCACAGCAGTGAGCTTGACACAAGCTTATATCACCTCAGCAGGGAAATTGAGGGAATCATGTTATTTTCATTAAAAAGTTGTTTTTTAGTCATTTTGAAAACAAAAACAATGCTGTCAACTTGTAACAGATGCTCTTTTCTTGTGTTTGCTGTTAACCTTCATGTACAAGCCAAGCAATGTCCTTTCCTGTGTTAAATTGCCTGAGCTAGGTCATTTTCTGTTCAAAAGTTTTACAAGGCCTCTGAAAAAATACAAAATTTGTCATTGCGGCTTGTTTCCTAATGTTTATACAAGAAGGGCGGTTTTTACTCTGATTGTCTCTGTAATAGTTTGCCTAGCAGGAACAGTGTTATACCATTTGGGGTAATTATCAGTTATTTTGCGTGAAAACGATAATTGTCAAAATGGTAATCTGTCAATTTTCAAAGTGTTAATTTTTAACAAGTGTTCAGTACAAACTGTTGTTTATGAAATAAAATTTTCTTGATGTTCATTTTAAATTTGGTGAGAAATTTGACAATAGGAAATTCCACGTGTCTGCCATATTGTGTTATAAATAGGCGAGAAATTACTATATTTCATCTTCTGTTAAAAGAATCCGACTACTAATTAAAACCATGACCTATTGTTTTATAACTGGTCTTAAATTATTCTTTATGTCGATTAGAACTGATTTTGGACTTGTGAAGAACTGACAATTACTTATCTCATGAGACCGTGTTCACCATCACCCGACGAAGTACTCGTAGTTCTTATCAAAATAGAGATGACTTCTAATCTCAGTAAGGCACTAGTTGAGTTCAGTTTTATCATCATTAGTGGCCTAAATCAAAAGTTAGTTGTTTTACAAAAAGCTAGTTGAAATACTTCTAAGAATTCATTGTTTTTTTCAGATTACACTGACTTATCAACCAGTCATTCTGCACTTAGGTTGCACAAACTATAATAACCAAAATTGTCATTTATACACTTTTCAAGCACTGATTATTACAAATGATGGACAATTTTCTAAAGGTTGTTTTATGACATCTACACAGTACAAACTGTGCTAGTGAGAGACTAAAATGTAAGTTCTCAATCTTTATTTTTGTGGATAAATTTGACGAAATAGAATTTTGCTCGTCAACCATAATATTGTGTTCTAATTAAGTGAAAAATTACCATAGTGTACTGTTCCCACCATCACTATGGTAAAAACTCTCCAGTTGGTGGCAGTGAAAATTAATTATTTTTCTCAAGGTCAGAGCTTGTTCCAAATTGTAGAAATGGGCAATATTGACAGTCCCAAATTCAAGATTCACCGAAAAGACAAAATTACCAGCTGCGTAGATTGAAATAACATCCGAAATTTGAGATATATCTTGAATGCCAAAATCCCCTTGTCCCAAATTCCAGAATAAAGTTAACACAATTTTTGTGGGAGTTTCTACGTCCCAAATTGCAGAGACTGTCCCGAATTGGAGAATTATTTCCATATGTTGCCATCATCCACTGAGTTTGATGCATTTGGATGATTTATAAAAGCTTCTTGTAATGTTGTGATTGGTTTTACCATAAGGGGAGGAGCCAGACCTTTATCTGGTTATGATAACGGGATGCCTGTCTGTGGGGAAAATCGGCGAATCAGAGATCTTCCGAATAACTGCCACGTCCTTCCTGTCTTTACGGAGTGATCAAACAGAGGAGGACAAAATTGCTGAAGTGCGACGGCTGTTGAATTCTGGAACATTCTACTTCTCCTGGTCACCAAAAGGGGTCCAGTTTGACCTGAGTCTTTGCGCTCAGCGAAGGATACAGGACCATGCCACAGACAACAGGTTCTTCTGGTAAGATCAAAACTAGTTCCAGAACGAGACTATTAGACTTTGTTTCTTAGATTATGCCGTCTTCTTATGAATTCAGTCCCTGAGGACCAGTCAGATTTAGATTTATTCTGTCTATCATATTTTCTAATGTTTTACCGTTTGTCTGGATTATTGGATTTGGACGATGAAGTAAATCTGATTTCATCTTGCTGTAATCCCTCCTTTTATATCAAAATGTCATGCATTAATCCAATTTTATAGATAGCAGAATTTATTAATTGTTTTGTTTCAAGGAATCGCAGCCTATACCTTCATCCACAGCGTTTTGGCGTTGACTGTGACTCATGGCTATATAAGGTAATGTGTGGAGGCGTGGAGATCAGGACGATCTACGCAGCGCACAAGCAGGCCAAGGCATGCCTCATAACGAGGCTGAGCTGTGAGCGAGCCGGCACCAGGTTCAATGTGCGAGGGGTCAACGATGACGGACATGTGGCCAACTTTTGTGAAACTGAACAGGTGCGTTCAGGACACATAACATCCTGATGGGTTGTGAGAAACTGACCCTTATGTGTACATAACATCCTGATGGGTAGTGAGAAACTGACTATGATATGTACATAACATCCTGATGGGTAGTGAGAAACTGACTATGATATGTACATTACATCCTGATGGGTAGTGAGAAACTGACCCTTATATGTACATAACATCCTGATGGGTAGTGAGAAACTGACTATGATATGTACATTACATCCTGATGGGTAGTGAGAAACTGAGACGATGATGTGTACATAACATCCTAATGAAGTTTTTTACTGATTGTTAGGTTATAGTGTAGAAGAGTGAATTTAAGGATTATAAGGGCATTCATGACTGATTTTTAAACTTTTGATTTCCAGGTGATATTCCTGGATGATGACATCGCTTCTTATGTTCAAACTCGGGGATCGGTTCCTCTGTTCTGGGAACAACCAGGTATTCAGGTAAGATTCTAATGGAAGAAAACATTTGTGGTGTGGGTCTGTGTGCCTAGTGAGTGACATTTCTGGTTTCATTTGTTGTGGACTTTAAAATAATTGACGCTGATATTGACAGATTTTGATGGGGAGGACAGAGGGTCCTGTCTCTATATGGAGTAGGAACCAACATTGCTGGCAATTTAAAGCAATCGCAAAAGTTGCTCTATTGTATATTTTGGTTGTAATTTTGAACATCTGCCAGTGGCTCGTGTATTTGCGTGCCCTTTTAATCCAATACCTAATGTTTAAAAGATGAAAACATTCAAAATAAAAGTTTTGCCAAAACTTCGTTTATTTATTAAATGAATGCTCTTTAAACTTGGTCTGGTCAGTTAGTTTTTAGAAAAGAGGTGCTTTTCTTTTTTGAAACATTTCTGTGATTGTAAACACCACCTGTACACATTTCTTCGTAGCTAAATTTACTTTTTTATTTCAGTCACTTGTGAGTTTATAGTTGATTCGTCAGTGCTCAGATATTAGGAGTTCTGTGCAATGCAAATTTGGTGTCATAACTCAACAAATTAATAGTGAATTCATGAAATGGGCGTTGTGCGGAGGAATATTCTTCAATATGCACACCTCGTACTATCTATATTGAAGTTGGTATTTTCTATTTTCTTACTCACTTATTATATTTTTCACTTGAACACAGAATATTAATAACTTCAGAGTAGACGTTGGCTGTTTTTCACAAAAAAGTATAGATGGTCAGTTCAAAACTTGTACATTCTGCCTCAGTTTTTTGAAGGAATGCGTGGAAAATGGCCAAATGCTCCTCTGTCAGCCATCCAAACATGATAGATAAACTGTAGGTAAAATGTTCATGGTTAAGTCATGTAATTAAAACTCTTACTGATCACAAGAAGATTGGTAAGTCTTGTTAAGAACAATCAACCCAGTTATGTAATTAAAACTCTTACTGATCACAAGAAGATTGGTAAGTCTTGTTAAGAACAATCAACCCAGTCATGTAATTAAAACTCTTACTGATCACAAGAAGATTGGTAAGTGTAAAATATGAATATTGACAAAATTATCTTTCTTTTAAATTAGTCTCATGTATTAAAGTGAACTTATGATTATGAGGTATTTTATTGGCTTGATTTTGATTCGTACTGTCACGTACATTAGCCAATGACCTGCAAGTTTACATCATGGTAGAAGATAACTTCTAGTTGTCAACAGAAGTATTTTTTACAGTTGTCTTCATTTACACTCTGTGTGGTAAGTTCAAACTTTGTGTAATCCTGAGGTTAGCAAATTTGCTAGGCATTGTTTAAAATCAAGTTTGAAGTATTCACAAACAGATTACAAGTTGTCAGTCAAGCTCTGTGGCATACATTTTCTCTTATCTTTTTTATTAAACTATCACTTATTATACATGTATAGACTGTTGCTGCATGTACACCTCTCATTCTCTATTGTTGCCATGTAGGGAATTTCCCTACCTAGTGTTCTCTATGGGCCCTATCACACCGATATAATTCTCAGTTTGATCTCGTAATGAGGACAAACTCTGTGGGAAAAAGATGTCCCTTGTATTATCTTTGTACAAAGGAGGAGACACTCCAAGACAGTGTGGCCTAGTGGGATAATTGTCCGCTTCCTTTAGTAAAGCCGTGGGTTGGAGTCCCACTGGTGCACACTGTTAGACTTGTCAGTCAGGTCTATAGCTCCTCATCTCAGTTTTAACTTTATATTACTAAAGCATAAAAATGGTTCTGGGTGATCAGTGCAATGGGCCTACGTGAGTGTCCTGTTCACGTCTGGTACAACATCTAACAGATCATTTACAATAACCATTTTTATCTTAGTACGAGCCCCAGAGATGTGTGGCATTTGAGGTGCATTTCTGGCAAAAGTTGCCCTCTTCTGCACCTAACCAGTCTGTTTCATCAAGTTGTTAAAACCAGCTTGACCATCCCAAGACCGAGTTTGGAGTAACTTCATTCAAGGCCAGGGATTGGTCACACGAAGCCCACTAAGACTGAATGAAGCCAGTTATCATTATCTTGATAATTCCAGCAGAACATTGCATACTCAGCTGTAATGTTGCACTTTGACCTGTTCAGCTGGCTAAAAAGAAAAACAAATCAAACTAGGCATTATTTCTCTCACAAAACCAGTTTCATAAAGTTCTTTATGTGATAGAATTCTATTTCTGTTACCAACAAAGTTATCAGCGTCTCAAGAAAACGCTTCAGAATTTATTAGGTTTGGTCAACTCTAAAATCGGCAATTTGAAAATGGAGTATGTACATAACTATGTGCATGGTCTGTGGCTGGAGTTCATACTGGACATGCTGGACAATGCTACCGTGGTAAGGAATATTAGGAGACTGATAAGAGTAAAAGGCTTATAATTCAATTTTCGTTTTTTTGGTTAGCTAAAGTAGACAAAATACGCCTTTGATATGGATAAGAGGCCTGAAAAGGGTTTGTGTTTTCACTAAGCAGAGTACTGGGGTTGATTAGGTCAAAATATGAGTCAATTAAAACTGTTAATTATTGAGTTCTAGCCTTGGTATTCTTGGAATCGCTACAATTTGTAGTTTTACTTTAAATTATTTTGCTTTTGCTTTGTCCTTCTTTTTAATTTTAATATTATTTGATAGAAAGAAACGTATGTGAAGAATACATTAATTTTAATATGCTAATTTTCAGACAGAGGAGTTATATTATAGTCTTTTGATGTGATAAACCTGGCAGGTTTAGGTTAACCATGTGGTGAACAACTAGTCTTTTGACGTGATAAACTTGGCAGGTTTAGGTTAAGAGATGTGGTGAACAACTAGAAAAACAATAGACGTAATAAAACATGTACAATATTTATGTCATAGATTATTGACAACTTTTCAGGCTATATATAACAACTGTAATGTAATCAATTGTTATATTAAGATCTTGATTGTTTTATATGAAATGCTTGTTGAAACGTTGGTAGTTTGGCATTGCATTAAAAGGATAGATATTTAGAGCAGTATAAAAAATCAACTTAAAAATGCACATATACAAGGACGTATGAAAAAGTAGGCTCATGTTAATGTATGATTTTTTCTCTTTTGACTTTGTATTTTTCACATTTCTATATTCTTATTATGAGTTTATGTGTTGACTAAAATGAATTTAATTGAATTCAGTCTATCAAACATACATGATTCGAGAGTATGGGATACTGAACTTTGGGGATATTGAATAAGCCTCATTTTGAATTTGTTTGTTGCGTTGCAAAAGTCTGTGCATGGCTCGCTGCTTCAATCATGACATTGATTCTAAAAATGCTAACTTTGACTGATCATCAGGAATGACCTTACAGTGTTTTCTGTGAATTGGCTTATAGTAAGTGAGGTGAATGTACATTGGTTATTGATAAATATTGTTACTGTTGTTTTGGGACATGGTGCTCAGCCTTATTTTATGAAGATTTTGTTTGTCTGAAAATCTGAAATCAGGCAGGTTAACGTTTACTAGTTTTCCGTAGTTGCACTATATGTTCGTAGTAGAGTTCACAAACTTATTGTTTTTGTAATAAATTGTCTCAAACCTTTGATTGAAGACCTCAAAAATCTTGCAAGTCTCATTTCAAATACTGTGACTGTTTGTTGACTTGATGCAAAGATAAGTGAGAGAATGCTCTGTCAACGATGTCTACAATGAGTTGCTGTTGCAGGTTGGCTCGCACCGAGTAAAGATGTCACGAGGATATGAAGCATCAGCACCTGCGTTTGACCGACACATCTCGACGCTGAAGGAACAGTACGGCGACCAAGTGATAGTTAACCTGCTGGGGAACAAGGAAGGGGAACACATGCTGGGCCAGGCATTTAAGGTAAAGTTACATGTCAAACTCTGTGCATTCAACTATTTATATCGGTCAGTTTCACGGATGATAATAGAAGTGTTTAGTCAGGTCATAGAACTCATACCACACACCTCACCAACTCTTATTACCCTGAAGGGAAACTGACCTCAGGAGGTGAATTACATGGTGTGCCAGTATGTGGTTGCAGTTCAGGTTGCGTGTTATTTTTTGTGTATTATTAAAGTTCTCGCAGTACATGATATTTTGTGGGTGACTGAGTTGTATGGTTTCCATGCCAACATGGTAAGTGTCATGTGGCATGTGATGAGGTTCTCTTACCACATCTCAAGTTGATTTTGAAAACAGTCAGAAGTCTTTGTGTAAAACATACAGCCGTGAAAGCTGACAAGCATGCAGCTGGCTTTCAACCACATGCTGTTATGTGCGACTTACAATGGAATCAGAATTTTTTATTAGTGACTTAAAGTTTGGTTTTTATGCGCCCACATATTTATATGTGGACGCATTATGCAGTCATCTCCGTCCATCCGTCTGGCGTCCGTCCGGCGTCTGCTGCTCTATCTCCAAAACCCTTTGACTTACGTTCATGAAATTTGGCACATATGTTCCATTCATGAATGGGACGGCATGTGCGAACTTTCGGACGGATCCGACTACCGGTGTGCCCCCTAGTGGCAATTTTAGTTTTTTACGCTTACCTTTGTATCTTCAAAAGTCCTGAGCGGATTTTCATGAAATTTGGTATGTAGGCACCTATTAGTGAGGTGACGCTATCCTCCCGTTTTCAGATGGATTCGACATAGTTTGCACCACCTAGTGGCCATTTTTAGTGTTTTCGAGTCTGTTTTTGTGCGTCCACCCCTCTATCAACCAAACCGCTCAAAGGATGATTGTGAAAATTGGCATGTAT
>NMRA01000025.1:619254-638410 GCA_002633005.1 Phoronis australis
TTTTTTTGCGCCCATGGCTGTATCTCCCAAACCGTTTGCAGGATCTTTACTAAATTTAGCAAGTGTATTTATGTGATGTTGACAACGGACGATGACGACTTTAGGATGATTCTGACTACCGGTATGCCTCTGGTGGCAATTTTAGTATTTTACATTGACCTCTGTATTTTCATAGGTCTTCAGGTGTATAACTTTGTGTTACTTCGTGACCGTGAAGGAAAAGTTCCAAGTAAAAATTTGTTTCTGGCATTCTAATGCTGTGCTAATCTCGTATGTTGGTAAATTTGTTTTTAATTCTATGTTTCTGTGGTGCTTTAAGCAACTGATGTATAGGATGTGCTTGTATTATGAAGATCACTCACATTTTGGCCCCTAGCCTATTGAGGAGACAATGACCATCCCTTTCCATTTTGCAAAGTACAACATACTACATATATGTCCTCTACTGGCCACTTTATGGTACCAATAAACAACCCTAGAAGGATTCCGTATACGGTGCAATTGTGGGCGCATTTCAATGCTCTGCGTGGCTCTTGTTACTTTTTAATTCACTTGCAGAATCATCACAAGGCGTCTCGTCACAGTCAGGATGTGCCGTTCCACGCGTTTGACTACCACTCAGAGTGCCGCAGTAGTACTAAGGCCCTAGTCAAACTGAGGGACAAGGTAACGACACAGCTGGAGAGTTTTGGATTCTTCCACTGTGTCGGCAACGAAGTGAAAAAGTAAGTCAAATGATCAATATTGAAGAATAGAAAGAAAAATGTTGAGAGTTACCGTGTGTGTGATTTTGTCTTTGAGTTCACATTATCAGGTTTAAGTGACATTTCAAACTCAGGAGTTCAAGTTCAAACTCAAATTTTGTAACTTTGATATTAGGGTTGTCAAGTGCTAAGTTGCAATTACCTAGTAGTAAATTATAATGCACTCTGTATTCAATTACCTAGTAAATTATAATGCACTCGAGCACAAAAATTGTGGCCAAAACTTAAATCATTTATTCTGAGTTGAAGCAAAAACAGCCCTGAAAATATCCTAACTTGGAGTTTCAATTCAGAGATTGGATTTTTGGACCCTTTAACATAATCTTAATAATATTAAAGTGTTCTGAAAATAAGCTGTCTTCATCCTTCATTTCAGCCACCAGACGGGCACATTTCGCACCAACTGTGTCGACTGTTTGGACAGGACCAACGCTGTACAGTGTATGTTTGCCTTGGAGGTCAGTAAATGTTGATTTGTGTCCCATCTGATAGTTTCACCATGCACTTTTTAGAGAAACCCAACATTGTTGGTGTTGTTACACAAAATGCAAATCCTTAGTAGTTTTCTGGACATATTTCAGCTTTAACTTATATTCACCTAAGTATGTGTTGAGAAGTGCTTCTAGCCCAGCTATTGTAAAACATGACCAATTTGGGACATGATGGTGGCGAACAGTTGAAATTTTGTGTTCTCCTCTTTTCATACCGATATACAGTACCAGAATGCTTTGCCATATCTAAGTTTTGTACCACAGCTACCAACAATAGAAATATTTTCAAAAATTGTTGGACATCAATAAGAATTGTAGAAGTCCTTAAAATGAAAAAGTGCGATTTTGTCAATTATTTGTTGTCTGAAATTGATTAGATTTTAGTGCAATCCAACTGAATTTTCAGTTTTCCTGTTTTTCGGAGAACACAATTTGATGTCTCAAAAACAATAATCTGGCTTTTCCTGATACCAAGCTGTTATTGTCGTGGACAGGGTTTCTCTCAGAATTGTTTGCTTCTGACCATATAGCTGCATTATATATTGTTACCAGCAGTTCATAAATTTATTGAGTGTACAGAGGTTATCTTTTCACTCATTGTGATATCATTTTACAGCAGCTACTTTGAATAGACTAGAGTGATTTATTAATAAAGTTTACTCACAACGTACTTTGGACCCTCTGCAGATAATCAAACCTAGTATTGTCTCCTCCACTTTTCAAAACACAGGTGCTGCCCAAGCTGCTGGAGAGTCTGGGTCTGGCAAACAAGTCTCAGATGATATCCAGGTTTCAGGAAGTGTACAAGCAAATCTGGGCCCTGAATGGGGATCATGTCAGTAGAATTTATGCTGGAACTGGGGCCTTAGGAGGAGGAAGGTCAAAGGTGAAAGAACAATAAGATTGTTAATGTGCTAGTCCACTAGATAATAATACCTTATCCAATTTGTATTTGTTTATGCGGAATGTGAAGTTACTGTAAGTAGTATTAGTAAAAGTACTTTAAGGTGATTATAAAATATAAAAGTTACTGATTAGATTGTGTTACTGATTAGATTGTCTGCCTCTTATGAGTTGTTTTGTAGTTAATGATAAATCATCTTTAGTGATTCTATAAATTATTCATTTATATGTACGTAATTGTAAAATAATATACTTAAAATATATTATCTCATTCATTTTTGATGTGCAAATTATCAATCAAAAAGACCTGAAAACTCCTTGTAAATTGTTCTCAATGTTGTGGAATTGTTGTGCTTCTTGTACTGATGCATTGATGACTGATTCCTGTAACAATGTTGCCCTATGCCGGTGTTCCAAGGCAGCAACTCCAGGGCCCTGAACTATGAATCAAACAGCTGAAATCTGACCCTACCTTATCTGTTCAGGGAGGGATTCTTGGCCTTCACTTCCACAGTCTCTCTGAAACCACGCTTAAACGATGAATTCTTTCTGCTTGGCACTCTCACGTTCCCCGTCTCCCTCATGTCCCATGTCTTAAATGAGTGTTCCACATTACTTTGGTGCTCAATAATTGCAAAGTTTAAATCACGGTAAGGTGCCCTGGCGTGTTAAGACAAATGCTTTCTGAGCAGCATTCCTCCAATTTTCTTGGGAATCAATGCTGCCAATTCCCAATATTAAGAGAAGAACGAGCTTGACCTACCTTACCTAGATGAAGGATGATTAACTCTTAGTAGTTATTGTTTTGTTTAGTCACGTGATGCTGTCCGCTCAGCTGCGAGGACTGTTCAGAACAACTTCCTGGACGGCACGAAGCAGGAGGCGATTGATGTGTTGTTGCTAGGCAACACATTGCGTAGCGAGCTTGCTGACAAAGCCAGGGCATTCCTCTCCACTACCAACCTCCATGGTGAGTTATTGGCAGGTTTCACTGTTTGGAATTAACAACGGTACAAAATTTAGGACACTATTAAGGCAAAAAAAAATAATTTCATTTTGTTTCAAGCATCAAGAATGTCAATAGAAATTAAAGAAGTATTGATTTATTGACCTTTTAGATAACTGTATGATTAAGGTAATTATTCTACACTTATTTAACACACATTATGGCCAACACGTGAAATTTTATTTTGTCAAATTTCCTCTTAATATTCCTATTTTTTGATAGACTCTATTGCGAAAGTGGACCCCTTTTTAAAACAATTCCTAAAAGTGTCCAGGAAACGTAATATATGAAAATTTCATCCGAATCCAATCAGTCGTTTTGCAGATTCAAGGTGCTGAACTTACCTAAATTTGAATATTTTCATCCTGTCCTACATAACAATAACCATACAGTACAAGATAAAAGCAATCGAACAAAATACGGTTTTCCTATCATGACGGCTAATTCTGCAAACAGGTACTTACTATTAGAGTAGCAAAATTCTATTTACTTAATTGTCTAACCACCTTACCAGCTTTCCTGTTGATTCCTCTTTATTCTCGGTCTTGTTAGAGGACTACCCTGACTACGAATTCTGTTCCCGTTCAGCCATCATGACAGGGAACTCTGGGTAATTTTGTCAGAATTCTTTTGGCTTATAACTGTAGATGTCATTCCTTATTTCTTTCATTTGCAGCTTCACCAAAGTTGTTCAAAGAGGTCGTGATGCGATATCAAGAGTTCTCTGACCCTCAGTCAATACGAGTCGGTATCGGGACTTGGAACGTGAATGGAGGAACTCATTTTAGAAGTATCGCATTCAAGCACGAGTCACTTTCGGATTGGCTACTCGATGCTCCTAAATTAACGAGAGAAACACGACCAGGTATGGCTCTTTATGAGTACTGTATCTTCCATAGGCAATCATTCTGTGCCAACTGAAAATGGTTTTACTATCAATAGCAAGTGAAATTAAAATGTAGATTGAACCGGATTGAAAGAATATTAGATGTTAATTTTTCTGGACAACAGTTACTTGTAAATTGCAAGTTTTGTGTTTCTGGGGTCTGGACCGATTGATTGGTAACATAAGTCATGTGATTTTGATCCCTGTAATGTTTAGAGCTCCACTCTGACCTCATTGGTACCATAAATTGGCAAATTTTGTAAAGTTTTACTTTAAAAATACACAGATTGAGAGCGTAATGTAATTTGTCACCATGGGGATATCTGTGGAGAAAGTGTGTCACGTGACTACCTGAATGCATGCATTTCTACTGGTAGGACTGTTGTCACACTAGCGCCACCTAGTAAGCATAATGTTGCCTATTACAATACAACATATATGGTAAAGGCATGGTGCTTAAGTTGATTCTTAACTTTTTGCATAAAAATAATAGCCAAAATTATCATTTTGTTCTGTTTTTCAAAGTGTAATTACTTTGTTACTGATAATGTCACCTGGACAACATGTTTTTGATACCTCCACAGCACATACCAAACTACGGTAAAATCTCACCAATTTCTGTCAAAGATAATTGCCAAAATTACCTTTTTATAATTTTTCAAGGTCTCACATTGTTGTGAGTGCCCAGTTTTCAAAATTGTTTGATGGTAGATATACAACACATATAACATGGTAAAGTATTCATTTGGTGTTATCTTATATGCAAAGATGATTTTTTAAAATTTTTTATTGTCAGTTTTCAGAGTAAACATAGAACTGGTGGCTATTATCACTGACGATTTAAAATTATAATTGATGAATTGAAATTTCAGCTGTAGTTCACGTTGTGTTCTAAATTGGTGAGATTTTACCGTAATACATTAAAAAGTCTCTTTATTTTTGTTTGAGAAATTTGGACAAAATTAAATTTCTCACATCCTCTGTACTGTGTGCCGACATAGACGAAGAATTGTCGTCATGAAGCTTGCTATTCACGTAATGCGTTTCCTTGACTACATGAAGGAGTCAAATTCATTTTTGTCTTCTAGACTTATTGGACCCTGAGGTGGATTATGTTACGCCGGTAGACATCTACGCTATAGGGTTTGAGGAAATTGTAGACTTGACGGCTAAGAACATTGCCAGTGCCAGGTAAAATAAAAATTCTCCAATTTGTGACAATGAAAAGATTAATTATTTTGCTCAAGGTTGGACCTTGTACTAGGTTTTAGAAATACACTGTATTGTCTGTCTCAGATTTAAGAATTATGAGAAAGACAAATTTTGCGATGCCAGGTACAACAATTTGTCTCACCAAATAATTAAGTCAAATAGGTGCTGTAATGCCATGCAGTTACTGAGGGATAAGAAATATATTATTAGCAAAAATAATAGAAATAAAACAAGAAGAATGCTGCCTATTGTATATCACCATGATGTCACCTGTGTGATTGTATTTACATCCATCTATTGTATATCACCATTCTGTCACCTGTGTGATTGTATTTATATCCATCTATTCGGCAGTCTGTATCATACCCTTGACATAAAGCGCATTGCTCGAAACATGGGGAATATTTTTATATATTTTAGTACCGACGCTCCTCGTTTTATTTTTTACTACTGTTTTTCAATTTTGTCTCAGAGTTGGTTGATGCAGAAAGCAGTGTCCAATATTTCAGAAATGTCATGAACCCCAAAATTGTTTATGTTCCAATCTTCAGAATCAAGAAACTTCAAATTTGACTTGAATTTCAGAGTCTCAAATTTTACAGACTGTCCCAAACTGGAGGATTTTTACATTAGTGTGTTTTCTCCCAGTTCCACTGTTCTTAGGAAATGAATGGTTGACTGTAAGCTGCAAATTGAACTCAATGACTTTATTAAGCAGAGTTGGGGTCAAGATAGATGAATTGTTTGTAAAACACAAAAAACTAACCATTAGGTTATGAGGTCAAGATGGGATAATGGCTTTGGAATGAAGAATATTTTGGTGGTTGCTATGTTTGGCAAGTAATCTGTTGATGTCACTACTTCAGGTTTTTACGTATATAATGCTATGCTTGTTTTATAGAGAAAAGTAGTGCACGGGGTGTGGCTTGGATTGTAATACATGTATTTATACTATCTCAGCTTAACATGTCTGTATGGACCATTGTTATAGCATGTACAATATGATATATCATGAGAACAATATTCAAAGTGGGGTCTGAGGATCACCAAATAAATAATGCAAGTATCCATTTTGAGTAATGTTTATAAACTTTTGACGATTTGTAAAAAAGTTTGTGATGACATTTTCACAAAAAAGGCAAACTATGTGAACTGTCTAAAAGGAAAAAATCGGAGGTTTTAATTTGAAAACTGGTTCAAACTCTATACAGCACGACCAATCAGAAGATGTGGACAGCGGAGCTTCAGAAGACAATCTCGCGTGACCATAAGTACGTCCTGTTGACCTCGGCACAGCTGGTGGGTGTCTGTCTGTTCATCTATGTGCGACCACATCATGCTGTCTACATCAGGTAAGTCAAGTTCACTTTTAGCATCTTTGTCATAACTCTTCAATGAAAGTGTTGTGAATGTAGTTCATGGTCATCATCATGCCTATATTAATGGTCAACTCTGCCATCTTTTATGTAATCATCATCATCGCTGTCATGATTTTCTTGTTCATGGTCAGCAATACTTATAAAGATGATGTGCCATAATATTGCCTATAACTACAGCAACATATTCAGCAACTGCAACAATAACAAAAACAACATCAGCAGCAGCATCACCACCACCTCCACCACCAACTACATGAAGAAGAGCAACAACAATGACAACAAGTACAAGGACAGAAGCTTACTTGCCAAGAGCTCTTCAGTACTAAGTATTATTACGCATGTTAATTCAGGTATTCCACCTTTAAAGGCTGGAAGCCCTCAACTTTTCTTCCTTGTTGAAACCAGTACGATTCTCACAGTGTAATACAGTCGCTAAAGTTATTTGTTTTCCGTGAATCTTGGTCGAGAAAGAAAATGCTTTTGCGTAGAATCGAGGAGAGTGTTGAGTGACTATGAGCAATGAGTTCTCACGATGTCAAGTTTTAGTTGTGATGTAGTTACATTCCTGATGTTTTTTACTTTAGACTTCAGAACAAATTACTACCAAATTTTTGTTCTTTCCGTTTTCCATTGGTTTTTTAATCATATAATGCTTTTTAAAAACTTCAATTGATGAAATTATCATACATTTAATGGAAATTTAAAATAATAAAAGCAAGACGCTGTCGTTCACATTACAACGTTTCAATATCCCTCAACATCATCATCAGGTACATTTAGTACACAGATTCAATGACATACAAAGGAAATACAAATGCATAATCCATTACTTCACATCACAGTACATTATACAGTACTGAACAAGCAACCTCTACCAAACCACTAGTTTGTATGCCCTGTTATTCCACTTTAACATTGTAATATGAAACACAACCTCTTGTTTTTGTTACTTAACTTTCTACTGATCATCTGGCCAAGAACTGGCATTAGTATACATTTGTTTTGTAGAGATGTTGCCGTGGAAACTGTCAAGACGGGTCTGAAGGGAACTGCGGGCAACAAAGGAGCAGTAGCCATTCGTTTTGTGTTCCAGTCGACATCTTTGTGTTTTGTATGCGCTCACTTCACTGCTCATCAGGGGAACATAAAGGAAAGGAACGAAGACTATGCAGAAATATCAAAGAAGATTCTATTCCCCATGGTCAGTGTGAATTTTAAACTATTTTCTACTAAATTATGTAAATAAGTTCTGTGATTGAGCTATATACACTGTGAATTAAATGATGATCGTTTTTAATCATCCAGTTGTTCGGAATAGAATTCAAGTTTATAGTATTGCCGACTTGCTATTGCAATGATAGCAATTTCTTTTATTTCTCTTTTTTGAATGTGCTTTTATAGTGAATTAAATGCAGTTTGACTGAGTGTATTATCACTATAAAGCATCACAGACTCACTATTAATTAGCACGACTCACTAGTATTATAACTATAAAGCATCACAGACTCACTAGTATTATAACTATAAAGCATCACAGACTCACTAGTATTATAACTATAAAGCATCACAGACTCACTAGTATTATAACTATAAAGCATCACAGACTCACTAGTATTATCACTATAAAGCATCACAGACTCACTAGTATTATCACTATGAAGCATCACAGACTCACTAGTATTATCACTATGAAGCATCACAGACTCACTAGTATTATAACTATGAAGCATCACAGACTCACTAGTATTATCACTATGAAGCATCACAGACTCACTAGTATTATCACTATGAAGCATCACAGACTCACTATTAATTAGCTTAATGATGCATTTGCGTGTTTTTATCAAAACTGCTCTTACTCCTATTGTGGTCAGAAACGTTTCTATCGAATTTTTCTTTAATTCCAAGATTGTTTAACCCAGTAGCATCTTCATTTAAATTTAAACATCTAAGTCTTGTACAAAATGTGCTTTCTGTCTTATTTAAACCAGGAGCAATGCAGGGTAAGGTTGTGGTAGTATAATTTTAAAAAATCTAATCAGGAATGAAAAGCATGCACGTTGTTTTCAAATTGAGGTAGACTAAATCACTTATTCGCATTTTTTCCTTGCATTATTTGAATGTTGCTTTTGAAAGTAGTACTCAGTTTTTGACTATAATTTCTTCACAGTAATTATCTTAGTCCCATTCTTGTTTCATACCTACCCAACGATTACAAAAAACGTTTATTGTGTTTGCACTGTCTGGTCGCTTCATACTGCTATGATCGTTCATTAAAAGACGTAACTTTGATTGTATGCGAAAATACATGTTGCTGCAATAGTTTGTATTAATTTCATCTTGGTTAATTAAGCCATCACGAGATGGCTCTTTAACAGTTTTCAGACTTATTACGTTGTATTGCTATCAGTTGTTGTACCTTGGATCGGCAGCATGTGACTCAGTTAATACAATACTAATACAACATACAAATTTTCTGTAACGGTTTTTTGTTTTTCAAAGTTTCGAACACTGCTGTGTGTATAACTGTGGCACTGTTGTAAAATGTGTTCTTGGCCTTAACAGAACCTGATCGCATGCAAATTGTACCCTGCTAACAATGTAGATGTGTTTTGTATGCCAAATTTATTGGGTTTTTTTAAACACACTACAACACACAACAAGAAATAGAAGAAAAGTTGATCATTTGGAGATTTTGCCTGATGTGAGGCAATTGTTTTGGCAGTAATACAATGTATGCGAATTCTGCTGAAACTGTCTCCAAATTTTGCTTTATAATGTTGACATCGTACAAACTAAGTTGCAGACAAAATAAATTTCATTTTTCCGCCATGTTGTGTGCTCAGTATGAGAAGCATTACAGTAACATCAGGCAACAATTGAAAGAAATTTTACTTTTAGACTGATGTTCACACAAATTTAACATGGGTTGCCGTTCTGCCAGCCTTGTTTTTTTAAAGAGCCAAGATGTTTTCCACTGTTTTGACTCATAGTTTTACCCGTAATTTCACTTAATCTTTATCATGCTTTGTTCAATTGAACATAGTGTAAATTTGGTAAGTCTTTGTCACCAGGGTGATACACTTAGCTACAAAAGACTTGTTAAAAACAACCAGTTATGGAGCAATGTGGACCCATAGTACTTTGGTTGTAGTCAACCTGAAGAAGAAACAGGTCAAGTAGCTGTGTGGCATGTTACTGTGTAGACATGGTCAATAAATTTTGTCTCATCTCACACCAAATAACTAACTTATCTATTCTGGACAGGCCAATGAGCTCTCAGAGATTCTGGTAGTTAGTTAAAAGAGACAACAATGCTTGCTTGCTTGCTTACTTTACTTGAGCGTCCAAATGTTGAACTGGACATCCTAGCTAGAGTGTCTAAACATGGGTCAAGGTGTCCATTTGGACGCTATGGATGCCCACCAGGTGAAGGTCTGGGAGGAATCTTGATTTTAATGGAATAAATGCTAAGTGTCATTAATTAAACCAACACTCCATAGAATATGCTTTTAATTGTGCTTGTGGTGACTTACCGCAACGAGGTATTTGATCATACAAACAAATTGTTACAGAATCCAGTAGTCCTGCGTAACCAAGCAATGCGTGCTTTCTTACCAGAGTCTCTCACCAACTCTTGTAACAGTAATGCTCATCTGATCTCAATGTTTCAGGGCCGAAGCTTGGCGTCACATGACTATGTGTTCTGGTGCGGAGACTTCAACTATCGTATCGACTTGCCCAGGGATGATGTTATCGATTTGATCAACTCGCAAAACTGGAGTGCTCTGCAGTCGGCCGATCAACTGACAGTCCAGAGGCAGAGTGGACAGGTATGGACATCGTGTGTGTCTATAGAGTCTAGTAGGTATTTGTCAATGGTCATGAGTATTTTGAACAACATAGCCCTCTGATGTCCTGAGTCATATGATGGCTTGGTTGCGTGCAAGTATATTTCTGTATCCCGCCTTGCATGACAGGGTAGACACCTGTTAGCCATCATGTGAAACTGTCACGTTTTTTCCCGTGTGTGGGTGGGCACAGGTTGTTATAGACTGGTGCTAATAGCTTTCGGTGCGACGATAGACTGAAGACTGGTTCGAGTTAATCCTTTATTAATCTTCACCGTATGTTCACAAGCCTATTCAAACGAAACGTCCGACGTAATGTCTGTTCTACGCTCCAGCCAGTGTTCGAAGACTTGACTTGTGATGAACTTCTGAGACGCGTTCAGCAACTGTTACACCCATTGATTCAATAACCTGCTGTCTCTATAGCTGGCTCTCTATTGACTATCGCTGTTACTGCTGATTCTTTTCACTGCAACTCAATTGTAATTCTCTCAACTGTTTAACTGTTAACTGCTTTACTGCTTAACTCTTGAACTGACTACTACAAACCCGTGCTTGTGTATTTATAGACTAATGCAATGTTCTAGAACTTTTTACCAATTCAAGCACATTCTTCAACTTTCCGGAATCTACTCAATCATTCTACAAACATGTACCAGTCTCTAGAATATTCCAGACTGCATTAATCTCTGTCATATTAGAGTCTTCTAGAAAGTTCCATACTATTCTGTAGTAAACAAATTACATCATCATTGTACTTAACTCAGGGGTCATGCCAATCAAAAAAAAAAACAAAACAAAACAATACAACTAAAAACGGGGTCATTCTATATTCTTACAGAAACCAACGGATTGTACATTACAGAAAGGTAACTACAACAATCCTTGTTCAAGGAGAGCTTATGAAGTATACTTCAATCAGTTGTCAATCAAAGGTATGTCTAGAACTGTGTGCTGTTTTAAAATAATGTCTGTAGTCTGTGAATGTTTTAGGTGTTTCAAGGATTCAACGAAGGTGAGACCAAGTTTGCTCCAACTTACAAGTACGACCTCTTCTGTGATGATTTTGACACAAGCGAGAAGCGTCGCTGTCCGGCGTGGACTGACCGTATATTGTGGAAACGTAAGAAGTTGCCGGGAACCAAGGAGGATGCAGACTGTCCGTTCAATACAGGCAAATTGTTGCTTTACAACAGGGCAGAGTTCAAAACATCTGATCACAGGTGAACGCTTAGCATTCAATAGTCTGTGTCTTAAGCAGTATTTGTTTCACATGTGGTGCTACCTTTAAAGGGATAGGATTGGCTCAAGGTTAAATAATCTTTAAATTATGCTTGAGATGTCGTATACATGTCAGATAAACCTCCTCATCTGACCATTGCAACATCTTACCAGCAATTGGTTCTATAAATAGACAACCTTGTAGATCGACATTATAAAGGATGACAACTTCAATTAGTCGATGCGTGTCTGTGGTGGCTGGGACATTAGTCACATGACTATAATTTGGATATTTTCCTTTTGAAGTTACCCATTAAGCTTAACCTTTGTTGCCCAAAGAGTGGCACGCAGTCATCAAAACGACTCTTGTATGACATTGCATACAGCTTAGGTTGTGTCTGATGTCAGAAACTTGTCCGATATTAGAGTTCAGAGGTGACGCTTAGAGCTGGGAGTTGGTGCGATATGCTTTTGATCCCAGTACAATTGGTATAAACTTATAAGATCATTATAAAACTCGTAAAAGTCCTTCAAGGGATTTTGTTGACAATGAGTTTTTCAAATTTTGCAATGACGAATGTTGTCAAGGAGGCAAACTTACTTACTGTGAAATGTCAAAAGTAAGTTATTCCAGTATGTAATCCATGGTGACTTAGATGTACCCAGTGCCACCAGATGGCAGCACGAGTCATCAGTACCGTGTGACCTATCAACACTGCTTTGGGAGTAGTTTCCCATGATGTGCTGAGGAAGTAACATAACAGTGGTTCATTGCATTCCAGGCCAGTCATTGCTCTCCTGGATATTGAGGTTCTAAAAGTGGACGAGTCACGTAAAGACGGTATTTTCCAAGATGTGATCGGCTCTCAAGGTCCCCCAGATGGCACTGTGATTGTCTCCATGGCTGATGGTAGTCCATATGATGAAGGCATGATGAATGAAGCACTGGCAGCTTTCTCTGAAGTTGGCGAAATTGTTCTAGTCAGGTAAGACTGTCAGGAATTGGCAGTGATGCAGATATAATCCACTTGTGTTTGGCCTCAATTGTAATATGAAATTTAAAAAAAAATGTAGGTTAAAATTCAAATTACAAACAAAATGGAAAAAATTGGGCATAAAACATGCTGGCACTCAACTTTTCCAAATATTCTTATGTCAAGAAGAGGTTGATTAAAAGTTACATATTTTAAAATATAATAATGCAACATTGATGGGAATCCTTGAACGAATTTCAAATTCTGTTTTCTGCTGATGGTTTCAAAAAGAAATAGTGAGTGGGTCCCGAGTTTAAAGTGGAACTTGCATGCCAATTCCTTATCTTTGTGAATGCCTACATATAGCG
Source organism: Phoronis australis (assembly GCA_002633005.1). Taxonomy (NCBI): domain Eukaryota; kingdom Metazoa; phylum Phoronida; family Phoronidae; genus Phoronis; species Phoronis australis. The sequence goes on from NMRA01000025.1 coordinate 632,310, forward strand.
ACGATGTGAATATGAAGTGGGTTGAAAATTACCAAAATGTTTTAAGAACGAGCTTTGTGTTGAAAATGATGTGCCGTAAATCATTCAATCAAGTCAAGTAAGTATCATTACGTGGTGGGAATAACACTGCATGGTGCGGGCTGTGGGAGCCTGCGAGGTATGCCATTAGTGCAAAGGTCACCTATTTGCAGAATGTTTTGTTCTCACTTTGACAAGTTGTCGATGAAATTAATACAACTGCAATTTGTTTGGCAGAGATTATGTTAAAATAGCATCATCGTTTTAGTTCATGCTATACATTAACATAGTGCGAAGCATGTCGAAGGTCTAAAGATGGGAGCCACAGGTGATGTGTTGAAAATCTAATTATTTGAGTATTCGTCAACTATTTCCTTGCACTGAAAATAGACAATTCTACTGGCTCTCTCCTTTCAGAAAATACATACTTTTACTGAATTAAAATCTAGGGCTTTGTAGGTATTCGATACGGTCTTACATAACCTTAAGTCAAAATTTAATTTTTATGGAAAGCAGATTCATAACAGCTTTAAATACAATAAATTATTGAAAAATAAAAAGTGCATTATTTTCTTGAACTTGATTTAAATTGATCTTTCATTTCCAGGTTTGTGTCCAATGATATGTGGCTAACATACAAGACAGGACAGCAGGCGATAGCAGCGCTCAGATTTAACGATCAAGACCAGGAGGTCGCCGGTCGACGTCTAGCTGTTCGTCTGCGCTCAGACAAATGGCAGGAGAGCGTGGAACAAGAGATGAAGTTTGGCGCGCCCAACACACAAGCATTGTACAATGCTTTCACTAACAGTCTCCTCGGGGAAGACTTTGCCATGCCTGTAATGGAGTATGATATGGAAGGTAAATAGTTATAGAAACTAAATATTGTGTTGAATTAGATGAGTGGTATACAGTAAGGTCTCGCCGAATGCGGACAAAAATAATTTGCAAAATGCCTCAATTTCATTTTTTGGTTCTTCTAGTGTTGTCGTGAACACCTACAAATTTTCAAAACTTTGTTTCATTTTAGCTGTGGTACAAAACTTGAACATCGAAAATCATTTGGTGTTACACATATTTCGTGGAAAAATGATAAAACATAATTTCACTTGTCGGATATACCGTATTCGCCATAATAACCACCCATGCCCCTATAAGCGCCACCCCACGCATTTTCAGACTTTGCTGAAATAAGCGCCCAGTCCATGAATGTGTACGTGCAAACAATGACGTACCTACAGTCCTAAAACTCGGCTACTGTAACGTCTTCAATTTATCAAAAAAAATTTGCACGGTTCTTCTAGACCACCAGCGGCACTGCTATATTTGTATTTAGCCATGACTGTACACTTCAAAGTAACGCCGCGCTTCAAAAATAACGAAACGGCGTTGCTACTCTCGCGATGAATGTGTCCCACTATGGTCTGACCTTTCAGTACAGACACAGCGACTGTCTCGTGAATAAAAATAACTCGGTGTTAAACGCACGTGGCCAGGAAGTGCGCGCTACATACATGAACCCATAGACGATTTTTATGAATGAACCTGTCAACAAAGACATTAGTCGGGAACTATCCATTCATGAAACGGGTAGCATAGCATCGGCAAGAAATAAATATTGGCACTAATTTCCGACAGTTTCTAATACTATAAAAAATATTTGTGTTATTTTTAAGATGGATTGGTTAAGCATAATTGGTGTTTTTAAGCCAAATATCCGATAAAATGACAACTGACAGTGAATGCTTACACACCCTTACACCGAAAAATAACTGTGGCAGATAGTTACGTACGCATCCAGCTACACAGCTAATATGGGCCTTATCGAGACAAATGTCGAAAGCTTTGAGCACATGAGACTGGCAAGTGCTGAATGAAACACGCTCTGGTTTAGGCCTACTGGTTTTGCAAATTTCTTTAGATACAATGCACATCTAGCTCGTTAGATTGTGTGGCTCTGGCCAAAAGACGGTCTCTGCTTTTGGCAAATGAACTCTGGTTACATGCACGCGCTCGCTTACTCACAAACGCAGACGAACTTCAAAACAAACGTCACGTGACAACAACATGAATGTGTTTTCGTCCAGACATTTTTCTCGTGTTGCCAATCATACATGTAGATGGTACGATGTAGCACAGATTTGTACTGAAACCTGCCATTAATCCCGACTCCACGGGAACTTAAAAATCTTAGGGACGCTACTTGGAAAAATTTAAGGAGGATTTCAGGTAATTTGCTTGAGTCGAAACTGTATTTTTATTCAAGCATTCAAGTCGCCCTATCGACGACGACGATTGCGATGCAGTCAGTCGGCAAGTTTTCGCCCTGGGATTTCACTGAGCACCATTTTCTGTAAAATGATCGTAATTTAGCAGCAAAAGTTGATAGCAATACACCACAGTTTTGTAGAAAGTCTTTCATAGATGACAGATACGTCACAGAGCGTAAATTTGATGAATCTTAGCTTCCGATTTCACCCGTTTCGGGGACCGGGTTTCAACCTCCTTGGGTTGTAATAAGCGCCCCCCTGAACCAAACTTTTCTAAGCGTCCTGGGCGGTTATTACGGTGAATATGGTAATGCGTTCTAAATTGGTGAGATTTTATATTATTGAAACATATCACGTAGGAGTTTGAAAAGTTAGCATAATTAAGGGTTGACTGACGAGTAACGTTATGTTTGGTTCATGAATGGGAGCTCTTGTTGTATCACGAAACAGCAGGTGTCTTCGTATTGATGGATGTCAGGGAAGATAATATCTTATCAAACTCGAGACAGTGCTGTTAGTTGTTGTTTTCACCTTTGTTTAATGTTGTGCTGATGTTGTGTTTCAGGCGATGCTGAGGATGACATTGATGAGGATAACGAGGTGGCCAGCCTGACCCTGCCGACCCCACTCAAACCAATCAGTTCTAGTAGTAACACACCTGTTGGCTCAGGTAAGAAAATTTGGAATATGGCGACCCTAAATTTATAATAACCACTACTACATGAACGTTCCACTTCTGTCATTGTGAAATCATCTTTGGCAAAAATATGATTTACTCAATGGTTTGAATTGGGCTTTGAAATTTGCTGGCTTTTTAACATCTGTGATTTCTATATAAATAATTTTCTTTTAAAGGACATAACACTCCAGTAGATGGCGCTGCATTTCTTCAGCCATTGGTGGACTTTCAGAACATTAGTCCAGCCAATGCGGAAAAGAGCGTCCCATCGCGACCTGCCCGACCTCCCCCACGACCCGGTGCACCCCCTCTGCGACCCTCTCTGACCCCAGTTCTGCAGGCAAGAGACGAAGTGCTACAAACATCTCCTTCACTGCTGAATCAGGCTCCATCTCCAATAGATCCATCAAAGACTGTCGATCTGAGGGCTTCGCCAACACCAGGTAGGGGCAAGTCACCAACACCTGCAGAGATGAGGAAGTCGCCCACTCCTATGGCCATGAGAAAGTCACCTACGCCAAACAGTAATGGGGTAAGGGTGCTTTTATTTGCAAAATATGTTAGATTTGGCAAATGTGTTGAGTTTTGGTGTAATGTAAACCATCTGCTTAAAAGCTGAGTTTCTTTTCTATTCAAGCCAGAAGTCGGTATAGTTCGACTGCAGCCCTTTGTTAACACAAACTTTGTTGAAAATAGGAGTGGACTGTTTCTTTGAGAGCTTAATGCAAAGTCACTCATAGTGTCAAAAAAAATCTCCTTTCTTCACGCGTGCAGCTATGTAGCAAAACACCGAGAGACATAATAGACAAACAAATTAAAACACTAGCCATATTTTGAGACCCCATGTCTCATCATCAGGCAATGAGTGAAATGAACATACGAAATGCAATGAACACTCCAAACAAAAAGTCCAGTTGTGTTTTCAACGAATGTCAGAAGAACTTAACTTTGACGTAATTTTTGGCTCCTTTAATGGACCAAAAATCATAAGTCTACTTTTATGTTTAGGCAAGTACCACATACACAAGCAAAGACTTCAGAATGTAGAACCATGTTTTGCACTTTTTAAACATTTTGTTTTTGATTACTACAAAGTAGAAAAGGTTAATGTACTATAACCAGTGCAGGTATCTCGATTTTGAGGAACGATGGGCCCCTCTAGCACCTTTATTTTAATTTATACTACATACAACCTATGGCCCCCCTGTGTATGAATGTGAGCGTGACTGTGCGCGCGAATGTTTATACTGTTTGGCTTTATTGTATTTTGCATTACGATAACAATAAATCTTTTTGACAAAAAAAATTCTAAGTTTCTGCAAGCACCAGTGCTTATGTTCCAGCAAAGTTATTTGATTTTGACTGTTACAGTCGAATCTCATCACCATGTACATCAAGGAACCTTGGAAATGTATGTTATAAGGATACTTTGTTGTAACCTGGATGGACTTAATACTTGAGATAAAATTGGGACCTTGAAGTTCGTTCGTTATATTGCTGTTGTCGTGATGTGCAGTTTTTATTATAACGAGGATTGGCTGCATGTTGTCCCTGTGTTTCAAGTAGGGCAGATTTCTCTATGGTTGTGTGTTGGAAATGTCAATTCAAACATAGGTCTATGATACCACTGAGTTTTTACCCAGTGAAATTGTTCATGTCAGTTATGTGTATCGTGCAACCGAATTTGTTCAGTCAAATTTGCATGTAATTGCCACAGTCATGTTTGTCAAGTGTGGTTACATTATTGTTTCCAGCAGTCCAAGTCTGCGGGCAAGCCTTCCAGGCCTGGCCCTCCACCACGTCCGTCTGCCCCACCCTCCCGACCCCCGCCCCCGTCTAGACCACCCGCAAGACCCACCACCGACCAGAAACCCCTTACCATCAGTGAGCCAACGTCGGTCAAGCTTCCTCCTCCACTGCAACCGTTGCCTGCAGAAAGTGCTGGTAAACCTACCATTGGAAAGGTTGGTGTTTTTTGTGGTTGAACATTACAATCTTAATCCGTTACCACTGACCAAGCACTGTCTCTCGAATCAGGGCCCTTGATACCTCGATCTTGTGGCTTCAGTTGCCCGTTTGTATGAAACAGTCCCAAATAGGTACTCAACTAAGTTCCTTTGAACCTTTTTCGTATTTGTTTCTTTCTTTAGGCACAGATATTTTTTTCTGTCATTTCATCTTTATTATGAGCTCTTTTTTTGACCAATGGCATTTTCTAATAATATAACTAAAAACTAAGCCCTTAATTCAGTCAAAACAATTAGGGACTTAGTCCTAAATTAGAGGTGTTGCATGAAAAGAACTCAACTAATTTTCAATAAAATTGAGAATTTATCTCAATTTGTATCAAAGCCAAAAATTGACTTAGTAAATAATGAGACTCAATCAACATAATAAAGGACAGAGTGTTTTCACAAGTCCACAAATATGCAGGAGATCAAGGGAACTTAGTTGAGTCCCTATTTGGGATTCTTTCATGTAACTTGGCACTTACCTCTCTGAAAAAACATTTTGATAACCACCAGGTCCAAAAATGATCCTCAAATGATAAAAAGTTCTCAAGCTTAGAATCACATTCAACTTGAGTGAGCAGAATGCCAGAAGATAAATTTATTAACATTAATTTTGATTGTTAATCTGATGAAGTGTTTATCTTCTTACACATTATTTGGTAATTAAAAGATACAAAACTACAAGTGTTTACACGTTGTTTACTGTTATTTGGTAATTAAAAGATACAAAACTACAAGTGTTTACACATTGTTTACTGTTATTTGGTAATTAAAAGATACAAAACTACAAGTGTTTACACATTGTTTACTGTTATTTGGTAATTAAAAGATACAAAACTACAAGTGTTTACACATTGTTTACTGTTATTTGGTAATTAAAAGATACAAAACTACAAGTGTTTACACATTGTTTACTGTTATTTGGTAATTAAAAGATACAAAACTACAAGTGTTTACACATTGTTTACTGTTATTTGGTAATTAAAAGATACAAAACTACAAGTGTTTACACATTGTTTACTGTTATTTGGTAATTAAAAGATACAAAACTACAAGTGTTTACACATTGTTTACTGTTATTTGGTAATTAAAAGATACAAAACTACAAGTGTTTACACATTG
>NMRA01000025.1:639193-653471 GCA_002633005.1 Phoronis australis
TAATGCTGTGCTAATCTCGTATGTTGGTAAATTTGTTTTTAATTCTATGTTTCTGTGGTGCTTTAAGCAACTGGTGTATAGGATGTGCTTGTATTATGAAGATTACTCACATTTTGCCCCTAGCCTATTGAGGAGACAATGACCATGCCTTTCCATTTTGCAAAGTATGCCCTCTACTGGCCACTTTATGGTACCAATAAACAACCCTAGAAGGATACCGTATGCAGTGCAATTGTGGGCGCATTTCAACGCTCCGCGTTGCTCTTGTCTAATTTATTATAAGTTCCCATTACTTGCAAAAAAATATTAATCAGTCATTGAAAAATGAGAAAGCGATCATTTTGGCAATTATTTTTGTGCAAAGCAAGTAAGAATTGCCATATTGTTAAAGGCATTTTGAATGCTTAAGTTGATTTTTGTGAAAATGAAATTAAAAAAATAGCAATTTCTCAAACTAGTTAATGTTACACAGTGAGCAGATGGTGGACCTTGAAAGCTCTGTTCTCTCATACTTTGGTTCCTGCAACTGTAATTAATAGTTGAGTGCTCCATAGATTTTCAATCTCAGCCCCGATACAGAAAACTTTGCCTTTCCACTTGGGTAATGATAACGGGAAACAAGCAATGAAACTAAATACAACAGTGATTCATCAGAAATGCAGTGTGTGCACTGCGCATTCTGTCCCAAATAGTTTGAAAAATTGTTAATTCATTTTTATAAAATCTACTGAATTATGGCTCAAAGAACGTTTCAGAGAAAGTAAAATATGTCAAACTGACCAAAAACACCAAATAATATTCTTCTTTACTAAGTCCAATCTCCATTGGTAATGTTGTTCTTTGACTTTCTTATATTCACCCCCTCAGATAAGTCGAACTTCACTGTACTTAATGCTAATTTCAGACAAAGATAATTGCCAAAATTGACCTTTTTCAAAGGCTTCAAACATTATCATGAATATTCATGACTTCTCAAAAAATGTATCATGGTAGTAATGGCAGAGAACTAAAAACTTTTGAAGCTACGAGTTTTTCGTGAACAAAATGAAAAAAATCATTTGTCTGCCATACTGCGTTCTAAGTCAGTGAGGTTTTACAGAAATAGGTTAAATCTGTCAGTCTGGTATAGTATGGGCTGAGTACTGTATCTTCTCATACAAAAATTGGATCCTTGAGTTTGTTGTATTTGAATTGAAAGTTATAATACGCTTGCATTATTAAGTTAAATTTTCTTTTTGAATAGCTTTTTTGACTGACTCGTTTCTATTTGAGCCAGTGGAATCACAAGTTGTTGAGAATTTTTTAAAATTAAATTTTCGTTCTTGTAGCTTATTAGTTTTGATGAGGTAAGAGATTTTACCTTCTTAATTAGTTCCTGATTGTCAAATACCATTTTGGTTGACCGCACATTGACCTTTCCTTAATTTGTTTTTCCACTGATGATATCAGCTTTTGTTTTTATTATTTAATTAATAGTTTAAATTTTGGTTTTACTTGAATGTTGTGTTACCTATTTCAAAACTGTTGTTCATTTGCCAACCATTAAAAACCAAGCAATGACATTCTAATAATTTCTTAATACTCAAGGTCCCTTTTAGAATTGTATTGGCTTTTGCAAAGTGGAATTAATTTTCATATTTTTTTTTATTTTCACAGCACAAGCATAAGAATTTAATGTTTTTACCCTTCATGGCTTCCCTAAAACAATGTTATTTAAATTGTTAATTATGACAGTAGTCTCAAATGAAACCTGCATCATGACACCATTTAAAGTGTGCCATATTGAGACCCAGTGCAGAACTTTCTACAATTTTTTTATTGTACTTATATCTCAATGTACTTATATCCTGTTGTTACAAATTAAGTTTTCACGTATCGTTAAGTTTTTTTATTGAATAATGTGCCTTTTATTTCCCAAAACCACTTTAAAGTGGTGATGTTGTAACATCATTTCTAAAATAGTTAAAGCAATCTCTAGTCTATTGGCATTGGCACAGCATTTCAATATGGTTACTTCTCTGGCCATCTTCAGGCGTTTAAAGCATTCTTAAGAGAGTGATCACGGTTATGTGGTGAACTAGTGGTGGTCGATGATGGTATTTTTTAGCACGCTTGGAATTTGAACAGCAAATCTTTCGGTTGTCAATCCTACATTCTTAGCACTATATGAATGATTCATCTAGTAGTGAGAGTATTGACTGACAACCAAAAGGTCTACGGCTCAAATCCCGCATGCGCCAAAAAATCCCTAAAAGGGCTCATCATGAGTAAACCAAATACCCACCTGAAGATGGTTGGAGAAATAACTTTCTGAAATATCGCGTCAATGTAAAGAGGCTAGAGATTGATGTATATAGAGCAAAAGATTTTAGAAATGATCTTCCTATTTTAGTTTTATATTTTGCACATTCTGTTATTTTCTTGGTTGCTATCTTTTGTTGTGTATGCCTGTTTCAGTGTTTTGTTGTTTGTGTGTTTAGATGTCTAGACATAGTATGATCGGTCTTCCGACTAACGTCACTCACAAGGGCACTAAAAGTGTAGAGGAGGCAGAGCAACTCATAAAAATGTTGATGACCTCTCAGGACACAGGTATGACGTTGTGATGGACAGGTGTGACAGTATTTAGTGCAGATAAGATCAGTGATACATTTTGTATTCACCTTATGCATCCCATTCTTATTCATAAATGAAATTACATTAAATGTGTCCTTTTAAAAGGGTTCTAAACCTTGTTTTGGTAATTTCAACCAATCCTTGTTATGTCTCCTGCTCATGTATCAATGGCATCTCACTTGAGTGATAAAAGCATGATTCGATTAAAAACACAATCATACTTTGTGTGTCATAGGTTGGATATTGTAATTGTTCTTGATGGCTGATCTTTTCCTACAGTTGACGTGTAATTTGCCTTAAGTTTAGGTCACGCTTGCCCATGTAACAAACTTGTGGAATTTTCAAAATGTCCTCCTAACTTTTGAGGATTGATGAAGTTGATAGCATTATTTTGTTTTTGAGAGCTAGATGGGAACGTTGTTTTTAGCATCTGCAAACTACAGGCCAGAACTGGGTTTGATATCTTTTTAACTCTCCAAATGCCTATTTGATTTGATTTTTCGGCATAACCTTGAACCAGATCACTAGTCCAATAACTTAACTGTTTGTTCTATTGGTACTCAATGTGCAATAAGCCCACTTTCTATCAAAAAATATCTTTTGGTTTAGGTCATTTACCATTAAAAAGTTATCTCAGCTTGTTCCTTAAAATATTAAAAGTGATTTGTAGAATAGGTAAGTACTGACAGATTTTGCTCAAGAATAGGCTCAACAAGTTGCCCGGACCTAAGTTTGATCTCAAGCAAGGGCACACTCTGCCAGTTCTTCTTGATTTTTAAAGCAGTAAGTGGCCAAGATTACAAATAAAGCTTTTTTGACAGAAGGCAATTTTGCTGCACCTTTAAATTTAATATTTGAAAACAAATGTGCAAGTTTTATTGGCATTTGTGCTTTGTAGTTTCCATAGTTTCCAGTGATGTGAAATTGTTTTCCAAATGAAGTGTCTCCATTAAAAATTGGTTCTGGTGTACATTGTGTAAACGAAATGATGCGCAATTGCTGAGCAATCCCTTGCCACTGGAAGAATTCTTCACTTAAAGATTTTATTTTCCAGTGAATGAAGACAACAAAAGTACACCCACGGATCCAAAATTAGACACTAACATACCGCATCCAGCACCTCGTCACAAGAGTTCGGACCAACCAGGGAATGGGTCAACCAATGATATTCCAGTACCAAAACCAAGAGCCAGAGACAACTCTTCACTATCTAAACCAGAGCCCAGTGACTCTAAGCCAACTCCCGCTCCAAGACGAGAAGTGCAGAGCATGTTTGTTTCTGCAGATTCAGTTCAGTCTATTCCACTGAATATGACTGCTGCGTCTCAACTTGTGGTCGGTAGTGAGGCAAAAACTTCCCCCGCTGAACCGAAGCCTTCAGAGAGAAGGGGGCCACCCCCTCCAGTGCCCTCGGGGGTGACTACCAAGGCAACCTCAGCTGTGAATAATGTGGATCCCACACCCAAGTTCTCTCCTCCGCCAGTGGCACAGTCTAGACATACTGTTGCACCAGAAGATAAAACCTCAGGTAATGAGGATGAAAAACAAACTGCTGATTCAGATTCAGGTAAAAAGCCTGGTAAAACAGCGTCATCGAGAGGGCCACCACCCCCGAGGCCAGATTTAGCCCCAAAACTAGGAGAAACCAGGGGCCCACCTCCTACTGTGCCTTCACATCGACCAACAGCAAGCACCACATCTTCAGATGATTTCAGAAGAGGCCCTCCACCTCCTGTACCGCCCAGTCGGCCATCCTGTGCTGAACCTTCAACAGACCACAGCTCTAGTGGTCCACAACCACCACCTATACCAAACTACAGACCTCCACTAAGTGAAGCTTCCGCTGATGAATTCAGTAGGGGCCACCCTCCCCCAGTGCCATCACAACGCCCCTCAACTGATGATGCCCCGTCACCTGAATTCAGAAGTGGTCCTCCACCCCCACTGCCAGCTTCAAGACCAGCACAGTTGCCTACTTCAGTTGGCGAATCCACCTCAGAATGCCAGTCATCAAGAAATGATTCGGAGAGCTCAGACGATCATGCAGACTCTCACCCTCTCGTACCCCCAAAGCCAAGCTTAGACAGTGAAAGCAAATGTTGAAGTTGGTGTCCAATTGTGGCGTCCATGTGGATTTTAACTCATGACTGATGTGATGTACTTGAGTGTGTGCAATAGAACTGTGTAGTTAATGTGCAGATGTACTGCAAAACTAAAATACCGACTGATATTTGATCTGGGTAAGACGAAATTCAACCTATGTCAATGTGTACATGAACTTATTTAGAACAATTACCGTAACAAGAAACTGCCCAAGTCAGGGCAGAAATCTTTTCAGATGTAACATTAGGTCATGTGATGCGACTGACATATGCCGTGTATGAAGTCTAATAATTTTTACCTGAACTTTCTCAGTGTTCAGGCATAATCAGACTTATGTGATTGTTACTGTTGTTAACAGATGACTATCATTTATTTTTAGAACCATGTGAGTGCATTATTGTGTTAGTTGTAAGTCGCTCACAAACACATTCAAATCTCTTCTGAAGACTCCAAGTTTTATTACTTTTTGCTCTTCACTTAGTATATACAGGGGGAGATAATTACTGATTGGTCTGCCCGTGATATATCCTATATAAGTTACATCTGTCTATCCCTGTACTGGGCCCGAAGTCTGATTTCCGAACTTGAACACTGTTCTGTTTGTTTCTGTATAAACTTATGTAGGACCTTATCAACAAGTCTGTATTTATCTAAATGTTCCGAAAATTATAGATTTTAACTCAATTAAAAGTATAATTATTATATTTTCTGGCAGAAAGAATAAAGCCTGTAGAATTTGATTTTTGTCATTATAATACCAGCCTGCCACTGTCAGTCAACTGACCAGGTCAAGTGACCATTAGTAAAAATGTATTGTTAGCAAAACACCCCTCATGCGAAAATGGAACATTTTGAAAACAATTACGAAATGTTTTCAATTGTTGAATGCTGCATACAATAATTTCTTTAAGTTTCACACAAATCCAGTCAGGGCTGTTCCAGTAAAATCCGTGTGGGAGGGGGGGGGGGACGGCAGTAGAAATAAAAATTCATGGGTGGTGGTCTTCATAAAAAACTCAAATTATGGGTGGTCGTTCCTGTAAGAAGTGATGCATTAAAAATGGGTGGTGTTTTTTGACCTGTTAATGTGGATAGGTTGGTTACTTCACTCAAAAATAAATGCAAATGTCCTAACTTATTCAAATACAAAAAGCCCATATTGCCAGTGAACAGAGTGCAATATGTTCACTAAGCCATTAATCAAGTCATGGGCAACTCGATTTGAGCCAACCCTTTGTCTGCAGTCCTATTGAATTGAAAAGTTATGCAACACTGAACTGGTGTTAACACATATAAGAAAATTGATGATTTTTAAATAAAAAGTATGAGGAGTAAGATAAACAAGTTCCAATATTCACTTGACATAGAAGTATAGAAGAGTTCGTGGAGACAGTTTGAGATTCATAGATCCTTATAAATGAAAAAATGTTCATTCAAATTATAGACACATGGTGAACAGAGACACCTGGTGGCTGCCAAAAGTATTGCTCACAGGCTACTTTAGTTTTTGACAATATTGGACAAGACAACTAGTTCTTGTCTGTCAGTCATCTAAGTTCTTAACAGGTCCTCCTGGAGGCAATTTGTTTGCAAGTGTTGGATTTTATATTTTAACCTATTAAAAATAATTAAAAAATTATGGGTCATGGGTTAGAGAAATAAATGAAAAATACGGGCGGTGGGTATGAAATAAAAGTGCCTTCCCCCCCTCCCATACAGATTTTGCTGGAACAGCCCTCAGACGTTTCCAAAATGTGATGTTCTGAAGTTATCCAAATTTGGACATTTTCTAGGGTCCTTCATAACCGTAACATAGTGTTATTATTCTGTGCTCAATTACATTGCGGTTATGTTGACGCATATCCAGCCCTAGTTCTCACTTGAAGACTACAGCATTGGTCTTAATTTGAGTTTGGACTAAAGTTTGAAGCTCAAAAACAGAGGCCAGTTATTGCGAACTTGCTAGTGGGGCTGAAAACTCATCTGCACAAACTATCTTATATTCCAGCACAGTCATAGACCCATTCGTAACCAGAGTTCCAGTTTATAAGTTGAACAGAAAGTGTCTATTCTGACTACAATAGTTTTGATTTCTTGTTTATGTAGCTTAATAATATTGACATACTCAATATTGTATTGGTGGTATTTGTGTTAGGTGATCACAAATAGTCAATTTTGATTAGTCACTACTTGATCAAGGTTACATTTGGTTCTATTCAACATGCAGTATGGCACAATGTTGAATTTTACTTATCCACAAATGACAACAAAGTGAGTTAGTTTAGAAGATATGAATTGATAGGGTATATTGAGAAACCATACAGACAGATTAAGTTGACCTGCAATTCGTCATATATTGTGGGTCAAAATTTGACATAAAGTGAGTGCTGTATGCATGTAGAATTTATTCGAACTACACATATTTGATTGTTAACATGTGCTATCCAACTTTTGTCCAGGTCAATCCCAAGGGCATTTAAATTGGGGAACAAAAAATGGAGGTGTACATCGAGGTGAACATGGGCGTTTAAAAATGCTTTTGAGAATTCTGGGGTGAGCATTTACCCGAAAGGTAGATTTGGATTTATCGCCACTTATTTCAGGCTCATAGAGGAAGTGTACTGCTGAAACTCCCAACTTCACATTATGGTTAAATGTGTCCAATCTGGGACAAAAATAAATGCCAAAATTAGCCTTTTGTCCATTGCTGTGAATACCCAAAATTTTTCAAAATGTTTTCTTATGGAAGTTATAATGGTACATCACTTGAAATTGTTAAACCATTAATTTGATAGTATGAAAAGAGCGAAAACAAAATTTCACTTGTCTGCCAAATTGTGTCCTACATTAGTAAGATTTTACTGTACTCAAAGGTTGGAGCTGAAATTGACATCGGACAGTTAAGACAGGGATGTTTTCAAGAAAGTCCACCACACAAACTGAGGGTGGGTGTTAAGCCAAGTATGGTCATTTAAAATTGAGACTTAGTAATTCCAGGGGTGGGTGTTGACTAATATGGTTGTGTTATTTCAGTACGTAATCCTTGTTGTTGTTCTTGCAGGGTGTGGCAACATAGTGGCTAAGTGACCAGACTTTTATTTCTCTACTTTCTAGAACAACGTGTGGTTTGTTAAACAGTGTATTGCATATATACATATGAATAGAAAAAGAGATGGCGTTTGTAATGAACAATGAAAGTGATTGCTCAGATGATGAGAGAGTACATTTCAAGAAATGAAGCCCTGCTGAATATGTAACGTATACATAGGGATGATTTATTTTGAAAAACTATGTTTATATAGTGGCTAGTCTGCTGATGTTGTTACAGGAATATTTATTGGAAATGTGTTTACAATAGTAATGAATAAGTTCAAGAATCATGCCATCTGGTGTTTAACATTTCAGTTATTCAAAACAACACACATTCCATACAGATCGCTAAAATTTGGATAAAACTCTAATCGTGCAACACTTGATGAAATGCAAAAAAAAAATCAGAATATTTTCCCCAATTTGTATCCAATGTACCTTTACGTTACCTAACTCCCGAGACCAGCACCACAGCCATCAACTTTTAGAAATTCCATAGCCAGTAATTTCGTGAATATTTGAACCTGGAAAATGAACATTGGCAGCCAAATTGTTCAACTTATCCGTCTTCTCGTTGGCACGCTTTGGTAATTTAGTGTCCACTTTGAATTTTTGCGCGTCCTTCACTTCTGGTTTGGTAAATGCCTTTTTTTGTCCACACTGATCACTTGTCAATTTCTTTCTCTTGGATTTGCTTCTCTTTCTACCAACTGGGTTGTCTTCCTGATCCATCACAGTGTCCGCCTCATCTTCACCACACTCTTTACTCTTCTTGTCAGCAGCCTTCTTGTCATCACATTCACATTTCCCAGAATCCTCAAGTTCCGAGTCAACCTGGCTCCTCTTCTTTTTGCCATTCTTATTCCTTTTTTGACTCATCGTCTTTTCAATATTGTCAGAAGCTACAACGACATTTTCGTCAATTGTCTTTTGCTTCTTACAAGCAGACAGACCACTTTCTTCTTCATCCAATTTCTTGTCCATTTTCTTTTTCCTCTTTCTCTTCTTCTCACCTTTGTCCTCAACTACTGTCATTGCCTCTGGTCCTGTGTCGCCATTTCCTTCAGTCATCTTCTGCTTTTTGAGAGCAGACGGATCTTTATCTACTGCATCCAAAACACCCTTTCTCTTCCGGGACTTCTTTCTTATTGTTTCCTCACCACTCAAGTGCTCTTCTCCAATAACACTCCTTTCACTAGGCAGTGTACTGCATCCTGGCAAGGCACTTTCCTTTGTCTTACTTTTCTTCTTTCTCTTGGATTTACCCTTGACAACCTCACCATCTAATTCATGCACTACTCTACTAAAACCATCGCACACATCACTCCCAACAGGGACTATTCCATCATTCTCACATTTGTCAACAATGGGGTTCTCCTCAACTTCACCATTTTCTTCAACTTTGACATTTTTCTTTTTCTTGGTACCTGTGGTATCTTCAGAAGTACTCTTGTCATCCTGACCAGAACTAGAGCCACTTTCCTTAAAAAAGATAACTTTTATTGTCCAAGTTTGGTTTTCAATATCAAATCTATAAGGCAATCCTCAAAATATGTTCATTTCTTACTTTTAATTATCAGGGCAAACTCATTTTTGATTCCAAAAAACATAACAAACTGCAAAATAAAGTGTTTTAATTGAGCTCATATTTCATGGTCACCCCAGTAAAGGGAAATATAAACAAGCTCAATTTATGCTTTATCACACAACGGTTTATAAACATCTTTCTTCCACTTGATTCAAGTTTACTGCTAGAAAACCACACAAAAAAGTCACTTAATACTTACTTTCACTCTAGCAGCCTTAAGTTGCGCCATCTTTAGGGCAAAGTACTCCTGGATACTGCTGGAGCTTGTAGTGGTCATGATGCCATGCAGATGGGAATTGTCATCATTATCTGAGTACGCTTCGTTATCAGAGTTGGCCTACAATATACAGTTTTATTTTCACGCTTATTATACTTTAAGGTTACGTAAGACCTTAATGACAAGTCTGCGCATTCAGTCGAATATCTACAAAACTGTAAAGTTTAATCCAGTAAGAGTACATTTATTCTAAAAGTAGAATTTGATTGTTGACTTTAAACCATACTACCATTGATCATACCTTTTTAATATTTGGCAAAAAAGAGAAGTACGTTCATATCAAAAGATGACTGATATGGCCCAATTTGGTTTAATATAAAGGCTGTTACAATTTTCTGAATTAACATTTTATTTTCATTTTATGCAGCTTTTGATTTTTTTCCTAAAACTCATAAAAGCCTTCGTTGCTTTTTGCATCAGTGAGACTAATTATTTTTCTGAAATAGTTGTGAGTAGCATAAGAAAAAATGTCTATCTCAAAGTCACTTTTCATGAAACAGGCCCCATGTTGAACTCCAAGCCAAAGACATGTTGAAGGAACAAAAGTCATCAACATCTATTTACTTAATTTGTAGTCCCATTTTGCTGAGGCTGTCAGAAAGTTTACAGGAGAAAGTTTGCAGATCTCTCGGCCACTCAGGACAGTTTACAGAACAGAAAAGTGACAGGACAAAGCTTAGTCAGACTGACAGATATTTCTTTAAATTGCTCACTGACACACTTCCAGTTTGCAAAATTGACATTTGTTAAACTTTGTACTGATGGAAATTAGGGTAAAATAGCTCAACAGCCTTCATAGTAAGTAAAATATCACAAATTAACCACAAACATCTTCAATACACGTAACTTTCCCCTTTAATACCAAATGAAAGCTGACCTCTGATTGAACCTGTGGAGTGATAGGCTCTGATGCGCTCTTACGCTTGCCAAATATAGAGTTGAGCTCTTCCTCTTTTCTCATGGACAAGTCTTTGCCTCGTGCAAATTTGTGATAGCTGAAAAAGAATCAATTATAATGTTGTAATTGATAATACCCAATAACTTACAAGCGCGCATTGTTCTCCTGACTGAGCCATGCAGTGAAAGGCTCTGAGCAATGTTAATTATCTTGATCTAAATACCAAATTTTTTCTGCCGCTTTACAGTTTAACGTACAAATGATTGAAATAGTACTACGGCATAGAAAAACTTTCTTTTTCACATTTTGCTGTAAAATGTTGGTGGCATCCTTAATATGTGAACACTATGAGCAACTGAAACTTTTTCTATGAATAAACAGATCAAAACGCAAAAATGTGTCATACTGTTGAACAATGTAAGGGTTTTTGCCCAGGGCCGCCCCCGGGACACACTGCAAAATGTGTCATACTGTTGAACAATGTCAGGGTTTTTGCCCAGGGCCACCCCCAGGACACACTGCAAAATGTGTCATACTGTTGAACAATGTCAGGGTTTTTGCCCAGGGCAACCCCCGGAGACACACTGCAAAATGTGTCATACTGTTGAACAATGTCAGGGTTTTTGCCCAGGGCCACCCACCGGGACAAACTGCAAAATGTGTCATACTGTTGAACAATGTCAGGGTTTTTGCCCAGGGCCACCCCCCGGGACACTGCAATTAAGCAGTAAGCTCACAATTTATCCCACAATCTTTGACACAATTCCAAGTCAGAATATAGCAATACAACTTGTACTTTACTGCTAAAACTCTACCACTGACAGATTTCACCTGAAATCCCATAACATTAACTGCTTATAGTATTTTTGCTTTGATAGTACATCCATTGCATAAAACTTAAATCTTGTTTGATGATCCATGTGTTTGACTGTTGCATGACAGTCTTATGATCCATGTTTGACTGTTGCATAACAACAAAAACAAAATCAAACAATAGAGAGGGTGTACAACTATCATATGAATGAGGTGAAGGGCTGAGACCACCAAACTTGTACCTGAAGACTAATCATTGAATATTGACTATTATCATTGCACGAAAATACAGATTTACTCAACCTATGACAAACAATTAGTCAACTTTCGATTCAAAGTCTCAAGACAAAAAGTTTAGTGATCTTATATTAAAACATAAGTAGCCTACTCACTGCACCCTCGCCCTCGAGTTTTTCGACTTCGCCTCCAGACTGTGCACTTTTTGTGTTGCCACGCCATCCCCATCCAGGCTGGGGGTCTTACTTCCGTGATCCTGATTAAGGTTGGCCAGCAGAGAGTTGAAGTCATCCTGATGAGCGATCCAGTTGTCAGCATGCTTAATAGTGCAGCCAACCCCTGCAGAAGGAAGTGGTGATGAGATTATCAACTGACGATTTTGCCTTGAAATTTCTCTGTTTACCAAGTTCATTATGTGGCTTCTCATATAACTTAAAGAGGAAGATACAGACAAATATATGATATTAGAATAATTATTAAAATTATTATGATTATTATCATCATCATCATGCAATATATGCTTCCACATTCACTAATATGATTTCTGGGTAAATGAATGCATTAAAAATTGTCGCCATGCAACAGTTATAAACCAGATGAGCAATTTGTTGGATAAAATCAATTACATCTCATGAAGTGCAGAAACATTTCATTTGTTTGACACACAATATGGTGAAAAGGTGGAATCCTATTTGGTAAAGTCACAGAAACAAATTAAGTTAAGAGTACTCTTTTTCAGTGTTTGCACTGAACAGCCATCAGTACAAGACTTGGTACAGCCATCATAGTACAAGACTTGGTACAGCCATCATAGTACAAGACTTGGTACAGCCATCATAGATAGTACAACACTTGGTACAGCCATCATAGTACAAGACTTGGTACAGCCATCATAGTACAAGACTTGGTACAGCCATCATAGTAAAACACTTGGTACAGCCATCATAGTACAACACTTGGTACAGCCATCATAGTACAACACTTGGTACAGCCATCATAGTACAACACTTGGTACAGCCATCATAGTACAACACTTGGTACAGCCATCATAGTACAACACTTGGTTAGTCTTGGATTACGTGTAGCAATTGGGTTAGAACATGTTATGTAATATCCATGTGCAAAATAACTAAGAATGTCTGTAATGCAAGCAACAGCTAATACCTCTATTATCCTGTTTGGCTCTGACCGCAATGTGAGCTACATGTCCATCTTCATTGGCCCCGAGCCCTTTACCCTGCTGCCAGCCCATCTTCTCCATCAATTTCTGACCAAACTTGGAGGAGTCTGTGGTAATGAAAAACATATGGATTAACATTGAGATTTTTATAACAGAAGTATTCAGTACAGGAGGAGTATGAGGCTAGTTATACACAGTAACCTGGCTGGTTTGACTCACCACAGTGGCTGTGAGACTACTAGGCAACACGTCAAATGCCCAGTGTGTATAGCTGATGATTGGGGAATGGGAGATGCTAAACCAACTGACTTTTTAATTCACAAAAATAAAGTACATTACACAATATGTTACCTGTGAATCATAGGATATACATATACTGCTAAATCTGAAATTATCTCCCCTCTATTTTTGTCTTAAATACGCAAATTATGGGTCACCTGACCAAAAAGTAGTGTCTTTGGCATAGAGGAGTAGGACAGATTTTTGTGCAATGCTCCATTGTCTGCCAGTAAAACCACGATTCGAACCTGGGCTCACAAATGTGAGTCCAGAGAGGTCAGACCACTAGCCACAATCTCCCCATGAGGATTACAAACACTGACCCATAGCCTAGGACAGTGTTGATGGACTAACTATGAGCAGTACATTGGTCAGTATAGCGCGGCACTAGTTAGACGTAGCGGTCCCACTTTAAACCACCATAACTTCTTCAATTTTTAACCTAGAATTATGATTTTAGTATCCACGTGTTTACAAGGCATATAGAAATTGATCTATGCTGTTAATTTTGCCATACCTTCATTTAATTTTTAATTAAGTGACTTTGAAGTTCTTTTGCCGACTTTGTCACCAGTCAGTTACCCGTACAGTGACGTCATATGAATGCTCGACACCTACCAGCAATTGTGTGTATTCATTTACAGGGTAAGGAAACATTTCATCCTTTGCAGTGTTGACAAAATTTTTCCAGAGGTGGGTAAAGCTGTCTCGTTTTAAACTTTTGATACAAATTCCTTTAAATGAGTATCGAAGGGTCATTCCAGTTGTAAAGTAGTTCATACTGATCAGGGCTCGACGCTAATAAAATCGCCAGGTCGCATTTTGCGACCTAGCCAAAATCCCAGGTCGCATTTTCAAAATCCAGCTCGCATTCGTAAATGCCAGGTCGCAAAATTTTCCCGCCATTTTTACGCGCCAAAACAGATTTTTTAGATCATCGGGAAAATGTTTAGATTATGCTCTTACCTGCAGCGTTAAATACTCACAAATTTCGGATTTCAAAATTGACTTCATTCATGCAGGTACGGCCTTACTGTTCTTCACGACCGCCATTGAAAGTCTCTAGAGCGCAAGGCAAGTTGCCGGCGTGAAAGTTGAATCAGTGCTCTCTAACTGACTCGTGCATTCGAGTAGCTAAATTTGCGATGTGAAAAGGGAGAAAATGCCCGTTGAAAAAGTATCCGGGATTTTGTTAGA
>NMRA01000025.1:654151-727553 GCA_002633005.1 Phoronis australis
ATAACGTTAGTTCTGGGTTATATCGGTCCCGGGACATTGGGTCTTTTATAACCGCTGGGAATCTGAGTTCATTTTCAAATAAACCAGAGCCAAGCCGGTATACTCTTTCATTTAGGACTGTCGCTGTTCTTTGAAGTGGTGCGCACGCGTGAGTTCATGCACTTGAATCGCTGGAGTAGGCCTACACTTTACGTTGGCAACAACGTGTGAAAGACAAATCATATTTCGCGCACGTAGCCCCAGAAACAAGTAAAGGGTTATTGAGAATTTCTTGGCAAATTGAAAGTAAAGACGTGACCGTCGTTTGGCGATTAACAAGGTTGTCATTTTCACTTTGGCTGTCTTAATACGATAAAAGGAGAAGCATACCTCAGTCTAAGTCACGATTGTCTGCCGGCGGGGACCGCTTGCGCGCTAATGGTGCCGCAGTGCGATATCAGGGATATTGTCGTGGATATTTTGTACATGTAATAAGGACATCTTATGTGAAAAATAAGCATTTCTGTCCACCACAAAGTTTGGTAAGTTGATCGCTTAAGAATTAATAGAAACACCGTTGTTTTGTGAAGTTTTATCACGTGTAAGCATTGGCCCGAAACTTTCTTCGGCTAATCCGGGAATTTACAAAAGTGGCCGAAAGTGTTAGCCAATGAAACGCATCAAAGATCGATTCTGCATATCCCATGTTCACGTGACTTGCTTACAAGTCATCGGGAGGCCTGTTCTCGGCACAGGCGCCTGTGGTTCTCGGTTAGTGTTCTTTTGAACTTGTATTTGGCAACAACCAAATAACGGTCGGATTAACAAGAGCTGCTTTGTATTTGCCAGGTATCTGTTGAGAAGTGTAAAAACTCAGCTCGCATTCGTTGGAAATTCCAGGTCGCATTTTGCGACTTTATACGAGCTGACAAAAATCTCAGCTCGCATTTCCAAATTTCAGGTCGCAAATGCGACCTGCAGCTCGTTATGTCGAGCCCTGCTGATGATGATGGCTATCACACAGTGTATTATTGATTACTGTGTTTGAGTAATAATGGACAACACAGATTTTTCACTAATAAAAGCCTAACATCGAAAATACGAACTTGAATTTGCACTTGACCTCAGAGGGCATGTTCTAACCAACCACATAAGTATGTAAAATGGGTTTTTGAAACCACCTATAAATACAAACTAACGTAGTCTGCTGCCTGTAAAAAATCGAACGATGCCAACGTCTCAACGTGTTGCGAAATCAATGTGCGCAAGAAAAAACGCACTACACAACTTGCATTATAAATCTGAAGTTCTCGTTAACCTTTTTAAGACACTGCCACTCTTCGTAACAATTCTTTCACAAGTTCAGTTGTAGACAGGTTGGAATATTCATCCTCTTACACTTTGCTATTTTAAAGACAGCACATATTTAGCCAAGAGTAATCCTTAATTTTGCGAACGGTACACAGGTCCGTTATAAAATGATGGTAAATGTTCATGAAATTGTGGGTGCGCCCTATTCCAACACCTTGTTTAGGTGGATGCAGTGGAATGTCCGGTGAACAAAGTGACCATACGTGTACCTTACGATAACATGGAGAAGAGGCAAAAGACGGGTGTTGGTGTAAAAATCCACGAAGCATCACCGGTCATGTCACTCTGAGCAAATATTTTTAGAACAATTATGATAATATAGAGTATAAAAATTTAACTAACGAGGTGATTGGGCATGGATTTTTATTTCGTCATGGTTTATCAGAATATGTACTATTCTCCGAGCCCGATTCTTCATCAGGTTTGACGAATTGAAAAATTGACGAATTGTTGATGGCCAGAAAAAAAAACGTGGCCCACGTGGTTCAGCAACAATGGGTGTTTGGAGGATACTATCCCGTACAGAATGTTGGATTTCAGCAGTTTGTGCCGAACAAGAACGCCAATACACTTCTCTCCATCTTACAACAGTTCATCTTGCCCTGCTCCGTCATCCACAGCAACATGTGGGCTGCCTACAACGGTATCGCCAAGCCCCTCGTTGTGCTGCCGTACACCCAGCAGACGGTCAACAATACCATGAACTTTGTTGATCCACAGACTGGCGCACACACCAACCATGTCAAGTGTTACTGGAAGAACGCGAAGATAAGGTTCAAGAGCATGTGTGGTGTCCTTCCCGACATGTTGGATGTGCATCTTGACGAGTTTATGTGGCGGGAACGTTATGCGGGCAACAGCGGTCGACAGGCGTTTTTATGATAGTCAACCACATAGCACTGAGGTACCCCACTCCTTGAGTACCAAAAAACCAACGGCCCTTTGAAGGACCACTCACTCGAATCTCGCTGCTTGAGTGGCAAAAACCCAGCAGCCCTTTTAAGGGCCACTCACTACTTCCAAATTGGGCTTTTTCACTTGAAGTTTTCTACAACAGTACAAGGTGTGCCTGAACATGACTTATACTTAGCAAAATTAACTTTTCTGTATAATTACTATTTTACAATAAAAATGTATACCTACACTGTAATTGGTACAATGCTAACACAAGAATTCATAATTAAGTTATAATCGCAAACGAAATTCATTTTGCTTTCAGGCACCACGCAGCAAAGGTCTGACTGCACCAACACGATTTCTAACTTCACGCGCTTGAATGAAACGTGACAAACGACACAAGCCTCACTTGGTTGCCGAAACACTTTGAATCACGCAATTATAAATCAGTTTAATATCGTTGCACGAAGCGACGAGATTAATGCAGATTTTCCTTCCGTGCCTCTTGACACTGTAAATGAATACACACAATCGCCAGTAGATGTCAGGCATTCTTATGATGTCACTGTAAGAGTAACTGACTAGTGACAAAGTCAGCAAAAGAACTCTAACTTCGAAGTCAATTAATTGAAAATTGGATGAAGGTATGACAAAATTAATAGCACATATCAATTTCTATATGCCTTGTGAACACGTGGATACTCAAATCATGATTCTAGGTTGAAAATTAAAGAAGTTATGGTGATTTAAAGTGGGACCGCTACGTCCAACTATTGCCGTATAGCACCTAGAGGAACCTTACTAGTCACTGCTGGTCTCATATACTCGTAGAAGAGAGACAACCGGTTTCATCCACTGAATAACGGCCACGTTACTTAGTCTTAGTGAATGAAACTGGATCTTTAATTTAAATGAGGGACCGCTATATCCGACCAGTGCCGTTTTTCCTGGTTCTTTAAATCAGTGAACGCTATATACGACCAGTACCACGCGACTGTGAGAGTAAGGAGTGGAGCCAGTGCTAATAACAGTACCACGGTCAAAACTGGACAAGTAACTCGTCACCACTACCGTGGCAGTGCCAGTGCCCCAGTGGCAGTGGCAGTGAATGGACCGTTGTTATCAGGGTATGTCACTTCATAACACCATAAGTGACCGGAAGGTGAAGAGCGATTTGTAAATAAAGCATTCTACGTTTAATGTTTTTAAGGCTCATATACCTTTACTCCAATCAAGTCCATTAGGATTTATGGAATACTTGACTTTTCTTTTGGGTTCTGCCAACATAGCCATGCTGCCTTCACAAAACTGCTGCTAGACGGCGCAGCGTGTTTACTTCCGTTTTCCGGCAATTTCGAAAGACCAATCACGAGCCAGTACCGTTCAACAAATCTGACCAATAAGAACGGACAAGCCATTTAAATGTCCACAAACTGCTAATTTTGAATGTAGTGCAAGATTAGACTCTGGACGGGTGTTGGGCTGTGACAGACTTTTCAATTTTTAGACAAAATATCCGATAATTTGTATCGTTTTTGTCAGTTGCATTTTGGTAATTTCGATTGAATAAGTTGTGTTTGACAATCTTGTTAAAATGAGCTCGAGAACCAAAGAAGATCTTCGAGTGAAAGAGGTGCCAGAAATTCTGAGGGACCCAACAACAAGGAAAAAGTATCAGAAAGGAAAATTCTTAGGAAAGGTATACGCTTTGTTTTATAATTTAAAAGTTGAGAAAAAAGGTTTTGAATCATGTCTAAGCCATATATCATCGACTAAAGTCTTTTTGAAACTGAACTTTAGCAAGAATGTCCCGTTCAACAGGTCAAGTTCAAAAATATGAAACTTCAACTGAATTCGAGCAAATTTTAAATCTCACCCATCTAAATTTTTTCCACTATTTAAATAGTAGGCTAGTGGTAGTTGTGAAATTTTTATAATTCAGAATATTTGCTATCTTAATTCAGGCATTGTAAATTGACTCTTAGCCTAAGGCTTAACACTAACTGTCTAACAGCATTAGAATTTAAACTCACGGTACTTAATGTTGAAATACAAGTTTTGAGTTAGATCACTTACTGTTGTAAATTAGTCATCTCTTGTTGGTTGCTCATTTTAGTGACCTCTAACCTCGGATAGAACTGTTGGATCTTTCCAAGGCCTGGAATTACTCTGATTTGACTCACAAATAATTAGAAACCAATTTCGTAATCAGTAAGTGGCCAAAATCAAAACTTGTTCTTTGACAAAAATCACAAGTTTAATGGTGCTTTAATTTTCATGATGCAATTTTAATTATATTTTCAGGGTGGCTTTGCAAAATGTTACGAATTGATCGACATGGATACTCGACAGATCTACGCTGGAAAGATCGTCTCAAAAGCACTTCTGACAAAACCTCATCAGAAAGACAAAGTAATTAAAGTTTTTCTTTTTCGTGCAGAATCTGGTGGTCATCTGAAGAATACAAATTAAAGAGTTCAAATGCACTTTTGTGAGACAATTACATGATTTTATTGTTTCGAGAGTTGTTTGTTTGTGAGAAGCTTTATGAAAGTCACACTTGAAATTCTTTATTTTGTGTCGTTAGCACATTTTAGTTGAAGGTCCTGTGCACAAGATTTTCACATCCAAATGTGAATCGATTATAGAAAATGATTCCGTCTCTTAAAAGGATACTAAGCACTGTTTTGATGACTTAAATCATTCACCGTTATGTCCCCTACTAACGTATCATGGTTATGTCCCCTGCTAATGTATCATGGTTATGTCCCCTGCTAATGTATCATTGGCGGCCCACTTCAGTGAGAATGTCCCATTCAACAGGTCAACTAAACAACACATACTCACTCACACAATGGATAGTATGGTTCTTGCAATGGGCCCACCTGCGAGGCCTGCGCACGTCTGGTACAACGTGTATCAGACTGCCTGCAATTGTTGTTTATACTAAAACTAAGCCCAGCTTCTTTTGAGCATTGTATGTTAATGTTGCTATCAAGTCTTGCCTTCTGCCAGAAAAAATGTCAGCTTTGGATTTGGACCATTTGTCTCTGTATAACTGGTCTCAACTTTTTCCATGTTCAGATTAAAGGGAATTTCTGGGCTTGGGAGGAGTCTGACTCAACACTTGAATAACCACTAGGTTAAGCCATCTTGCTTAGACTGCATGGTCTCCATCAATATTCAGGGCTTGGAATTTTCCTCTTTTCAGAAGATTTCCTCTTTTTTGGTTTTGATTTACTCTTATTTGATTTCTGGTTTCTTTTTTTGCATAATATAATATCAATATTTTGACTTCATTCAGACAAAAGCGTTCATTTCAGTTAAAATTTTCAACATAATTAATTTTTCTAAAACACAAGTCAAGCTTATATATTATTTATTTGTGGAACGATACATCATCTAGAAAATTTTCCTGTTTTTGTCATCTCTAGGCTTTATAAACCCTTAGAATTTATGTTTTGTGAACGACATTAATTTTTTGATTGTGTGCAATTTATAACCTGTAGCTTTTTTCTTTCAGATGGCTCAGGAAATTTCAATCCACAGATCACTTAATCACAACAATATTGTTGGCTTCAGAAGTTTCTTTGAAGATCAAGATAACGTGTACATAATCTTGGAACTTTGCAGGAGAAGGGTAATATATGAGAAATGAGTCTGTAAATTTATGATAAATATGAGGTCTTCTCTAGCAATTTTAATTAAAGGAAATTTTTGGTCTGAAAATAAGTTATGAGGTTTTGTATTGTCATGTTTGTATTTTCTGCACTTGTTTTGAAATGCTATTTGAATGGCACATTCGTGGACCAAATATATTGCCAGTCATTTAAGTTCGAAAGTTAATCTTGGACCACCATCACCTACCAGCTTGAGACTCCTCATAGATTTTCCTTTAGGTCACAAAGAAGTCCACAATGCAAATTAATTAATAATCATCCAACAGTTTTTGGATGTCCATATTTGAAACTTCTACAGCTTGCCAATGGAGCTTCAGATTTTTGGTGAACTGGTAAAAAATCAAAGTCGCCAAGAAGTTGCTAGTATCCCATGATTTGCAGCCAAAAGTTCAGTTTTTTGCTATTTTTCTACTTTAATACCACCAAGCATTTTGCATATGTTCGAATACTATGGCAGACATTTATCCCTTGAGCTTTGGATGTTTGCAACAATTCGTTGTTTGTGAAGGTGGCATCCCTGCAATGTTGGCATTTTGGACAAATTTGGTGAGTTGCCTTCAAAATAAGCTTGGGACGCTTTTCTGTCGTACAAATTTTTTTCCTAAGATAGCCGTTACTATGTTTGCAGTCGCTAATGGAGCTGCACAAGAGGCGACGTGCCATCACCGAGCCAGAGGCACGCTATTTCATGAAGCAGATTGTTGAAGGCTGTCTCTACCTGCACTCGAACAAGGTCATCCATCGCGACCTCAAGCTGGGCAACCTTTTCCTTAATGACGACATGGAGGTCAAACTGGGAGACTTTGGCTTAGCCACCAAAGTCGATTTTGACGGAGAGAGAAAGAAGTGAGTACATTGCACAAGCAGGGCCATGCTTCATGAAAAGTGACTTATGACAGAAATTTGGTTTTACGCTCTACACCCAGGAGCTCATATTAACTTATGTTACGCTCTACACCCAGGAGCTCATATTAACTTTTGTTACACTCTACAACCAGGAGCTCATATGAACTTATGTTACGCTCTACACCCAGGAGCTCATATTAACTTATGTTACGCTCTACAACCAGGAGCTCATATTAACTTATGTTACGCTCTACACCCAGGAGCTCATATTAACTTATGTTACGCTCTACACCCAGGAGCTCATATTAACTTATGTTACGCTCTACACCCAGGAGCTCATATTAACTTATGTTACGCTCTACAACCAGGAGCTCATAATAAGTTATGTTACGCTCTACACCCAGGAGCTCATATGAACTTATGTTGAGCTTTGACGGATTCTTTTCATCACTTTTCAGAACGTTGTGTGGTACGCCCAACTACATTGCTCCTGAAGTTCTCGGCAAGAAGGGTCACAGCTACGAAGTGGATGCCTGGTCTTTAGGTTGCATTTTGTAAGTTTTGCTTTGTTTTTAAATAACGTGTTAAATCTTGTAAATCCTAGTGCCCGTGCGCTGGCACCTGCATATGAATTGATGCACCTTTTCGAAGTTCCTCCCCGAATTAAATTATGACATATTAATACTCAGTGGCCCCACATTTTCTATAAATGACCCTTATTTTGTACCACTGAAGGGACACTTGGCCTGTAAATTTGAAAGTTTTGGAACGCGCACTGCTCTTTGAATTTTTTGGAAGGCCATACATATCAGTGGACATTTAAATGTTGCCACTTAATTAATCTAGTGGTATGCAGTTAAGTTTAAAGATTATAGACCTAATTCACGCCGACAGGAGGCGCATTCCAAAATGAGGCTTGCTACGATAGCTCTGTTAGCTTATCGGCATAGTAGTGGGGCCGCGTTGCTCGAACGGCTAGAAAAAATACCGACACTCATCTCTCTGTAAAGCAGGGCTTTACAATCCCTAGGGAAGTTGAGATTAGGAAGCGTTGAGTCGTTTACATACGCCGCGACGAAGGAAAATATGTCCGTGTAAAATTTATAAATGTTTTCGAAAAGTTTAGATCATTTTTTGTCACATCTTGGTTGTCAAGCATCGATAGCAATGACCGAAGAATCTTTGGCCAGCCAGACTCATGACTAAAGGTTAAAACATGATGCAATTTTCTTTCCAAAAAGGACAGGGCCCTCAATCCTTCGATTTTGGGGCCAAATATCGGCCCTATTTCCCTCACAAAAATCACGCGAAATTCCCCACAGCCTATGGCTGTATCTCCTAAACCGTTTACAGGATCTTTACTAAATTTAGTAAATGCATTTTAAGTTACTAACGGAGGATGACGACTTATCAGACAGATCTGACTACTTGTGTGCCACGATTACTGTGGCGCCTCCTGTTGGCAGTTTTTTTTTTGCGCTCATGACTGTATCTTCTAAACCGTTTGCAGGATCTTTACTTGATTTAGCAAGTGTATTTATATGATGTTGACAACAAACAACGACGACTTTCGGATGGATCTGACCACTTGTGTGCCCCTTAGTGGCAATTTTAGTTTTTTTACCTTTACCTCTGTATCTTCAAAAGTCCAAAACAGTTTTTCATAAAATTTTGAATATAGGCATCTATTGAAGAGATGACGCTTTGCTCCTGTTTTTGGATGGAATCTAGGTATTTTGCGCCACCTAGTGGCCATTTTTGCTGTTTTCAAACCTTGGTCAACCAAATCCTTTTTAGGGATGGTTTTGAAAATAGCTCACTTGCGAGTTTCTCGCTAGTCACTGTCACTGTGACGTCACCGGAAAAGGGGCAAAACCCGCCATATTGCTCTTGTTTTGCCCCGAGTATTTGCTACACACGCTAAAACTTACTGGAGTTCTTATGGTGAATTTTACGCTTAAAACGTTAAAACAACTTAAGATATGGTAGATGGGTCGTGGAATAACTGTGAATAGACGAAGAAAATGTGACCTTGTTATGTTGTGCGAAGCTGTGAACGGACTGAAATTGGAACTTAACCCGCTCTAGGCCTGAATGGCGCAGGCATACAGGGGCGATAGTGTATCCCCATAAAAAGACATTCACTTCAAAATACAGCAAATAAAACCAAATGAAACATGCATATGTGCACATGAAGTTATAATTAACACATACCCTGACTCTGGACACAATTTAGTCTACAAATAACTTGAGCATATTCATGAAAACCTCGCGGTTCTCTCGAGTTTCTCTCACTAAAGAGCCGCCATTTTAAGGAAGTTACGTGAAATCACGCCTGTTGACGAACAAAAAGTCCAAGGGACACAAATCTTACAAATTTTACTTGATATTTTCTCATGCTATTTTGCAAGTGTCACACGCCAGATCTCACGCTTCGCTCAGTCTCGCGCTAGCCTTTGCCTCATACTCACCTGACTCAGTTGAACTACTTGATTGTGGTAATCGCGCGCGCGGACAAAGTTAACAGTAACCACAAAGTGGAGTTGGAATTCTTCGCCTAAGTCACCTGAATTCCCATATATATGCTTCATCGAAGATATGCTTAGAAGCAGAGTCACTGAAGAAAGTAAGAGCCTTTTAGGTGCTAATTATAGGTGTAGAATGTATTTTCGACGAGGTGAAAACTTTACCAGTGAGCGGATTTCGCATACCGCCCGTTTAAAATACACGGGACGAAATTAGTACAGAACGCGATACAACATATTGTAGTGCGAATCTGAAGTTCATTTGCCATAACAGCAGGCAATGCTTTTGGACGTTTTTCGAACTAAACGGCTAAAAACTCGAAGACAATAACAGAATACACTCTGCTACCGTATTGGGCAAATGACCAAACGACAAGCTTTTGCCCCACTTCCCGTGACGTCACAGTTAAGTCTCACATAATCTCGCGTTATTGTTATAAACTCGCAAAAAGCCTATTGAAATGTTCTCAGTGTGAAGAGGATGTTTGATGATGGCGACTGACTACTGTGGCAACTCCTAATGGTAGCTCTGTTTTGTTTTGCATCCACAGCTGTATTTCGATGGATTGTACGTTTTTGCGCCATCTAGTGGCCATTTTTATGATACAAATAAATAACCCTAAAAGCACACCATTTGCGATGCATTCGTGGGCGCATTTCAATGCATCGCGTTGCTCTTGTTAAGATTTAATATCTAGGTTGGACTCAAATGACCGGCCATTTAACTCAGGCAATGTCAACTTTCGCTTTGTTTATCGCAGTGAGCCTAACATGGGATTTTATTGTCCGCTGCGTGAGTTAGGTTTATAGATTAATGTCATTACTTTGAAGAAGTGTAACAGCTTATTTCAATCCTTGATGAACTTTAACTGTTTGTCAGGCCAACTGTGCCTTCACTGATTCTAGTTAAAGTCAGACTCTGTGTATGTGTGTCCTGTTTGTAAGATATTTCAAAAGTTCTGAAGTATGGCGAATTAGTCTTCTTGTTTTCTACGATTGTATTTCGTGTGTTGATCTGTCACAAATTTGTTCAAAGACATCATATTTTGTGCCTCCAAAAGTACGCTCAGTCTCACCTCAATAACTCGTCACATTTTATAATGCTAGGTACACGTTGCTCATCGGAAAACCTCCATTTGAGACGAGTTGTCTGAAAGACACATACATGCGTATTAAGAAAAACGAGTTCCACATCCCAGCCGGCCGCGTCAGTTCAGCTGCGCGTAGCCTCATTATGAAGCTGTTGCGAGCAGAACCCAGCACACGACCCAGCATGCAACAGGTGCTTGAGGACGAATTTTTCAGCGCAGGTTTGTGGTTTGTCATGTAGATGCAGATGTTGGGCGTGAACTTCAGAGCCCTGATTTCTAAACTCTGAACTCAAAAGTATTTTTGATATGATCTCAACAAAAGTGTTTGAATAAGTGCTTGAATATATTGCCGTGTATTCAGATGATTGTCTAAACCAAGTTTGCCCTTGATGACCCCAGTGCCATATTTATAGCTTAAATCTAGAGGTAATTAAGTGCAATTTTGGATATTCATCTGTGTAAACAGTAGTGTGCTCAAGCATAAAATCAGTGTCACTTTTCTTGAATTCTCTCATATTACCGGTAAGTAAGATTGAAAATATTGTTTTGGAGTTTGGAGATTAGATTCCGGGCCTAGAAATTGTGGTTTGATTGAGCTTTGGGGATAGTGGTCACAAACGTTAACAAAACACAGGTTATAGCATGGTTGAATGTGAACAGCTGATTAAACTTTGTAGAAAAGTCAAAATCTGAAACTGGTATTGGACAGTTTTTATCATGCACATTTGTTTATTTCTTTAAACCAAGTTGTGCTTTTTGGTGGATGAAAATGCTTGACTATACATTACCATTAAAATGTGCAATTGTCCATTAAGCTAACCACTTGGAAGTCAACAGGCTAGATTGTTCATTTAAGCAATCCAGCACCTTTTCATTTCCATGTGCAGAGTTTGCCTAACTATCAATTAATAACATTCCAATGAAGGGAATTTATAATTGTGCATCAAACCTGAATTGAACTTTGAAATTTTATAAGGTAACCAAGACAATTTTATACTGTTCTCTCACTGTTTTGCTTTCATTGCTAACATCCATGTTTTTCAGGGTACTTGCCCGTCCGTCTGCCGACTAGCTGTCTAACAATGGCACCACGTTTCGATCAACTGGCCAGAAATGATCGGTTGGTCAGCAAGCCAGATTCTGGCCTTGCTCGCAGGCCACTGATTGAGATCAACGAAGCAGGTAGGCTATTGTAATTACCTTCTCCTCAGTTGCAGTGAAGCTGCAAACTCTTTTGCCATGTAGTAAGATTTTCTGGTATAGTCACTGGATACTAAATGTGCACAGGAACAAATAATTCTGTCTGACATCAAGAATATTAAAACCGTTGCTATTGAGCCAATGGGATGTCAAGGCTTGGAACTTTCCTCCTAAAGAGAATTTTCTCTTATTTTTGGATTTCAATTTCCTTTTATTTGACTTCTTGTTTCCTCTTCCGTCTCTTTTTTATCATTATTTTGACTACATTCATGCAAATGTGTCCAGTTCAGTTCAGTTAAATTTTACATCACAAAAAATAGTCCTATCTCACAAGCCTATTTATTTGTGGAAGGATACGTCACTTGGAAAATTTTCCTCCTTTTTGTCATTGTTCATTCCAAACCCTGTTTTCCATGCTCATCAGAAACTCGAAAAACTGTAAGACAAAGCAAAATTATTCTTCTGAAAGCTGATTTTTTTTGCAGTTATGCTCGGGAGCTTTCTGTTGTAGCGTAGCAAAATGGCGGCCACTGCATCAATTGGTCAGTGAGGTTGGAATGCTGAATTATGGGAAGGAATTTATCATTTCAACTCTGCAAGCAAGTTTCTTGTTGCAAGTGCTTCGTTAGTGTATAGTATTTGTGGAATGTGGTTTATGTACTCATGGCGTACTACACTTTGTTTTTAATAACATTATTATCTGTTATTAAGAGCATTTATCTCCTCCGTTGTTTACCTTACGCTCTGTTGTGTTGCAGGTGATAGCGCTAGCAGCCGCATGACCAAAGACAAGCGACCGACATCGTCTGATACAAAGCCCACCCTCCAGCGCCAGGACAGCGACCAGCCATCCGACTACCTTCTGCCTGATCTGTTTGCTCAGGTGTGCGCTGTAGTCAACAGCAAACCTAGTGCAAGGGTCGTGGTGCAACAAGGTAAACTAACGTCACTTTAAACTGAAATACAATACATCCCAAGTAGTTTTTCTCGTGCTGTGTTGCCTTGACTGGTGTAATTATGGGTCATTTTTGTCTGTTTCCTTTTGACAGTAGCAGTTGACCCAATGAAAAATTTGAAAACGTAACGTTAACTTTAAAGTGTCTATGAACCCACCCTGTGTCAAAACGTCTTCTAGAAATCTTACCCTCATAGATCTTGCTCCTTGACTCAGGTCAGAGTGAATTTCTGGACTTTGGAACAACTAACAGCTCATTATTGCTTGAAACCATGCTCAATAGGTTGGCTCGTCATGCCGCGTCCATTAGCGCCCCTTACATATTAGCGTCCATAAGCGCCCCTTACATATTAGCGTCCATAAGCGCCCCTTGCATATTGTGTAAATATCATCTTTTTCAGTGAGGCGTGGAATATGTTGCAAGTAGTTTATCCTGTTCAATCCGCCATCTTTTTGATCACATTACATATTAGCACCCCTTGCATCGTCTCAAACACTGACAAACTATCAGTTCTTCCCAAGTACAAGTATGATTGAGGAATAACTTGAGACCTGCTTTGCACCCGTAAGTGGTCTCAATCAAAGATTATTTTCTTTGACGGAGTGCATGGGTTGATATCAGCTTACCTGTGCTTGGAGTGTGATCGCTACTTCATTGTTTGGTCATTTATAGCACAGAAGCCTTTCACTATTTGTTTTTTGACTGTTGTAAACAGGGCTTGGAATTTTTCTCTTTTAAGAGGATTTCCTCAAGTTCCTCGTATGTGAATTCCAGTTTCCTATTTTTTCGTCTCTTTTTTATCATTTTGATTTTATTCATGCAAAAACATTTATTTCAGTTGAATTTTACAACACAAAAAATATTTCTGTTACACAAGTCTATTTGTGGAACCATACATTACCTGGAAAATTTTCCTCCTTTTTATAATTGGTCATTCCAAGTCCTGTGTGAAAGAGGTTGCAACCATTGTATTAAGACTTGTTATAAGTCCAAGTGAACATTTGGCCATAAACTGATAATTTCACTGTGAAACTCTCGTCCAGATGAGGCAGAAGATCCTGCTTCAGCTCCCATCTTCTGGATCAGCAAATGGGTGGATTACTCGGACAAGTACGGCCTGGGCTACCAACTTTGCGACAACAGTGTCGGTGTGCTCTTCAACGATTCTACACGACTACTGCTGGCACCTTGTGGAGAGTGAGTAGCTTGCACCTTATGAAGTGTCAGTCACTAGGTTCATGAGTGATGGAAACGTTGTCAGTTTCATTAGTTCAAATGTTAACATTTTAGCCAGAAAGACAAACTGTCTGCGAAGGGGTTATTTTTGCCAGAAGTTGATTTATTTCCTCACCACCAAGTCCATTTACGTGAAAATTGATGTCAAAATGCACTCACTCTCTGCCACAAACAAAAATCTCTTACCCCTGCACACATGTGTCCTTTCAAGGCTTTAAAAGTTCTATAAAAAATCCCAACAGTTTTGGGATTACTCAAAGTGCCAGTAAAGCTTCAGTGAATGTAACATTTGTAACTGTTTACATGATTGTCTTGCTACTAGTGTTGGTCGTGAACGAGGTGTATGAGTGTTTATTTTCAGCTTGTTTATTTAGTCTGGAAAGATGATAATTTTCTCATAACTAACTTATCCTCATTGCTCATTGACAACACTCGGTCTAACACACATTCCATGTCGACTCTATTTAAAGTGATGTCTGTGTCGACTCTATCTAAAGCGATGTCCATGTCATCTCTATTTAAAGTGATGTGCATGTCGACTCTATTTAAAGTGATGTCCATGTCAATTCTATTTAAAGTGTACTTTCTGCAAGCAACAAATCTATCTTTGTTTTCTCAGCTTTCATATATAGTCGTCACTAATCAGCCCATATTCGTCGTTTTGGAAAAAATGCTGAATAATATAAAAGCAAGAATTATTAGTCTTTTCACATACCATATATTGGTATAATCACTCGACCTGTAGTTATGTATACATGGCTAGCAGAAAGTCCTGGGTCTGAGCTCCGGTCGAGACGGCGATCTTTTCAGGCTTAGGTCACCACTACCTCAGTCCCATATTTTATGCATAATATTTTGCCTTCCCTTTTCAGGAACATTCAGTACATCGAGCGTGATCTTACAGAACAGCTGCACACATTGTTAGCCTACCCTGAGGGTCTGCTCAAGAAAGTAACTCTTCTCAAGTATTTCCGCAACTACATGAATGAACACTTGCTCAAGGTGAGGCCAATTAGCTCAGAGGTGGGCTTCCTTTCGGTAAAAGTTGGAAAGAGGTGGGCTTCCAACCTGATGGAGTGCTTTCATATCAGACTAAGGGGAAATCCGATTTATTAGAAATCAACTAGAATAACTGTTTAGTGTGGAATTTTGTTAAATGCTGATATGACTTAATATGGGCGTAGGACTTATTATGTGGCATCTTGTCTAACTCTAGGTATAATTGTTTATTTGTAAATTTACTTACCAGGCAAGCTTTTGCATTTTCGACAAGGTGTGTGAAGCAACATCTCTTTAGATTTTGTTGAGATTTTGCCTCAATTTAAATGTGTTCTAGGGAAAAATACATGAATATTTAGTCACAGTTTTGTGCATGGTAACTTCATCGAATTTTGTTATAGTCCAGTTCATATTGAAAGCTGTTGTAAACGTGTTCTGTGGTTTCTTCTTCAGGCTGGTGCAAACATGACCCCGAGAGAAGGAGACGAGATGGCACGCATGCCCTTCCTTAGGACGTGGTTCAGGACAAAACGGGCTATTGTCTTGCACCTCAGTAACGGCACATTGCAGGTAGGGATACGACACGTGACATTAAATACTAAAGCATAATTAGGTTCCCTAGCCAACCCTGTAGATGGCATTCTTCACGTCCCGTCATCAGATCTACATTCCTCTTGATGCATTCCTTTTGCGTAATTCCATTATGTGTCAGGCTTTTGTGAATACCTGTACAATTCCTCTTAGTATTGTAGTTCTTTCAGAAATGCGTTGCCATCGTGTACTTGTATATTTGTCTCGTTGGGGGAATAGCCTCATCCTAAAATACTGCAGCGCCATATCTGATTTTGCCATTCTATTGTTGCATAATGAACGCACACCAAAAACTGTACTAGTTAAGTAAGTCACACTGTGTCATTTTTACTTGTCTGTCTCAACACAGAAATGTTAAGCGGCCTCAAAACTTTTACTAGGTTCATCATACAATGCATTTTTATACCTTTGCAAATGAGGAGAGTTGAGTTCGTAAAGTGGCTTTTTATCAGCTTACTTGTAGCGGTGTTAATGCATGCATTTTTGTTCATGTTTCATGATATTTTTCCAACAGATCAATTTCTTCCGTGATCATGACAAGCTGATCATCTGTCCGGTTATGGCTGCTATCACGTATATTGACACTAACCGCGAAGTCCACACATACAAACTCGAGGGAATCGAGAAGTATGGCTGCTCATCCACTTTGTCCGATCGTTTGTCCTATGCGAAACAAATGGTGGAGCGGGTAATGGCTGCCAAGTCAGGCTCGGCTAAAGTCAAGTCATCATCCTAATCTTGGAACAGTCCATGTATGCGGTCAAAGATATCTTTCCTGAGCTTGGGTTGATCAATAAAGCATAATGACAGAACGACAGAATCAACGACTGTAATGATGGAGAGGTTCAGTCAAATTTAGTGATTTCTAAATTTGTTGTCACTCGGCGTACAAGATTGAAGTGCAATGTTTCCTGAAACATGCAACATTGCACAACATACCCCAGTTGTTCACATTTTTATAACTGCCAAGCTCTCATTATGTTCCACCATCCCAACACAGCAAAGAAACTAGTGCACTCTGCTTTCTCGATTGTCCACTGTTTAAAGTGATTAACAGTTTGGAATCTATTTTGACAACTGCGTCTACATTGCTTGTGTGCTCCACTGTATTATAATTGCACAAACTCTGGTATCCTGTTGGATACTTGTGTCAGAGAAGGCATGGCATCCAGATGTAGTAATACACCATGTAAACATGTACATAGACAACTGTTGTATGATAAGCCATTATGGTGCTAGATAAGATCAAGGTAGTTTTTACTGTATAGTATTTTAGACATGTGACGGCATGTTTTCAACACATACGGAGTCCATTACGTGATGTTTGGTCAAGCAAGGGGTTTTATATGACAACTCAAAATACACTAGGTGGCACTAGTGATTAAGTTCCTTTCTGTAGAAATGCCTGCATTCAGGTAATCACAACACTAATCCTATGAACATTGCCCTGTGCTGGTAAAGTGTTTCCTCAATCTTTAATCTACTTGGGCATCAAAAACATTGTCCATTCTTCAGCAACCCCACTTAGTGACTACTGAGTTGCCCACTGGTGATGCCGAACAGCAAAAGTAGCTTTTGCTCAACACAAAAGCACCCTACTAGGAAATATTTTTAAATTGTCATAAAGTTACCGATGCTAAACCACAAGCATCATGATATTCATTTCCTTTGTGTTTTGACCAGAATCTGTGCAACAATCTTGTCGTAAAAGTTCTGGAATTAATTACGTCATAAAAAATCGTGAGTAACCTGTTGCTTTTATTGTGTTTATGCGAATGATGAGGGAATGTGATACATGAGTCTTTGTGAACCTCTAGGGTCAGTTTCATGAAAGAGGCCAAGATTTTAAGACAGAAATTTGGTCATACGCTCCCACTATATTCGGTGAATAAAGGTTTAGCAAAGTAATTGCGTTCACATCACAGTCTAGAAATAATGTATAGAACTGTTTTCAGTAACTAACAGTTATGTGTATATTCTCAGAGACTTTACAGTTGTTCTCAAGTGAGTTTTAATCATAGTTCAGAAATAATTGTGTAGAGCGCAATACCAAATTTCTGTCTGAAGTCTTGAGTCACTTTTCATGAAACTGACCCCTGGTATTTAATCAAATTGTAAATGTGTTAGTAACTTGAATAAATGCAAGGACTTTATCCAGCGAGTTCATTCACTGATCCAGAATTGCATCCGTAATGTGGGTGAGGAAACTCATAATAAGCTGTAAATTTGCTATATTTTTCTTCATTAAAGGGTCATTTTGTTTGTGTTTTGTTGTCAATGTTTAATTCTTCACCAGTCTAGAAGTTGAAAAGCATTCAGCGTTCGTACAGTTCCTACTTTTTATGCGCCCACATATTTATATGTGGACGCATTATGCCGTCATCTCTGTCCGTCCTGGCGGCGTCCGCTGCTCTATCTCCAAAACCCTTTGACATACGTTCATGAAATTTGGCACATATGTTCCATTCATGAATGGGACGGCATGTGCGAACTTTCGGACGGATCCCACTACTGGTGTGTCCCCTAGTGGCAATTTTAGTTTTTTACGCTTACCTTTGTATCTTCAAAAGTCCTGAACGGATTTTCATGAAATTTGGTATATAGGCACCTATTAGTGAGATGACGCTATCCTGCTGTTTTCAGATGGATTCGACTTAGTTTGCGCCACCTAGTGGCCATTTTTAGTGTTTTCAAGTCTGTTTTTGTGCGTCCACCCCTCTATCAACCAAACCGCTCAAAGGATGATTGTGAAAATTGGCATGTATATGCTTACTATGTAGAGGACGGTTGACGATGATTTTCCGACGATTTAGACTACTGTGGCGCCTCCTAGTGGCAGTTTTTTGGGGGTTTTTTGCGCCCATGGCTGTATCTCCTAAACCTTTTGCGGGATCTTTACGAAATTGTGTAAGTATATTTATATGATGTTAACAACGGAAGATGACGACTATTGGACGGATCCAACTACTGGTGTGCCCCCTAGTGGCAATTTTAGTTTTGTACGCTTACCTTTGTATCTTCAAAAGTCCTGAACGGATTTTCATGAAATTTGGTATGTAGGCACCTATTAGTGAGATGACGCTATCCTACTGTTTTCAGATGGATTCGACGTAGTTTGCGCCACCTAGTGGCCATTTTTACTGTTTTCGAGTCTGTATTTTTGCGTCCACCCCTCTATCAACCAAACCGCTCAAAGGATGATTGTGAAAATTGGCGTGTATGTGCTTACTATAAGGAAGACAGCTGACAATGATTTTCAGACGATTTGGACTACTGTGGCGCCTCCTAGTGGCAGTTTTGTTTTTTTGCGCCCATGGCTGTATCTCCCAAACCGTTTGCAGGATCTTTACTAAATTTAGCAAGTGTATTTATGTGATGTTGACAACGGACGATGACGACTTTAGGATGATTCTGACTACCGGTATGCCTCTAGTGGCAATTTTAGTATTTGCCTCTAGTGGCAATTTTAGTATTTTACATTGACCTCTGTATTTTCATAGGTCTTCAGGTGTATACTTTGTTACTTCGTGACTATGAAGGAAAAGTTCAAAGTAGAAATTTGTTTCTGGCATTCTAATGCTGTTCTAATCTCGTATGTTGGTAAATTTGTTTTTAATTCTATGTTTCTGTGGTGCTTTAAGCAACTGGTGTATAGGATGTGCTTGTATTATGAAGATTACTCACATTTTGCCCCTAGCCTATTGAGGAGATAATGACCATGCCTTTCCATTTTGCTAAGTACAACATACTACATATATGCCCTCTACTGGCCACTTTATGGTACCACTAAACAACCCTAGAGGGATACCGTATGCGGTGCAATTGTGGGCGCATTTCAACGCTCTGCGTTGCTCTTGTTAATATATGTTCTACTTTTTCTATTATTTTAGCCGATGCCTAGTTTTTGAAAATTGCATGAAAGAAAAATTGCTACTTGTTTCTTCCTACTTTCTCTGTCACTTACTCCAGTCCATAATTGTGTGGAAATTACGATATCCTTTTATGGTGCGTTTTTGTCTCATTGGCATTTTATCAATTTTTATTTAAATCAATAAGGCCAAAATGTCTTCATTGTAAAAAATACCCCATGAGCTTTTGGATTGACGAGATCAAGTGTTTGTTTTTATTTTTCACAAATACCATTAAAAGTTGTTGATGTCTTACATTTTCCAAAATTACATTGGTCCTCAATGAATTTAGCTGCCTTAAAGGTGAAGGCAACTTTTTTCATGTCATTTTTAGCAAAAAATAAGGTTCGTTTATCCCAGACATATTTTTCAGTTAATTACAGCTTTTTGGTAATTTACATAATCACTTGCCCTCTACTCCGGAAGTGACATTTTGGGAGGCTAGAATTTCGTGCCAATTTATTTTCAAATAGTCTGACTGTGAGAGCTGCCGAGTTAGTCATTTTTCTATCTCGGTTATGATAAGTTCGGTCGTCATTTGCTTTTGTTTATGAGTCAGTCAACATGTCACACTGTTGCTGCGTACCGGGATGTACTTATTATCGTCTCATGGACAGAGGAACAACTGTCCCACTTGCCCAAGTGTCCCGCGACACATTCCCACTGGATAGTGACCTGAGCACACAAACTGCTTACATCCTGCCACATAACTCCCTTGCCACACACCTGGCACCTTCTAAGTAGCCCCAATACCTCAGACAAGTTCACAATAAAGTTTGACTCACCGATCTGTTCATTGAACAATGAACCGTCGTGTTCACTGGGTGTCAAACTGGGCCTGTATTCACTCCCACTACTCAACATCGCAGCATAGATGCTTACAGGCTATGAGCGATAATGAGTACATCCCAGTACGCAGCAACAGTGTGGCACCTTGACTGACTCGTAAACAACAGCAAACGATGACCGAACTTATCACAACCGAGGTAGAACAATGACCAACTCGACAGCTCTCCTAATCAGACTATATGAAAAGAAATTGGAGAGAATTCTTGCCTCCCAAAACGTCACTTCCGGAGTAGAGAACGAATAATTTAATTATGGAAAGCTGTAATTAAATGAAAAATATGTCTGGGATAATCAACGAACCTTATTTTTGCTAAAATGACATGAAAAAACTAAGGTTGCCTTTGCCTTTAAACATGTAAGCCCCATGAGGCAGATTTTAATGTTGTTTCATCATGATACACTAGAGGGCTCTGTGATCTGAAAAATAATATTCCAAATGTATATAAGTATTCCTTTTTTCAAAAATGAAAAAGTCCCTAGTTCAGGGCTGGGAATCACCCACAACAAATGAGGAAAATTTTCCAGGTGGCGTATCGTTCTAAAAAAATGCCGTGCCACTTTTTCACAAGTTGTCTGTGAATCCTGAGCATTACTAGGTTGATCCATACTAAACTGCTGTGGAATGAACCAGTAACTAAAGTCTGCAGTGTGAGCTACTAACAGATTACTGATAGTTTTACAAACTCAGCATTAAATCGGGACAAAATTGAAATCTTGTATAACCTCCTGCAAGGTATAGAGCATAGGGAAAACAGCAGGACATCTTACAAACCTCGGGTAGATTCCTACTGGGTGGTAACAAATTGGCACCATAAGATGATAAAAACATCTACCTTAGTTGCTTTTTATCACAAAAAGTCTCGTTGGGCAGACTACACATCACTGTTGCAAGCATAATTTTAATTTTTTGCATAGCAGAACTGTGTTGCAGTACAACAGAGCCAAAGCGCAAATATAAACATCAAGTTGTTATTAAATGTATTTTTATACAACATAACAAAACCATACGTACAAGAATATAACATTACAGAAACAAACACTAAACGTTATACTGGGATTGCCAAAATTAACTTATTAAAATAATTTTCAAAAACAGGTTTTACAAAGTCAGCATGTGGTACAATTTTAGAACATTTTTCTGCTTATTTTCTAGATTCACATTATTAATAAAATTTTTTCCATTTTCCTCATGATTTTCGTCTTAACTTCAACAAACTAGACATCGTCAATAAGATGTCGCCAATTTTTTTTAATTATAATGTACAAAATTTTGTGACATGCACCCAGCTTTACATAAACTTCAGATGATTATTTTTCATAGCACTGATAAAAGGGGAGACAACTTCCACTATAGAAAGTCTCGTTAGTCAGACATGCATAAGTCAAATTTTTGTTGAACTCTGACTAAGTTCCAGTTCAAGCATTCAGTCCTTCAGATAAATGGAGTTAAGTGAATAAGACTCTAAGTGACTAACACTCTAAGTGAATAAGACTCTGATGAAATCCTTAAGTCATATTAGATCCAATTTATACGTATTAGCACATCTTGCTTGGAATGTATTTTATATTCAGGACAATTGAATTTAACAAAATCCAACAAATTTTCGGCATTTACAGTTATAACAAAACATTTGTATAAAAGGCACGTAACATTCCAAAAAAATACACAAATTAATTCTGTATCCGTCTTAAAAAACAATACCAACCCGAAAATTCACCAAGTTGCGCATTTCTGCCAGTAAATCAATGTATATAAGTTCCTGTAAATAAGTTACGTTATATTCAAGGCAAGAAATTCAGATTCATTGTAAATAGAACTCACAAGTTACGTTATGTCCAAGGTAAAAAATTCACATGCAGAGCTATGCCAACAATGAAATAAATCAAAAAATATCCAAGAACCAAATTTGTTTTCCAGTCGTTACCGAAAACATTGCAGTACTGATCTAGCAGCAGACTTCTCAATGAACTCTTGGAGTTGACTTCTGTCTCCACGGCAATGTGTTTGTGAACATTCTTCGTCATATTCCAAGGGTTCGTTTCCACGATGACGTGATCCTTTGGAGTTGTTATCATCGCGACGTACCAATAGATAACTGGACTAGATGACAGTAAAAATCTTGTCAGCACCTGCAGAAAAAAACGCAACAATCTTAACAGTCTCATATGTCCCATACTGTTGAAGACGCAACCATGCAACAAATAACCATATAATGTGATACCTAAATCATACAAGAGTGAATATGTAATTTTTTGATAGACAAGCAAATTCTAAGACAACAAACACATAGTTTAGCTCTATGACAAGGTTGAAAACGATAGTTCACAACTGAATTGTATAGTTAAAATTCCACTTCTTGTATCAAATATTAATTAAAAATTGATGTTTTCTAGTTTTCCGAAAACTTTTCACCTAGGGAGATTTGCGCATACAGATTCCAGTTAAGTATGATGTTCAATACAGTTTACACCACCACAGCGTTTCGAATCTTCCAAGTCAGTCTGACACACATCAGTTTGTTGTAATAAGTGCAAAAAGGAAAAATAAATAAAACAAATTTCTGTGATCTAGTTCATGGAAATTACCTAGAACATATTGTCTGTGTCCCAATCTTCCAAATCAAGAAAAATACTGCTTCAATTTCTGAGTTCCATATTTAGTCTTTCCAAAATGGATAATCTTCACCGGAACAATGTAAGGAAAAATCTCATACAAAATGGCAGTCAGTTGAAATTTTGTTTTCTCATTTTCTCATAAAAGATACATAGTATACCAAAATGATGCTTTGCCATATTCAAGTTCATTACCAAAGCTACCAACAGACAATATTTGAAGACAATATTTCAAAACATTGTCAATGGCGTTCAAAATAAAATTAAAAGCACAGAGGGAAAAAGAGAAAAAACAAGAACTTTTGGCAAAACATTATTGTCCGAAATTGGTGAAAATTTATAGTAAAAGTTCGCAATTAAATACGAAACGCTCTTATTATTCAACTTCCAACAAACCTGAATGTGCATGAAAATCAAACCAAATGCGGTAAGCGCTAAGAGATGAACGATGAACACAAAAACTTCGGCGGCTTCAAAACCGATCTTTGGCTTCTGATCCTTCTTCTTCTGCGCATAGTCCATGTTGCGCAGACCGAGCGACAGACAGTAAGCCCTGTTGGTCGTGAAGTAGTGCCTGGCTGCTAAAAGGCCGAGTAGAATCACGGGCAAGGCGAGCAGGAAGTTGGGTGTTTGTTTCACTTCGTAGTATCGCAGAAAGCCGACTTCCCAGTGGTTTGATTGGATGTACGAATACGAAGCGGGAAGCTTGAGGTCACACCAGGCAGGCCGGTGGATTCCTGCGGTAACGTATTCCATTTCCTGTCCATACCACTCTACATTCACTGGGACTTTCGGAGAGTATGCCTTATTGCAGAAGAGCAGATAGGCATAGATTTGGTAGAGAACAAATGGCGCTATGCAAACGATAGTGTAAAGGAATGTCGGACATAGTATGATCCAAGCAATAGCCACCGATGCACTGAGAGAGCTCATTCGGTCTGGCATGTCCAGGCTTTGCACAGTCAAGAGTTGCAAGATCAATTCTTTCAGTTTTCCGTACAACATAAATCCAGTACACAGTAGTCCATTTGATCGGGTGAAGGAACAGAGGGCAGTGTACAGCACAGACTGGAGATAACTCTTCGATACATACTTGTTCATGGCTTTGAAAGCGAAGAAAGCAAACACAGTCTCTGAATATGCCACTGACATGAAAATACTGGCTGGGTTGATACAAAAGAACAGTGCTGCTTTGTAGGCTAGAGTATCATCCTTGAGTGTTTTCAGGCTGAGCTTATACAATGCTCTGGCCGCAAAGACAAAAAATATGAAGTTCACTAGCACCGCAGCAAGTATATAAACGCACGAAACGCTCATGAGATACTGAAGAGGAAAGAAGAATGTCATGGCAACCAAGCGCACAAGTAGTGGGAAAAACGGGAAGAACGCCAAGCTGTTGTCATACGCGTAGCCGTATTCGGCAATGTGAAGAAAGTAGATGCTGTCCCATCGTC
This sequence comes from Phoronis australis, assembly GCA_002633005.1. NCBI lineage: Eukaryota > Metazoa > Phoronida > Phoronidae > Phoronis > Phoronis australis. The sequence continues at coordinate 678,347 of NMRA01000025.1, forward strand.
GGAACCCTCCAAACAGTTTCATGACCGTTTTGTCGGCTGTGACATGACGGGTTGGATCTATCGGAGGATTGAATACTAATGCTTTGTGATCATCTATGAGCAGATTGAAGAGTACCTGAAATGAGACAAAAGAGCAATAAAACAATGAATGCAGTTATTTTCACACACACCCACCCCAACCTGGAGCACTTGCTGAGATGACCCTGGCAACAAAGTGACTAAATGATTTAAATTATCTACATGTATGTACTACAAGGAAGTCATAGAACACTACTATCTTCCTCGAGTAAACTAACTTGGTTAGTGACATGAAAACAATGTCAATAACTCCATTACTTTGCAAATTAATTTGTAACGCCATTATATGCGTTGACTTTGAGAGCCAGGAAATAGAGTGTCATCTATTGAATAATTTTTTGCCCAATTTCTTAATCAACTGCTCTTCTTTCACAAGGTTGTGTACAGTTCAATACATGTTACCAGAACTGGTTTCATTAAATGTAATCAACTTTTTGTGTTTTATTACCGGCAAACCAAATTTTTTAGCCCAGATCGCCTCAGCGAAGTTGGCATAATTTCCCAAAAGATGGTGCAAAAGTTGAGTAAATGGCACGTGCAGCGCTTGTCATGAGCTAGGCAACACGTTGCCCCTTGGTTGGCCGCATAGGGGATACAACACTTCCCATCGCTTTCTGTACGCATTTCGCTCCATGTATTTTAAACAGGCAGTAGGCCAAATCCAGCCACCGATTTTGAGTTTTCACCTCATCAAAAATACATTCTTCACTCAAAACTATCACAAAAATGAGCTTACTTTCTTCAGTAATCCTTTCTACTTCTACACATATCTTTGATGAAGCATATCTACTAGAATTAAGGTGACTTAGGAGAAGAATTCTAACTCCACTTTTTGGTCACTGTTAACTTTTTCACCGCACCCACGATAACCACAAAATATTTCAACTGAGTCACGCGAGTTAAGCAAAGGCTAGCGCGAGACTGAGCAAAGCGCGTGACTTGGCATGTGACGCTTGCAAAATAGCATGGGAAGATATCGGGTGGAATTTGTGAGATTTGTGTCCCTTGGACTTTTTGTTCGTGATCTCTCACAACTTCCTCAAAATGGAGAGCCGCGACAGGTTTTCATGGATATGTTCAAGTTATGTTGACTAAATTGTATTCAGAGTCAAGGTATGTGTTAATTATAACAGCATGTGCATTTATGCATGTTTCCTTCGATTTTATTAGCTCTATTTTGAAATGCGTAACTTTTTATGGGGATGTACTATCGCCCATGTAATTGCCAAGTCATTAGCATACTGTGTTGAAATCGAAGATCAACTTTTCTTTGTTACAAAAGTGTGGGTGATGCAAGAAAATGATGTTCATACATCATATCCCCTGGCATGCACAATGTACCGATTTTGGGAATTGAACAAGGGACTGATGCTCAAAGAAAAAGTTTGATAACAGGAATATTTGTTCGAGTTGGAAGGAATTAACGACATCCTCCACTGAGCTAGCTAGAGTAGTGTTGTGAAAGTGCTTCCGGTGAATCATATATGAGCCTCTGTTAGCCACTAGGTAACGGGCAATTGCCTATTAGCTGAATGGTTAGCACGCTTGCCGGTTTTATGGGGGTCGCTGGTTCGATTCCAAAGGTCCGGTAATCTCGGCTATTACTACAGTAGAGACTGTGGTGTTCAACTTAATAAGACCTCTCTAGATTGTTTGCCAAAGCGCAATGGGCAATTGCAGTTTGGATGCGGGTAATTGTTTACAATATGACGACAATAAGTTGCACATATGATTTTGGTATCGTTAGATTCCTCATGCTGTCACCTTTCCAAAAATATAAGAATTGATCCCCTACCGCGTTTCCTTCATATTTTATCGTCGAATTTCAGTTAGCACTATTTCCCGGTGGACACCGCCATGTTAGTTCAACTCAAGATAACAGCGACACCTATTGTTATTGAATTAAACAGCATCATTGATTCTGAATGGTGGTTGCCCGCGCGAGATTCCCGCTAAAGTTTTCCTGACATAATATGGTGCATGCACAAGTAGAAGCATTTTACCTTTTCCATTTTTTTAGAATTGTGACCATTCAGTGACCATTTTTCCATGAAATTGTCTGAAGTGATACTTTTTTCACAAATCTGGACCTCAAAAACAACCTCCGCTTTTTGGCAGATTCTTGCTAGCAGATGCGTATATCAGGGTCACCATAGGATCGAATTCGAACCCTTGGTTACGTAACTCGGGCAGTGGATTGACGGGTCTCGGTCAATTTGAACTTATGAAAAGCGACGATCTGCAAGTCGGTAGATTAGTTCAGTTTTTGACCGCCAGGTGACTCCTTATCCATTCAAAATGGCGGTATTACTACCGAGTACCAGGAAATAGTGCGAGCAGAAATTTCACGATAAAAAACTAAGGGAACAGGGTAGGACAAATTTCTACGTATATTTGGAAAGATAACATTGCGAGGAATCGAACGATACCAAAATCATATGTCTAAGTCTTTGTCGTCATATTGTAAACAATTACCTGGATGCGAGACTCTGGGTCAGGAAGCCGCTAGTTCTACTACCGGTTGAACCATTACCAGAAAAAGTTCAATAATACACTGTTATGCCTTGGTACTAGCCACGGCGCGGCGGGGGTCCACGGCAATCCACCGCACAGCATTTCGCCATTTAAACTTCGCTGTTCTCATCAGTAATCTGCCGAAGATGAACAAATGTGATGTTATTTCAAGTGTACTTTCAACTCAAATCAATCAAAACCTTGTACCTGGAGCAGTATCACAATAATTCGCGAAAAACATGCGAAACGGGTTACTTTTCCCTCCAGTGACAGCGACATCTTGGATTTAAGCCTACGCGCTAAAGTACTCTAATTTCTATTGGCTTGATTTTGTTGTGTTCTGTGATCTTAGATGTGATTGGTCAAAACAGCACATGCTGGAAGAACCGCAGAGGAGAAGAAAACCCTTTGTTTTGTGTAGGTTTTCTAATTTAAATCGTGGTTATGCAAAATACTACGAGTTTACTTTCAAAAATATTGCCTTGGTGTCCTTAGGCGTTCTTTCTGTTGAATCTTTATCATCCAGAATAATTTGAATTGCGAGTTTAAGGATGTATTCCCTTGCTGGTTTCCAGCTGGTAGCCTTTTCATGTTTCTACTTTAGTCTTTACTGTTCAATTCATTCACTGAATCACTCAGTCCGGGCATGCCCATTTCTATTACAGTACCTTGCTGAGTGATTATTATCTTAATTATGGATGAAGATTGTGTGATCAGTCACTGGGGGTTTGCTTCAAAATTACCTAAAGATGCATTTGCATACTCGTAACTGCTAATTTTTGTGTATAGCAGTAATGATAGCTTAAGGGCTACAGGATAATGCTATTTTAACATAATATACACTAAACAAAATGCAGTTGTATTCCTTGACAACTTATAAATGTGAAAACAAAAATTTCAGCAATGGGTGACATTTGCACTAATGACGTACCTCAAGGGCTCACGTAGCACAGACACCTTCCCCTCAGGTGAGCAAGGGCCCTGATCATGTGTTTCACCTTGATTGTCTCAATCAACTCTCTACATGCTGGGTGTGCAGTGCCTCACAGCTTGATTTTATTCGTGTTCCATTCAGGGATTTTCTTGTTGAAGAATGTCTATCTCTACCCACAGAGTCATGTGAGGAGGTGGCCAGTATGATGAAAGGAAAGGGTAAACGTACTTTGGCCTCAGATGACTGTCCTCTCTCTTTCCCAGAGTTGGAGGTGGTAGATCACAAGCAGGCTTGTCCCAAGTATACTGCTAGTAAGTTCAAATGTGTCGTTTGTTTCCTGTGCTGTCTTGTAATTTGGCTTGTTTTGATTTATGTAGCAGTTCTTGGATCATTTTCATTCCATTCAAGTTTATGGTAATGTTTGTCAATGTGGTTTGGTTCTAGTTCTCAATCATGAGAAGTTTAAGGGTCATTTTGCAGCTGTTTAGTTCTCACTGTTCATTATACACCAAAGTGGTTGGGGGTTTGAAAACATTACCACACCTATCCCGTTGTGAGTTTTTGGCGACTGAACTGGCAACGCACCATCTTGAAGTTCACAACTTTAGGATTGAACATCCTCAAAAAGATTTTGAAGCATTTTCCTGAGTCACGCATGGTTATTGGTAATGGTAGTTAAGTCTTGCCATGGTAAGGAATACCATGAGATTGGTTTATGAGCTTAAGTGGGCAGTACATGTTGATAACAGAGTTATACTTAGTAAAATATTTTGTGACGTATGATCTCTCTGTAATTCTTCAATACATGGCCAGCAAGTGAATTTTGCTTACAAAACCAAAGATTATGAACATTTTAGTCTATTGCAAGCATAGACTGTATAAATAGAGTGTAGATGTCGTAAAACAACATTTTCTGAAACTCAGTAGGTGGTGCTGCTGCGCATCAAGGCTGGACCAATTGAGGTTTGTCAGAAAGCAATAGCAGTGACAACTAGTGGCAGAAACGATGAACTAGTGTTTCAAGTTTTAATTGCTGGTGTGGACAGCGAAGACCTAAGCCCGGTTTAGTTGGTCTGAACACAGCTTATGTTCAAATGTGGTCAGAGTAAAACTTGTGTTACTCTCATGTCCCATTGCAGTTTTGTCACGGCCTGCGGATCAGTCTATAGCAGTAGATGAAGTGAATCAACTGCACACTGAGTTGGAGAGTATCCTAACGTCTACAGCCAAACGAATGCGGTTGCTTGAGGCTGAAATACAAATACTGAGCGACTGGCAGGAGAAGAGGATAGACAAGAAGCCGGTAGATCCATGATATAACTTTAGAGCTGCGTGAAAATTGGTAAAAGTCAGTTGTAGGGGTACCACATTCTGAGAGCCAGTTTTCTCTAGTTATGGGTGTCAAACTGGTTATCAAAATGCAGCTCACCCCAATAAGTGACTATTACCCGAAAATCAATCCTTATATTTTGGCCATACTTTGAGAAGCAATAAAAGTATAGCTTCAGTATTGCAATGCAGTGCAAGCCCTTAAACGTGATCTCAGCATTTGTTGTCAAAGTGTCGATATTGGATACTCAATGATTATTTGGCGGTTTTAATGAAGAAATGGAATTTTTTGTCATTATCTTATTATACTACAGGCAGAATTATGTTGTCATGACAACTACAGTTAGGACAGTTGTTTAAGTAGGGTCACCTAGTGAAGTTTAATCTTGTATTTCTGAGCAGTACCCCTCTCGCCATTAGAAACGTGCTCAATGGTTCGGTAATCATTCCAGAGCGAGTTGGCAACGCCAGTGAAGAGAGGCAAGGGAGCAGAAGAGAGACCCATGAAGAAGGTGAAGGAATCTGAGAAGGGCAAGGGGAAGGCATACTCGGGCCAGGTTGGACCAGGGCGACCGAAAAGCAAAGGAAAACAAGTGGGTGTTTGTATTTGTGCTTTGTAGAGAGTTTCGTGAAAACCTGACGAAAAGAGGGATAAAGTGTATTACCGGTAGAACGCAAATTTTTCAAGTTATAACAAAATCTGTTCATTCTGCAAAAGTTTGTTGTTTTTTAGTAGCCATTAGAGGAGGCAGTGTGGCCTGGTTGATAAGTGCCCGCTTTCTTTACTCGAGGTCGTGGGTTCAAGTCCCACCAGGTCACACTGCTAAACCCTTGAGCCAGGTTTCTAGCTCCTCAGCTCGGTTTTAGCCATATATCAATAAGGCATAAAAATATTTCCAGGTGATCAGTGCAATGGGCCCACATGCGAGGCCTGTGCACGTCTGATACAACGTGTATCAGACCGCCTGCAATTATTTTTTTATAGTAGCCATTAGCTTTGTTGTGTTCTGTTAATTATTTATTCAGTTACCATTTTGACTGGTTTTATTTGTTTCCACACAATTCGCATTGTAATTGATCATCTATCATATTTCTTCACCCTTTCCAGTTGCTCTGCGAGAGTATCGTGTAACATGACGTCTCTCACACGCTGTTGATACATAATTGTTCACTGCGTACTGTCATTGCCTTTACATTCTCAGACCAAAGTTCACGAGAGTGACTACACTGAATCGCCCCAGGAGCTGCCACGGCTTCCCCGCACAGACATGCCTGACAAGTTCTGGTCGTTCCTGGAGCCCTACTGCCAGGAAATCTCTCCAGAGGACTGCAGAGTACTAGAGGAAATCATCAGGTATGCTGATCTCGTCCTGGTTGCTGTTAATTTGTATGACTGTGTTTCTAAACTGTGACATGTTAACAATTACATGGCAAAAACTTTATTCTGTAATTGTCGTAAGTCACTTTTATGAAACAACCCATATGTCAAAAATCAAAATTTCATTTATTTAGGTTTGCTTAGCTGTACTAATTGTATCGTTTTCGCAGGTAGTACTGTTAATATTCTTTATTAACACAGCTTCTTTTGATTTGTTGATTAGTCATGAGACAAAGTTCACGGTGCAGATAGCATGCATCATTCATAATGTACAGATTTTAACTTAACTCATTCGACCCTGAGCGCCTTATGGTATAAATTGCTTAGTGGCCTGGCTGAGCTGTGGAATGTCTACCCCCTTGAAGTCGGAAGGTATTTCACTCAGAACTAGGTCACAACCACTGCACATAATTAAAACCTTGTTACACCATACATAATTTGTTAAATGCACGACACTTTTCATTGTTCACGGTCTTTCTCCGTTGCGTTCATACTTTCTGAACAAAGCTCTACTCTCAACTGAACATAGATACAGTAACTGACCTAGCGACATAATTAAAAGACACACGATATTTCGAAACATATTTGTTTCATTCTCAAGTGAAGATAAAATGACGCAGTAATGCCACCACAGAATATAAGCTGACGACACACACAGTGAGACACGGCGGGTGTGAAATACTGCAAAGAATGACTAATGAATTGGGGTAACAGGAAAGTCACACAAACAAGTGTAACGTGCGGCGCGACCCTGTTTACTGCTCATTCAAAACAGGCTTCTCAAAAGCAATTAAAAGGGACTCTAATACTTTCAAACGCAGCACATCTTGCTCCACGTAGCGAAGGCACATATGTTCCATTCATGAATGGGACGGCATGTGCGAACTTTCGGACGGATCCGACTACCGGTGTGCCCCCTAGTGGCAATTTTAGTTTTTTACGCTTACCTTTGTATCTTCAAAAGTCCTGAACGGATTTTCATGAAATTTGGTATGTAGGCACCTAGTAGTGAGATGACGCTATCCTGCCGTTTTCAGATGGATTCGACATAGTTTGCGCCACCTAGTGGCCATTTTTACTGTTTTCGAGTCTGTATTTTTGCGTCCACCCCTCTATCAACCAAACCGCTCAAAGGATGATTGTGAAAATTGGCGTGTATGTGCTTACTATAAGGAAGACAGCTGACAATGATTTTCAGACGATTTGGACTACTGTGGCGCCTCCTAGTGGCAGTTTTTTTTTTTTGCGCCCATGGCTGTATCTCCCAAACCGTTTGCAGGATCTTTACTAAATTTAGCAAGTGTATTTATGTGATGTTGACAACGGACGATGACGACTTTAGGATGATTCTGACTACCGGTATGCCTCTAGTGGCAATTTTAGTATTTGCCTGTAGTGGCAATTTTAGTATTTTACATTGACCTCTGTATTTTCATAGGTCTTCAGGTGTATACTTTGTGTTACTTCGTGACTGTGAAGGAAAAGTTCCAAGTAGAAATTTGTTTCTGGCATTCTAATGCTGTGCAAATCTCTTATTTTGGTAAATTTGTTTTTAATTCTATGTTTCTGTGGTGCTTTAAGCAACTGGTGTATAGGATGTGCTTGTATTATGAAGATTACTCACATTTTGCCCCTAGCCTATTGAGGAGACAATGACCATGCCTTAACATTTTCCAAAGTATACCCTCTACTGGCCACTTTGTGGTACCAATAAACAACCCTAGAAGGATACCGTAAGCGGTGCAATTGTGGGCGCATTTCAACGCTCCGCGTTACTCTTGTATTCTGTGGTGGCATTACTGCGTCATTTTATCTTCACTTGAGAATGAAACAAGTATGTTTCGAAATATCGTGTGTCTTTTAATTATGTCGCTAGGTCAGTTACTGTATCTATGTTCAGTTGAGAGTAGAGCTTTGTTCAGAAAGTATGAACGCAACGGAATAAAGACCGTGAACAATGAAAAGTGTCGTGCATTTAACAAATTCTGTATAACAGAAAACTTGCTCCCGAAGTACAGTCACAATGTCATTAATAAACGTATACTTACCAAATTTTCAGCAACACATCTTGAGTAAATGAGCTTCATGTTGATATAACTTTCATCCAAATTTAATACTGATAAAGGGTTAAACAAGCACTTTTACTTTTTCTTTTCCAGAAACGAAGACATTTGTTTACAAATAATCCACTTAAATTTCCAGAAAACGTGCCAGGAAAGTTTTTTGTGTGGCATTTCCTCATTATAATTTACATCACTGAAATCTGTATCTAAATCTTACCACTCAGTGCCATCAGTATCCACACTATCAAATCCATAATCACTGAATTAAGTCTATATTAATTATCTAAGTGTGACCAGTGTCATCAGTATCCACACTATCCTCCATACTTTCCTGTGAGAGCAGCAGATGATATCTGTGTAGTACTTAGGGCAGTATTTCAAGTGAACACAGTGCTAGTGACAGAGTAGAATGTTCTCAGTAACTGGACATTTTGTTATTGTATCTGGTCAGTTCCAACAAAATAAACAGGGCACCCTAGCAGATGATTACGTGGTGACAGCAGTGTTATGTAATACCAATTAGGCTCAAGTTTAGAGCAATTAGCTCCAATCTAGTCTTCAAATCAAACAATCCTACTATATTTCTTGGAATAAAATCTCTATAATCTTTCAAAAGTTGCAACAACCACTGCAAATATAACGTGCTCCCTGGTTTTCCTTGAATTGATAATTAGCTTGTGAAGAAATGGTTCTTAAGTCCAGAAATAACAGCTGATAGGCATTAACTTCACAAACAATAAGTTAATACAGAGTCTGGTGTCTCAATCCTCATTGGATAGAAAACTGGGAATACCCTAGATATATTTAAAGTTAAACCAATAAATTGCTGCCTTCTATCCCTCCTGAAGACGTGATCCGCCTGTGAGATACATTGTTTAGATAACGCCTCCAGACGGCATCAGGCCCTGAGTGGAAACAAACAGTCACGCCATATGGCGGGATCAGGGACGAATGAGTTAACACAATTTTGAAAAAATGAACCTTTAATGGATAGATTTCCAGTAAACAACAAGGGAACTGTTTCCCAAACGAAAAATTGGCTTATGACATAAGCCAAAAGTCAGAAATCTGACAGTTGATTTTTTGTCTTTTGCTTTTCTTAAAACCTGTCTTTTGTCTAGTCGAGTAGTACTTGAGATGTAGACGTTAGATTGTCTGACTTTCGGTCTTAGTTTGTTTTTGGGAAATGAGCTAAGTAATCCATGTACTGATTTTTACCCGAAAGTCAAAAGAAACAAGCCAATGGACTCTTGGAGAAACGAGCGCCATATGTAAAATGGAGAATTATTTTGTTAAAGAATTTTTATCATAATTAAAGGGAAAAGACTTCATTTGAAAACAGTACATTTATGAATAGCAACAAATTCTTTGATCACGGCAGTTCCCACGAGGACGACTCTGAATACTTCAAGACACCAAGCCTAGGCAAGCATTACTCACTCAAATGGGCCCAGGAAGACTTGGTGGACGAACAGAAGGAAGGAATCAAGATTCAGGAGCGTAGGAAGAGTGCAACCAACAACAATGCGATTAATCACAAGGACGAGGGGACCAGACTGTTGCAACAGGCTGAGTTGGTTGATTTAACAACAATTTCTGAAATATGCTTGTTTAAAAGTAGGCGGCAATATGCGCTTATTAAAATGATCGCATTTTGGTATATAACTGCTCATAAGGATACTTCATCGGCATACCTGGGTAGTGTCTCCCACACCTGTAAATGAACTCACCTAAAACATTGGCCACGCTTGCGCATTCGTCAAACTTTGTAAGGAGATTTGAACTCATTCCAAATTTTGAGGTGTTTATGATGGCTATGGTACATAGCTTTGAGCTGTATTTACTTATTATCTGCTGTTTAGGCTAAGTAGGGTTCAGGATTCTTTTAAAAAGGAATGCAAGGATGATTTAAAAGCCCAAGGCATGCTTTCTTTGATAAAGACCTACTCTATCCTGTGTTTTAGTTAACATACAGGTCCTTTGATTAATAGTTTCGGCTCCGATCAGCAGCCATCTTCCGAAGTTGTTGGACGTTAGGTGGCGTGGTGATGAGGCTGTTCCAAATTTTAGACAACTTATACCCTCCATCATCCCTATTCATGACTGAGTCACTTTTTCTGACCCAGATAGACTCTTTTATCTGTCTAGATCTTAAATTATTTTCCGACCCAACAGGACGAGCATCATCCCAGTCAATTACATGATTAAAGCCAAGAGCATGATCAGTCACTACAGATTTGTTAATAGTCCTCTGAGACCATCTCCTCTCTGAACGTGTTGAGATGATTTTAATTCGTTAATTTCTGTATTTCAGAGATGACTCTGAAGAATCTCCATTTGGCCCACTGACACAGAGGCTTGTGTCGGCATTGATTGAAGAGAATATAATGACCCCTGTGGACGAGTCGTCAATGGCCGAGATCATAGGAAGTGGTATGTTGTTTGGAAGCAGATCTAGTTTTTTGTCAAGCATTTTTTTATCAGGGTAAAGAAACACCGAGAATGAGTCACCGAAATTTCAGGCCCAGTCCCCGATCTCTGGCCACTGGTTAGGGCTGTTACAGCAAAATCTGTATGGGAGGGGGGAAGGCACTTTTATTTCGTACCCACCGCCCATATTTTTCATTTATTTCTCCAACCCATGACCCATAACTTTTTAATTATTTTAATAGGTTAAAATATAAAATCCAACACTTGCAAACATATTGCCTCCAGGAGGACCTGTTAAGAACTTAGATGATTGACAGAGAAGAACTCGTTGTCTTGTCCAATATTGTCAAAAACTAAAGTAGCTTGTGAGCAATACTTTTGGCAGCCACCAGGTGTCTCTGTTCACAATGTGTATAATTTCAATGAACATTTTTTCAATTATAAGGATCTATGAATCTCAAACTGTCTCCACGAACTCTTTTATACTTCTATGTCAAGTGAATATTGGAACTTGTTTTTCTTACTCCTCATACTTTTTATTTAAAAATCATCAATTTTCTTATATGTGTTAACACCAGTTTAGTGTTGCATAACTTTTCAATTCAATAGGACTGCAGACAAACAGTTGGCTTAACTCAAGTTGCCCATGACTTGATTAATGGCTTAGTGAACATATTGCACTCTGTTCACTGGCAATATGGGCTTTTTTGTATAGGGATAAGTTAGGATATATGCCAATTGCATTTTTTTTGAGTTTTGACAGCTGAAGTAACCAACCTGTCAACATTAACAGGTCAAAAAATACCACCCATTTTTAATGCATCACTTCTTAGAGGAACGACCACCCATAATTTAAGTTTTTTTCTGAAGACCACCACCCATGAATTTTTATTTCTACTGCCGTCCCCCCCCCACACGGATGGATTTTACTGGAACAGCCCTTATGTAGTTTAGGGACTTTTGACGTCTGATTTTCTAGCTTGTTAATCGCGCCATAGAATTTCATCTTGGGGCCAAACTTTCCAGACTCCAAATCTTGCCACTGGATCGTTTCTCTTCCTTATGCATTCTTCAGCATTCCGGTATGAGTGCATTCTTATGCATTCCGGTATGAGTGCATTCTTATGCATTCCGGTATGAGTGCATTCTTATGCATTCCGGTATGAGTGCATTCTTATGCATTCCGGTATGAGTGCATTCTTATGCATTCCGGTATGAGTGCATTCTCATGTTCTCCATAGTTATGTTGATTATATAGAGTGTAAAAGATGGGTGTCTCTGTAAAACTTGTTATTAATAAGTTAAAATGTCAAGATGAACAAGGCATAACCTAATACCTTTCTCCAGGTACTCAGCTCCATCTGGCAATTTTAAGTTAATAGATTTTACAGACTCACTTGTCTTATACGCTTCATATTTTGTCTATCCTACCAAATCAGTAACTGCCACTTTTTACCAGCTTTATTGTCTACATTGCTCGTGCCGAGTATTCACTCTGGTTTTTGTCTTAGATCCTGGTGAGAACATTGCCAGCCTCACTCCACGACAGTTGGCAAAGCAGCTGAACGTGGGTAACGCAGCTAGTCTGGAGAGAAGGATAAAGAGAGAGTTAGAAGAGCAAGGTAGGGTGGCGTGTTAGCAATTTATTACTGTGTGTGGCTCAAGGAATTTACATGTTCACTCCAATGGTTTAGCACATGAGGGAAAGGTTTCATTGGTTTAAAGTTTGACTAGACTACTGTATCGCCTCAAGTAGTCATTGAGAAACGGGCAATGGTCACTTACAGGGAGTCTCACTTTTTAGAACCAGCTTAATGCCTGTTATTCAGTGGGAAAAAATGGTTCTCAAAATGCAGAAACACTAAAGTGACTTTAACTGAGAAAGGTGTATTTGACCATAAGGAGTGTAATAAAACCATTTTCATTTAGAAAGATTTGTCCAGGTGGAGACCCTAGATCTTATCCAAATTTCTGGGATTTCTTTATTTCACACAAGTGATTAGTTTTTAAAAAATAACTACTAAATCTGATACGAGAACCTGACATCTGTCCTTGTTTACAGGTATCCTTGACAACGAAGACCACGTGACGCCTGACCCTGACGACGAGGTGTTGACGGAGCTGCGACAGAAGCAACACGAGTTGAAGATACTTGGTCAGCACAACTTGGTAACGACCAAGAGGCTGCTCAAGTTAGCCAAGGACGAAATGACGCGGCAGGATATGCGGAAGAAACTGATAGCAGCTGACGCTGAGGTATGCTGCAATACGGTTATTACCTGCTACATTTTTATGATATGCAAGTGAATAGATTAGTCTTGGTGTGGGATGGGTTATGGTGATTCTTCTATATTGTCAAAAGTTCTTCAGTTTTGGACAAAAAGTTAATTGTTGAATTATTTTTGAAAAGCTAAAATTCATTGCTCTAGGTACTAAATATTTATGAAATCTTGTTTGATGACAGTCACAGTGTACAAACCATCCTACATATTCTTTATAATTAATTTTTGATTTGAAATTTGACAAAATAGAGTTCCACTTGTTTGCCATATTGAGTATGGAATTGAAGAATTTTTACTGTAATTTATACAAAATTCTCTATTACACATGCACTTTGCACGCACTATCGGAAAAAATACGGGCGCATGATGAGCATCGTAGAATTTACGAAATCTAAATTATTACAATGTATTAATTTAAGGGAGAATTCTCATAGGTTTGTCTATACTTGGAACCTCTCGCGTTGTATTAGTAACGGGAAAAGTTGAGCTAAGGGGTTGTAGAGACTGATTCCATGTATTTGGTGACCACTGCCCCATTCCTCTTAAAGATGTATTTACATGTTCCTAACTATGCCAAAGTATTGCAGGAACTAAACGAAAATGCTATTTTAACATAATCTACGCTTAACAAAGTGCAGTTGTATTCATTGACAACTTGTAAATGTGAAACAAAAATTTGTGCAAATGATAAGCTATCGACGTACCTCGGGGGACCCGCATCATGCAGTGTTATTCCCCAACACCACATCACGATACTTACTGGGCACGGTTGAGTGATTTGCGGCGTATCATTTTTGCAAAAAAAATTGTTCGTAAAAAAGTTGGCAATTTTGAATGTACTTCATATTCACACCATCTCTATAGGTTGTGTTTCTAACTAATTTGACCAAGCAATTACATAGATAAGTGCAAGTTCCACTTTAAGCTGATGTGGAGATACGCTTACTGCGTATGACAATGCTTCAAATTCAAAGTAGGACTCAAGTACTTGGTGCTTCTTATCCATTGCCTTGCTCTGGAAATTTCGTTTTTGGTTTTATTGTAATTATATCTGGAGCATTTGTTTTGTGAAGAATAAGTCAGGGTAGGAGGTAAATTGGCATCTTACACTGAAATGAACAGTAGCAATTGGTTCATGTAGCATCATGCATAGAGTGTGTTAGGGCCTTCTAGAAACTGGCTTACCAAAAAGCTGAAATGTTATGAGTACACTTGCTAGCATGTAACAATGACATTTCCAGATTGCAAATTTTAATTTTGGGATCTAGTTGGTAATTGTTCTGCCATTATCAACAGGTCATGGATGCCTACAGAAGGATACAGTCATCTCGGCAGAAGAAGAAACCCCCGACAAAGAAGGAGAGGGATATGTTAACAAAGGCTATCAAGGAACGGGAACAGATCTTAAAGGCACTCAATACGTAGATGTCTTGTGCCATGTATAGACTCGTGTGTTTAGGGGGAGGAGCTGAGGCTCTACGTAGATGACTTGTGCCGTGTATAAACTTGTCTGTAGGGAGTTACAACAGTACTGTGTGCCATTTGTGGACTTGTATGTAGGAGGTGGGAACAGTACTGAAAGGCACTTGTACAAGGGTTACTTGTACCACGTGTGGATGTATGTATAGAATTAGAGAAGCAGAATCTTGAAGGCTCTTAATAGAGAGAGGTTTTGTGCCATTTGTTGACTTGTCTTCTGAGGCTGAGAAATGTTTGCAGAGGGGAATGGGTCCTCATAGTGGAATGGGTCTTCACATGGGAACAGGAATAGGATGAGTTTCATAGAAGAGTGGAAACTGGGTGTGCAGACACCGTGTTCGGCGACTCTGTTACTCCTGCGGAAATGATTTTATTGTAGATTTTACGAGTACTGAGTTTGTATGGTTGTTTAATGTTGAACACTAATATGAAATTACGGAATTGGTTCCAAAGGCACAGTGTGATGGAATATCTGTTTTGACATTGACGCTCCAAGCTTGAGACTTGGAAGCTGGTGAGAGTGTTGGAATGGATAATTATTGTTCCAGGCAAGGTGCAAAATGCCAGATGTTTAAGGTACTGCGTAGATATGGAATGTGTGTTGTACACTAAGACAGAGTCTTTAGCCGAGAAATTACTTGTATGGCAAAATCTCACCGATTTCGAACAAAAACGATTCCCAGAAATGATATTTTTTCATTTTTCAAGGGCGAATATGATTGTTGTGAATGTCTCTTGAAATATTGTGCGATGGTATTTTTTTTTTATGGAACTTCAAGATGGTGAAGAATTTGTTTGGTTCTACATTTCTTTCATGAATTACTTAATGAAGAAAAATTTCTTTTATCTGCCATACTGTGTCCTAAATTGGGGAGAGATCACCATAATTCCAATAAAATCGAGACCAGTTTTATTTAATAAATTGTCAAAGTCAAAAATGTTCTTACTGAAGGCATGCTTATAGTACCTTCAAGTAGAGATATTTCTTTTTAGTAGCCACTGTAAATCTTAAAGCTTAAATCTGATAATTTGAAGATTTTAATACAGGATGCCTAAGTTTGTGTTTACAATTTGAATACTTAGATACAGTGGAGGATTTTAAATTAGTACCCTGTGAACCACACAAAGAGATTGAACTGCTGTTTATTTTAATGTCTTCGTGTCAACAAATTGTAAATAAACTGTACAAGAACAAGAAGTAATGATTTATTTATTTATTCAGCAGTATTCCATAACAAAATTAACAAGAACATGTCTGTGCAATTTATTCTAATAAGGTAATTAAAATTACCTGTGTGCTTGCAAACTTAACATTGTTCACAATGAGTACAGTGTAAAACAGAAAGTCCACTGTGGGAGAGTCGGTAGAAAGTAGTTAACTTTGATGAACTAAGTGCTTTGCATTCAACTTGGCACTTGATAGAAAGCCATGAACTGAAAGTATGTCAGCATCCATATGCACTGACTCATTGTGAACCATTACCGTGTTAAATAGCCCCATGCAGCGCCATCTTTTGGAAGCTATTGTTGACCACTAACAGAGTGGACTTGATGAGTTGCATTAACAGTAGGATTGACCACCACCGATTTGATTAATTCTTGTTCGAAATCACCAATTTCACCGCTGTGGGACTTTAATAGAAAAATGATCAGTGACTATTCATTAATTGGCATATTGACAGCATTAACTTAAAGCTCAAAAGTTTTGCAAGATGTCAACCGGAAATGTTTTCTTACTCTCTTGATTTGACAACTGGGCATATTTTCCAGTGGGTCCACGTGAACAAACAGTGCATGACCAGCTCCATGTATATATTAGAATACATGCTACCTTGTAATCATCCAGCAAACCAAAATGTGTTGTAAAATTACAAATGATTATTTGTTGAAACTTTCGATATGCAAACATTACAGTTTACACAAACACAGGAGACTAAGGTACACATAACTTTAATGTACGCATTGAACGGCACTGGCTAAGACTACGCAAGTTGCTCAACTAAAAATTGGAATTGTCATTCCTGGGTTTACAATTTACTAGGAATAAACATTCACATATTAATTATATTCTCATCATGTGCTAAGAAAGCAGGAAGACCTCGGGTTATTTGTAAACACGGGGTACAGTAGTTTTCAAAAAAAGTTGAACTTGGCTTTGAAACCCCAAAAGGGGAAAGTAACATTAAATGATTTGAAAAGTAACTGGGAATTTTCAGGCTTTGAATCTTAACCAATTTTTGACAACAATGATTTTTTCAACGTTTTTAATGCAATCTACACATCAATCAACACAGCATAAACTAAGATTACACCTGATATAGGAGATTAATTCAGTCTATTTTAAAAGTTTTAAAAGCCTTTTAAAATAGACTGAATTAATGTTAACACACGAACTTTGGCATGTACTCAGCAGTTTGTCTTATTTTAAAACTGATTGTCATTATGCAGAAATAAACTTGAAAGGTTTTGAACATTCACAACTAAAACCCAGTTGGCCCACCATTGTTTTCAACATTTTGGTTAAAACCAAATGAATAATAGTGGGAAAATAACATATTCTGATCCAAATTGTGAAAAAAATCAACTCTGACATTTCCCAGACTAATTAAAGAGGTGCTTTTTCATACACAGTATATGATAGGAACACAATAATGAAAAAGTGATCATTTTGTCCTTTTGAGCAACACCACTCATTCTTAAGGAAAAAATCATCTTCAAAGCACACTTTAAACTGACAATTGTGCACTAGACATCGGTATACAAGAGATTGAGCATTACAAATGATTGCCACTGTTCAGACATTTGAGCATGGATGTCAAAAAAGGATAAAAATGTTGCCAACACATTTAATAAAGAGACTTTTATGACTTGCTACATTCTCAGCACTCCAGAAAAATATCAATCACATTGTTTGACTTCATTCACAGCATGCAAACAAGTACACCTAGCAATTTTACAACCCAAAAGGTTTTCTCAAACCAAATACTACAAGTCATTTTTACATGTGGTAAGTGGTTTCTCAATTAAACAAAAAAGTTTCAAGACATATGAGAATGTATAATTTAACAGAAAATCAGATTTTTCAAACGAATACATCAATATCTTGTAATTAAAACAAAGGCAAATATCTCAATTTAATTTGTGTGTGCTACCAGTAGAAGTAGCAAAGCATGAGGACATCACTCAATAACCTTTATCATAGTTAAAGGTGAGGATGGATACACATCATCTAAACTGTATAGTTATCACTTCAGGAGATTCAAATTGTTCATCAGCCAATCGCCTCTCATCTTTCCTGGGCACTTTTGACCAATCAAAATGTGTGAACTGCATCTTGGAGTGTTTGTTCAGCCTGTCTACAGCTGCATCTTCACTTTTTTCATACTTGGGACTGTAATATACAACAAATGTCACTAAGTCTCTACATACAGTGTAAACACACATCTTAGGTCAGAAAAAAAAAGTTTAAGGCAGAAAAGACTTTATTCAATGCTGACAGAAGACATCTGTATAATGGCTTCAGTATATTTTGGACAAAAAAGTAAATTTAAGAGAGGTTAAACTAATCATAATGGTTGTGTTAATAATTTTATAATTATCTTGTCAAACCATTGAAAAGTTTCACAAATAAATCAATCAAGCACCAAAAAGAAAAAATTGAAACTCGAACTATCAAAAAAGGAAAGTTCAAAAGAACATTGATGGACATTGAAAATATCTTACATTAGCATTTGATAGTAAGTAAAGACAAATGGTAATGTTTACCTATTTCTGTAAAAATTGTTGCATATTTCTGTGTCATCTGAAACAACGAAAGAAAGAGCATGTGAGCATGGCATACAAAATATGACAAAAAAAAAGAAAGTCACAGCAGGTTTTTTATTGGTATTAATCATAAAGTAGAATTGTTTGTTAAAACGCACATTGCCCAAAAACTGCCAGAAGGCATTGCATGTGAGCATGATTCATTTTCAGGTACAGTTATTAATAAAATAAGGTGGTGCCATTCCCATGCATACAGATCACGTGACAGTTCACATGCATACAGATCACGTGATGGTTCACATGCCTACTTTCAAAACAAAGTGTAGCCAAACAGTAGGACTTATATGCAAAGTTTGATCCACAGGAACTGTTGTGTTGATTCAGAAGTGTCAGTATATTTTTGGGACACCCTGTACATGAACACTCATTGCAATTGGTTAGCAGCAGTCACTGATAAGAACTACTGTCATTACCAATGTAACCATGACAACAGCCTTAAGAGGAAGAAAGTGACACTAAGATGAAGAAAAGTCATGATAGAGGGATTGACGTTGCCCTGTGAAAACACAAGAAAACTAATTGACGAGTTCCGATGAAATCCTTGGAAGAACAGGGATTAAAGGGCCAGAATACCTAGTGCGCCCCCTGTCAACCACTACATGAACTGTTATGAAATCCACCTCATCTTGTTCCTTACTCAAAGCAGAAAGAATTTCTAGGCTTGAGACAACAGTCATTGGTTGCTTCATACCAGACCCATTAAGTAGCTTGTCATGTGAGTGGCTTGTTTCAATCAAAAAGGACAGTATGGCCATCAGGAGACTGCCACACAATTTGTTGCAACCAATTTTAATTCAAGCATAAGAATAAAAATGATATCAAGAAAATTGGTGTTTTAACACCAGAATACTGTGTACAATGGTTTGAACTTCCAATATATTAGCAGAAGCATATCGGACTAATTAATACCTAAAATTGTCGTAGTCTTCTGACGTAGAGGTCCTGAGTAGTACAACGATGGGGGTCCCTGTGATCGCCTCATGAAAGCGATCGTGTCCCGCACAGCTTCGTTGACCTGGTCAAAAACTTTTCTCGCCTCTTGCCGCTCATCATAGGTGACCTCTGCACGGTCCAGTAACGTGACAGTAGGTATGTTGTGAATGATGTAAAGGCGATATCCAGTCTCCTTCGCTAACGGATTGTCAAACAAATCTGGAAATTGACGAGATAATAATTAGGTCAAATTCAGTTATTTTTAACACCATTTGAAAAAAATGGACAAATGCCGTGACTTATTTTGTACAACACAAATAAGATGCATGAAGAGCTATTTAAGACTAACAAGAGTTTTAACAGTCCATGACGGTGATATCCCGTTGCTCTCAACTTGTTCAATTTTATAGCCCAACAACAAGTTGGGAAGTTTACCCCGACCCGTAGCCAATATCTTACACGACTGATTAACTTCATTCTGGCATATATAGGTTGGAGGGCCTGTGCTCTTTTGTTCAATAATTGCTCTAGTCTCCGATCAGATCGTATCTAGCCTGACTGAGCTGGGCTGATAAAAATGAAAGTTAAGTTATAACCACCAATAGCATTTCTGAATTCCTCATCAAATGCTGACCATGTTCCGTTTTTGAATCACCAAAATCGCCCAACTACTATAGACAATCTATTCTGTCCAAACGGATTACCAACGCCGCACTGGGTTTGACTGTGTTCATACGCGTTCGGTAATAGCGTGTAACCACCATACGTTTCCTTTGAAGCCTGGGAGATAATTGGCCTGCTTGTTATCATACGAGACAAAAGACTGAGCTGGGCAATTAACAAAAGAGCCAGATGTTATCGCACGTTCAGCACCCCTCATGTCTAGAAAAGTTACTGAACGACAGAACGTTGAAATGCTGTTTTGCCGAAGATGATCTTTTGTGGGTTGAGTCTGAAAGTGAACAATCTTTTGTGTGTTTAGTCTGAAAGTGAATGCGAAAACAACTGAACATGTATGCATGTTGGGCTAAGTTCCTTCAGTTATTGCAATGCATAATTAATGAAGGCCACATGGCTTTAATTTCGAAAATGTGACTCAAAGTTATTTATTAGTCATTTTTTCTGACTACTTACTCAATATTCGAAGATTTTTCATTTTCTTAAGTTCTCCAATGACTTGTTCCAGTTTTGTCAGCTGGTTATTTTGAAGGTGTAGAATTTCCAGTGATGTCAAGTGGGATATTGCATCTTTGATTTCTAGCAGTTCATTGTTGTTGAGGTAAAGTTCTGACAGGCGGAAGTTGTTCTTTAAAAACTCGACTCGTCTAAGCTGAAACAGAAACACTACATTTTAGTAACCATGGCGACAGCAACTTTTATTTTTTCGTCATGATGATAAAATATATACACCCTGGTTAAAGCAAACAGGAATAACATGCCAGAGGTACATTTTTGTGTTTTTCTTAACTAATATTGTGGAAAAATACAGAATATAAAAACAAAGTTGAGATACCAACCTTATTTCCGTTCAGCCATAATTTCTTTAAGTTTCTATATTTAGACATGTCACCGACGTCATCATTCGTTAGGTTTCTGTTACATAAATATATTTGCCTAACGTCTAAGTCTCTTCGTATCCCTTGGCTTTTCTTCTGTTCCTTGATGTGCTGAAGACATAAAAGACACCAAACATTTTGTATAATTATCGTAATACACTTAATGAAAAAAAAATTTTTGGAAGCAAAAAATATCTATCAATGAGATGATAAATCAGAGCAAATTCCATGTTGCAGAACATATTATGAAGACAATTAGAATTTAAAATGACATTAGCAATTGATTAAATTTATACTACTTTCCGCAGTTGTCAAGAGGCCTGTTTAACATGGACCCTGATCCTATTGTGCGCAATCAATTCATTAGTAATGGCTTCATGGAAATAAAACACGGGCTAAAATAATTGATATGTCATGGACTAAAACTGTTTTTCAAACTATTTGGCTTCAAAAGTTGCATTCCTGGTTAAAAGTTAAGTTAGGATCATCTGGAAGAATTGAGATAAAAATTAGCCTACAAAGACACCGTAGGCTTTCATTGGTTCTCTGCTACCAAAGATGAGTGGTCTTAGTAACTCTTTGGTTGGCTGCAGTAATCCAACACTTCACTGCTGGCTCCCGCTTTGGTCATAGGGAATGGGGTAAATGAAACTTTAGTTCACAAATTTGCTTGGGTTTTGGCTCGAATTTTCAATGGTCTGTCATGACTAGGTTTAGTTGTAAAGATATCATAAAATTTGAGGATGCAACACACTTTCTGGGCTCATCATGTGCCATTTTTTGGTTAATTTGAGGTAAATAATTCGCCGGTTGCCTGACACCAGGGGGTGCAGTTTCAGCTGCTGAAAACATGACCATCACAGGTCAAAATGGGCAGGCATTTTGTTTTAACCAATTTCAGTTCAAAGAATAAGCACGCGATGAGTGAAAAGAATGCGCTTTTGAAGCCGGACCGATGCACCTACCACTTAAAAAATTCACTATGACACTATGCTAACTCAGTTTGATAGCGGTTTTAATAAACCTAAACGAGTATTTTACACATTAGTAATCTAAAACTGACTACCAAATAACTTGTGATTTATTAAGTCATATAGACAGCGATCTGCCAACGGAAACAACTGCTCAACTGTTGAAGTTTTGGCGAACACACACACTCGCGCCTCACCTTTTCCGCCATGATTCTTGTTGCTACAATAATAGCCAGTAAGAATCTATAGCCGCGGTACTATCAACGCGTGTTGAAAATATGATTCCGTATTTATTTTGGCGTCAGTGGGGAAAATATTTGAATCAGTACCATTATTTTGGTGTAGTATGAAAAATTATCTCAAATATTATTAATAACTTATTTTATTTTCCTACAGCTTATTTCTACTTTTATAAAGGGAGACAACTCCATGTTTTCATTTGTCTGTTGTGTTTGTCTCTTGTCTGTCTGGCTTCGTGATAATGTTAAGTTTTACACCAGCACGAAAGGGTTGATTTCCATTCAGTTGTAATGTCGGTTACTTAAGTACTTTATTTTTTATTTGTTTTGAAATGAAGTTGCTTCCGAAAATAGCCATGGCCAGTGTTAAAAAAGGTAAAATAGCTTGCAGGTCACTGTTCAGTCAGTTGTTACTGTTTTGTTAGTACTAGTAGGTCTCTGGCAGGGGGCAAACTAATGTTAAGTCAATCTTTCTTTAATCTAACACTGGCATCACCTTTCATTAAAAATGAAATTTTATATTTAACCCATTGTTTTATCTCTTAAAGCGACTATAAACCTGTCTTCCATCATGAAAACGACTTTTGATGTAGCCGCCTAACCGAAATTCAGGTCTCAAGTTGTAGGTGGTTTCAGCTCAGGGCTTTGGAAGAACTGACCCTTTTTAATAAACCTAAACGAGTATTTTACACATTAGTAATCTAAAACTGACTACCAAATAACTTGTGATTTATTAAGTCATATAGACAGCGATCTGCCAACGGAAACAACTGCTCAACTGTTGAAGTTTTGGCGAACACACACACTCGCGCCTCACCTTTTCCGCCATGATTCTTGTTGCTACAATAATAGCCAGTAAGAATCTATAGCCGCGGTACTATCAACGCGTGTTGAAAATATGATTCCGTATTTATTTTGGCGTCAGTGGGGAAAATATTTGAATCAGTACCATTATTTTGGTGTAGTATGAAAAATTATCTCAAATATTATTAATAACTTATTTTATTTTCCTACAGCTTATTTCTACTTTTATAAAGGGAGACAACTCCATGTTTTCATTTGTCTGTTGTGTTTGTCTCTTGTCTGTCTGGCTTCGTGATAATGTTAAGTTTTACACCAGCACGAAAGGGTTGATTTCCATTCAGTTGTAATGTCGGTTACTTAAGTACTTTATTTTTTATTTGTTTTGAAATGAAGTTGCTTCCGAAAATAGCCATGGCCAGTGTTAAAAAAGGTAAAATAGCTTGCAGGTCACTGTTCAGTCAGTTGTTACTGTTTTGTTAGTACTAGTAGGTCTCTGGCAGGGGGCAAACTAATGTTAAGTCAATCTTTCTTTAATCTAACACTGGCATCACCTTTCATTAAAAATGAAATTTTATATTTAACCCATTGTTTTATCTCTTAAAGCGACTATAAACCTGTCTTCCATCATGAAAACGACTTTTGATGTAGCCGCCTAACCGAAATTCAGGTCTCAAGTGTAGGTGGTTTCAGCTCAGGGCTTTGGAAGAACTGACCCTTTGTTAGTGTTTGGGACTAGGAACTACAGGTTGGCTTGTCACAGCATGTCATTGTATGTCACTGCATGTCATTGTATGTCACAACATGTCATTTTACATTCCAAGTATAAATAACAATCTCAATTGTTTGCAAACTCTGAAAGCCCTGAATCCACTTTGAGTTAGGAACACCGTCATTGAGACCAATTTGGCACGATCAAAAGTTTGCCTCTTGAATGGAGCATTGATTTATAGCTGCTTTAAAGTAGCTTTAAACCTTTCTTCCATCTCAAAAAAATCTGCTTTAGATCACTTACGGTTGTGAGATTGGTCTGGCTCATGATATCAGGGCTGTGAAAGAACTGGCGTACATTGTTGCTTAAGACAACTGGTTTTGCAAGTGGGCATGCCATTTTATACAACAAACATGGTCTTACGAATATCGAACTGTCAGTTCTTTGCAAACCTAGATATCACTTCTCACCTGAGTAAGGAGTAAGTTGACACCAATATTACAGCGATAATCCGTCTAAAAATTAACTAGCCTCTTAACGAGCAATTAACAAGCTGTCACTTCTTTTGACGACATTAGAACTCACCTTCAATTCGACTAAGGAACAATTTGAGACCAATGTCATAATGGTGAGTGGTCTATGTGTAAACCAAAGTTAAGTTTTAGTTGGGTTAATTGCTACGGTAACCATTAACTTTCCGAGACTCTAACTTTGCTGTTCTTGGTTCAGCGAATGAATGTCTGAGTGGACCGAACAAGAACAATCGGAGCACAGCGACCTATTTGCTGAAATAACCCTCTAAAATTCATTAGTCGTCTGTGAATATTATAGACACTTCTTACCTATGTGACCAGTTTCTTTATTGCCACTCATTATTTCAGCAAAATGCCCCCTGTGTTAAGTTTGCCAAAAATCTTTGCAGCTGAGTTTTGACAGCATGTGTGTTTTTTCAGAAGGCCGAATCCTGGGTGACTGTGCTTGAATCATATTGATGTCATATTCTGGGTGTATGTGCTTCAATCATATTGATGTCATATCCTGGGTGTATGTGCTTCAATCATATTGATGTCATATCCTGGGTATGCTTGAATCATATTGATGTCATATCCTGGGTGTATGTGCTTCAATCATAGTGATGTCATATCCTGGGTGTATGTGCTTGAACCATATTGATGTCATATTCTGGGTGTATGTGCTTGAATCGTATTGATGTCATTCCATGATAACCAGGTACTCACTAAGTTAGGAATTCTCTGTTATCTGGCTTTGTGCCACTGATTTTTTGATATGTTAGTCCTTTGCCATTCATCCATTCATAGTCATAGTCAATATGCCACACTAATACTAATTATTAATTTCTTCAGATAGTGCTTAATCCTTCGTTGGTAATATTACATTTTGTCCATACATGCAGCAAAAAGTCATTCATTTGTAATATGTATCAGCACTGTGACTTTAATCCTTTATGTCTTGCAAATTTTTTCAGCTCTGGTCCCGAGACCACCGAGATCGAAGTCTACAAGTTCACGGCCATCTCACCCACAGACCCGCACCCTGCGTACTAATGCCAACAGACCGCTTCAGCAGTCTAACTCAGACGCAGCCCTCAGCAGTAAACTAAAGAACTTGACCCTTAAAGATGGTCCGCCGCCCAACGAAGGCCAGTCCAGAGGGAGCCGAGTTAGAACAGTGTAGGTGGTGTAAGCAACAGTCGGATATAACATGACCATGTTTTGAGAACCAGTTTTATGCCCATTATTCATTGTAGAAAACTGGTTCTCAAAATGCAGGCACATTATAGCCGACCATTACCGGTAGTGCATTCTAGCCGTTCTGCAGTGCAATAGATATTGCAAAAACGGTTAATGATAGATGAAATAATAAATAAAAAGTGCTTAGAATGAAAATGCGTTAGACGGATCCCTGTAGCTATGTAGCAATTTGTTAAATAAGTAAACACTGTCATTTTACGAATGGGTAACGGGCTACATTGGTCGCATTTTATGTACTTTTGATGGATTTACATTATATTGTGTCCATGGGATAGAGCTCAGACCACATGTCGGATATTCAGTATCATATGTCAGGCTTACCACCTGACCTGAGGCAGACGAACAGGATCAGGCCCTTTCGATTTTTGCCCAATCATTTCCGACTCTCATCTGTTTACTTCCTGTAGTATTTTGAGTGAGTGCTCAGATGTGGCATGGCGACCTGGCATTTTTACAAGGTTTTCCAATGGAATCTGAGATCAACCAGCACGTAGCCTAATGGAGCCCTGTCTAGTGATATGACATACATTGATGCAGTGGTTGTAGACGACCTCTGCTCAGACTTGCTACAGCCTATCTGGAGTAGTTGTCTCCCCTGCTCCCAGATGCATCCATTTCTAGTGAAAATCGCTGTGCCATTTTCACATGGATTTGTTTGGTGGTGAACTTCCACAATATTCACATCTGAAGACAAATTGCACAGTTAGAGGCTAGAACACTGTTTGTTCTTCTAAGTACATGAACACACCTGCTGTGGGTGCCATTTTAGATTACTAGAGGTCTTACGTCAGTTATGACAACTTCAAGTCACCCACAAATAGGATAATGATTTTGACGTTGGCAAATTTGTCAATGCTGTATTAATCAAAATGCTGCAATTGTGATGTCAGAAAATTGGGAAGTGTTTTTTGGGCACCCTGTATGTGATGTGTACATATCCGTAAGAACCGGTAATCTTGGTATAAATCAAAGTTGTCTGTTATTTTTACCATCAATGCTCCTATTGCAGAACCTCAGCCAACAAGACTCGTCATTTCTCTAGCGGAAGCAGCAGCATCAGCTCACTTGAGGATGTGGCGCGACTAATCAAGCAGCAACAGGTCAAAAAGGTCATCGTCATGGCAGGGGCTGGCATCAGTACCTCCAGTGGAATACCTGACTTCAGGTAGTGTAGCAACCCTGAAAACAGAATTACCAGGGTTGAGTAACTTCATTATTTTGGTGCGGTGTATTAACTGTATCAGAAAGGTCATTGGTGTGGCAGGGGCTGTCATCTGTCCAACCATACTCTTCCACAATCTCTACATGATATCTCTGAGAGTAGCAGTGTTTTCAGGCACTGACAGTCTCACCAGTATGTTGCCAATTCAGTAGACATTATTGCTAGGGCACATAACAGAGATAAGCTCTATATTAAAGAGCCTTTGGACATTCAGGCTGACAAAGCTGCTCATTCACTCAATCAGCAGCAGAGCTCTGTTGCCTTGAACTGGTAATTTGCTGTGTTTGAGTGTACCCCTTGTTTGTTTATAAGTTAAATCAACTTACTCGTAGACCGGGGATTAGAAGTTCGAACGTTTCAAACTGTGCTCTAGAGTTCTTTGTCAGCGACTAATAGGGAGGCGTCCTGGTTTCCGGTCCTTCTGTTATCCGGAAGTAGTATAGTGTCATATATTGGCAGGAGTTGCAAACCTTGGTCACGGTTCATGGTAGGCTTGTTGGTTTTTATGACATCGACTCTTTGATCTTTCTAGAAAACCAGTTTTCCTCTTTGGCCAGTATCTTGGCATGTTTTCCACATACAGTGTGGTTCCATGATGTTCTCCCACGCCAGTGGAGCTTGTCCAGTTTATTGTGTTCCGTGATTCTGGTGCCTAGGGATCGCTTGGTCTCACCGATGTATGAGATGGGCCTTCAGTGCATGACAGTTGATATATAACACAACATTGGCGATCGAGTGGGGTGGGATCTTTGGTTGGACTAGCTGGTTTCTCAGGGTGTTGATGAGTTTTCCTCTTTGGCCAGCATCTTGGCGTGTTTGCCACATAGAGTGTGGCCAGAGATTCCGAGATGTTCTTCCACGCCATCAAAGAGTTAATATTCATAAAAACCAACAAGCCTACCATGAACCGTGACCAAGGTTTGCAACTCCCACCGAT
This sequence comes from Phoronis australis, assembly GCA_002633005.1. Lineage (NCBI taxonomy): Eukaryota > Metazoa > Phoronida > Phoronidae > Phoronis > Phoronis australis. The sequence continues at coordinate 705,802 of NMRA01000025.1, forward strand.
ATATGACACTATACTACTTTCGGATAACAGAAGGACTGGAAACCACGAGGCCCCCCTAGTAGCCATTGACAAAGAACTGTAGAGCACAGTTCGACACGTTTGAACTTCTAAATCCCCGGTCTACGAGTATGTGGATTTTAAACACAACTTCACCGAGACCATGAAAGACCTCTTTTCAATTACTCCTTGTTTGTTCAATTAGTTTTAGTGCGTGACACTGTTGAGTGTACATTGGTTTATTGTCTTGATGATTAAAGCAAAACGTTAAACATGAAACTCTACGTAGTTGCACTGATTCTTAAATTTCTTTCATTGATTTGGCCAATAGTGATTTAATTTCCATAAAGTAGAAACTATTGAACTCAACTGGCTATTTCCTCATGCCAGTCGACACTGTTTTAACGAGTTATGGGTTTATCAAATTTGGGCTATACACTCGCTTGGGTAATCCATCATGTTCTTGGGCTCAAAATAATGGATAACTACTATCTTGGCAGAAGGGAAAATTTAAAAAACATTTTCTGAGTTCGATTTTGAATAAAGAGATTAGACCTCGGGGATAGATGTTTAGTTAGGGAAACAGTCAGCTATTTATGTAGTGACACACGTCAGATAGATTGACAGTTCATGAGATTGACTTTACTTCTACATGGGTCAGCCCAGATCATTCTGTTGTCATAACATGTTCTTATATATGATATGTACTTTGGAGAAAGCTAAATATGATTAATTTCCAAATGACTAGGGCTACTTTTCACTGGCGAGATATCATATATGACATTATCAGCGTCAGTAAACTTTCACTTATAGGCCCTATGTGGATGTGGTCTCATATTCAAATAACTTGGCCCGGCGGGCCAGCACATTTATTTGCCAAAGCCCGAACACTGTCTACTTATAGCAAAAACTGATCGTAATATTGATCTTATTTTCAGAACACCCGGTACAGGCCTATATGATAATCTCAAGCAGTATAAGATACCGTATCCTGAGGCGATTTTCGACATCGACTATTTCATCTACACGCCCAAACCATTTTTCACCTTGGCCAAAGAGCTTTATCCGAGCGGCAAATACAAACCCAACTACGTCCATTACTTTGTGAGAATGTTGCACGAAAAAGGAGTGCTATTACGCATGTACACACAGAATATAGATGGTCTAGAGAGATGTAAGTGCCCTGAGCTTGAATGGAAGGCTTGTTAATTCTGTTGATTTACTATGAGTCATGAAAGCTTCCGGATTTATGACTTATCAAAATGTCGATGACTGGTGTTAACATGTTGCCCTTCAGTGGTTTATGTACTACTAATATCCATTTTCCGATAAAGCAGCAAAATGATGAAATATGCCTTGTCGCAAGATGGAGATATGGTAATTTTTAGATGGCGTTTCACATTTTTGTATGGATTTAATACAATGAGATATTTTGTATTTTTTATAAATTCTTTGCTGTCAGATTGTCACTGTTATGGGATGGGATTGTCAAATGATTAACACAAAAGTGTCCCAACATTCGAAAATGCCTGTGAATGAATGGTTTTTTGTCCTTGCCAACTCGCCCAGACTAAGAATTGTGTCAAGCAAAATACGCTTTTGGTCTCTCTTAATGCAAGAGAGTTAATTGCAGAATGTTTGTTATTGCATCCCCTGGTGGTAGCTTTCATGTACTTGTAAATGTGTTTGCATCCTAGACCATCTTAAAGTCAACCAAAAGTTGTGCAAGAATGTTTGAATCTGACGTGATTTCTACAAAGGGGCAAAATACAAGCAATTTATTATGTCTCTGTGCTGTAGCCATGAGCATTCACATTGAATTATGAAGCTGTCATCAGACACGTATGAAAAATGCCAATGTTTTCATCATTATGTACGGCTGTGTTCACATAGAAAGATTTACGGTAACATTTTAGGATGGGTCACCCAAAAGGTAGATTGCAATTAAGATAATTTTGTCTGTCTTGTACTTTTTACCAGGTTTTTTATGGTAAATTTAGCATTTGAGTCTTTGTGGCTTAAAGATTGTTGATTTTCAGCTTTTTTCCCAAACTGTACAAATTGAACTAATTTTTCCGTTTATCAAAAAAATAGACATTTAAGGACTCGAGATCTTTCCCTGTTCCTTTCAGTGGCGGGTATTCCTGCTAGTAAGCTGGTGGAGGCTCATGGTACGTTCGCTACTGCCACGTGTGTCAGATGTAGGACGCAGGTCCCCGGCGACTCTATACGAGCAGACGTCTTCGCCGATAAGCTACCTCGTTGTCGCACGGCTCGGTGCAATGTGAGTAACGGATATTATATGAAATCGTCAAAACAAGTATTAATTCAAATGTAGCTGTGGTAAAAGCTAGATATTATTAAGTTCTATGACCTCTGCAGAATCATAATCTATACTCGTTGTTCTTAGAGAAATTAAAAATATGGGACATTGAAATAATGTAGGAACCATGTGTTATCAGAGGAGGAAATGTATCCTAGTGGGTTTATTGTCCACTTCCTTTACTCAAAGTGGTAAGTTGGAGTCTTACTGGGGTACGCTGCTGGACCCTTGAGTCAGGTCTTTAGCTTCTCAACTCAGTTTGAACTATATGTTAATAAAGCATAAAAATGGTTCCAGGTGATCAATGCAATTCCCCTACCTGGAAGTCATCATCGTTGTCAACTTCATATAAATTCTCCTTTGTATCTCTGGAAACGGAGCTTGCGACGCACCTATTATTTTCGGGACATATTCCGAGCATAAATACACTTTAATAAAGATTCTGAACAGCGTTTAGCAGATACAGCCTTTGACGCAAAAAAAATCTAAACTGTCATCAGGAGGTGCCACAGTAGTTGTCAGAAAAAGTTGTCAGTCGACTCTTCACAATAAGAACATCGTATGCCTAGTTTCACAATCATCCTTAGGGTGGTTTGGTTGACAGAGCAGCGGACAGCAAAAACAGACTTGAAAACAGTGAAAATGGCCACTAAGTGGTGCAAAATACCTCGAATCTATCTGAAAACGAGACTATAGCATCACCTCACTAATAAATATCTATTTGCCACATTTTATGAAAATCTTTTGAGGACGTTTGAAGATGCAGAAGTAAATGTAAAAGACTAAAATTGCCACTAGGGGGCACACCAGTAGTCAGATCTGTCCGAAAGTTTGCTCATGCCATACCATCTGTGAAAAGAACATGTGCAAAATTTCATGAAGTTAACGTACATTACAAAAGGTTTTGGAGATAAAGCAGCGGATGCCGGACATCAGACGGACGGACAGGTTTGACGGCATAATGCGACCAGTATATGACCCACATATAAATATGAGGGCATCTAAAAGTGAAATCTCCTAAAGCACTGTTACAGTTTTCTAGATATCATTTTATTTTCGCTTATTACATGTCACTTTTGATTTCTTTCCTTAAAATCTTAAAAGTCCTATTTTTGATAGCCCCTCGTCGAAAAGTGTGCATTTTTAAAAACAATTTCTAGCAACGTTAATTAATTAATATATTTGTTGATAACGCAACTGTTGTTTTTTAATTGTTTGGTGTCGCAATGATTTTCCAATCCTGTTGTCATTTCAGGGAATTGTGAAGCCCGATATTGTATTTTTCGGCGAAGACTTGCCTAAGAGGTTTTACTTTTACATGAAAGATTTTCCCCAGGCTGATTTGTTAATTGTCATGGGAACGTCCTTAGAGGTAAGTAGCAATGCTTTTATTTGCAAAGTTACATGTTCATCATTCCTCCAACTTTGACTGAAAACTAAGATCTGTTACCTCTTTTCTTGTGCAACGTTGTATCGAAGTGTATGACATAAGCACTGCTTACAGTGTACGATACAACCTATAACCAAGAAAGATCCGTGATACAGAAAAATCTCTAGAAAGAGGGTTTTATGACTAAATATTTAGATATTCTGAACCAGTCATTCCGGCTGAGTTCAAAAGACCAAAAGGCCTGCTTCATGGGCATAAGCAGTCACCAGGTGGCGATACCGTCTCATTTACGAGTCAGCTTACCCACAACTTTCAAACAGCTTGTCATAGAAATTGTTGACATTTTTTGAGTCTGCTTCAAACTAGTTATATCAATAAACAAACAATTTATGAGAAAGGGAAGCAGACAAAGTTATCAAAAGCAGAAATGGTCTCTTGACATTTCTTTTTACGCCCAATATTACAAGATACTGCCTTGTTTCTTTTCGCAGTTGTAACATGTGGAGATAACTCTGACTGGATATCAGTTAGATAACACATGCCAGTGTTGGCTCACAAAGTAAACCATTTTACCTTCTGTCAAAAACCAAATTATTTTATTCAGGCCACTTGCTGTGTAAACTATGATCTCAACTTGTTCATTGCTCGGGTTAGAAATGATTCCTAGGTTTGAGAAGATCTGACAGGTCATTGTTGATTAATACCAGGCCAGTTAATTTGCTGTCACGGCACGTTAGTTTCCGTCGCCAAGACAACATTGCCGTCGAATAATTCCAGACACTTCGTTATAAGAAATTTCTATTCAAAGGATAAGAATGTGGTGACGTTGCAATGGCAGAGTAAATCTGTCTGTAATGAACCAGAACGTGGTCTATAAGGCCAGTCATGGAACACAAGAAAAATATATATACATTGGAAACCAAGAATCAAGTCATTGTGAAACGGTTGTTTGTCCATCACTGGCATCACAGTTAATGTGTAATGCCTTTTTGGTATCAGTGTCATCCACGCTGCAAAAGTGGTTTAGAACATTCTAAGATGTGTTGAATTTTTAGTCTCGTGGGCTGTCTTTCAGTTGTTACCATGCCGACACCAATGATTTGAAAGTTAGGACAGTTTTGAGCCATTGGGAAGGAATTTTCTAAAATGGCATTGGTACGATAATTCTCCATGTATTTAATAGTTGTCAAAATTGTCATGATATCTTTATTTTTATGGAAAACTTTGACAGAACAGAATTTCACTTTTTGACCATATTGTGTGCTGAAGAAGTGAATTACCTTATTTAGGTGCTGTGGACCCAAATTATTGAGAAACGGTCACTATGTGTTCAACGCATCCATGTGGTATTCTTTTCACTCAGGTGGAACCGTTTGCGGGTATCGTGGACTCGGTGAGGTATTCCACTCCCCGTCTGTTGGTAAACTGGGACGCCGTTGGTCCATTCGTCAAAAGTAAACGCACCAAGGATGCTGTGGCTACTGGTATTTGTTTCTTGCCATATCTTGATGATACACTGCTCAACGTGAAATGGACTGCTTGCTAAATTTGTGTTAATTCTTAAAGAAGAATGCCACCCGATTTAATTAGTCTTTTTTTACCGTCTTAATCGGTCTATATCCACATCCCCTTTTATACGGTCGACCTCACCTTGCCGAGAGGTGTTGTGTTAACCTGTGAGGAAGGTGAGAAATAACGCAGGGACGTCAGTGGTTCGCCTGCAGAGTTAATGCCGCTATATTGCGGTGAATAGTTCCCGCTTGTCCGAACTATGAAGCTACAAAGAAAGCGGGTATATCATTTTTTCGACTTCCTCGAGAGCCCGAAATGCTTAGGAAGTGGCTCGCAGTAGTGAAGAATAAAAGGTATACTGTTAATAGCAAGTATGAGGTCGTGAAACATCTCCGTGTCTGTGGCCGGCATTTCGTCGACAGTGATTTCTCTGAAGAATTCCGGCTTACAAAAGAACTATCCATACGTTCCGTTGTCTGTCCATGTTCATGGTGCCTCTCTAGTATTTCTTCATCAGTGTATTCCAGTTCGAACTGATAGCCTGTGAAACCTAACGATACGACCCGTGAAGTCTTCGTCGGATGAGCTCTTGACTAAGTCGGGATAGTGGCGCCGGGCGAGCTGCCATGTATTCTGCGTTCTGTTTCAAAACGAACTGTTCTCATCTTAACCAATGCTTATATAAAAGTGAAACAAAGCCTGTCGCATTAAATACAATTTGTAATGCCTTTGCAGTATTCGTGAGTGCAAATGTTGAGAAGCCAGCAATAAATAAACCACTGCATTACTGGCTTTTGATGCCGGCAATGAATAAAGGTAATTGACCGGGCACCGAGGCCGTATGAGCGCATGCTAATTCAGTGTTTGCTGACAGAAAGCTGTTGTGAAACAATTACTTGATTTTATATGCTATGGTCACATGTTAGGGTAATCCTTATTTAGAAATGCAAATACATCAAATCGGTCATTGTTACTGTACAACCTTTGCCCTAGCTGACGGTCTGTGGAAGGTGAACCCGACTTCGCGGCCCCCGACAAGTAAGCAGATTTTCAGTTTCGTGGCTAATTCACGTAAATAATTACGTGCACATTGTTTCTTTGGCTCACTATTATCAGTGCTGTAGTGGGGCATAGGTGCACGTAGGCGCAGCCAAGCACCTTTTGGCATTTGAACGTAGTGCCTACGCACCGTAAGTTACGTTCAGTGCTCAAGGTAATACGGTGGGCTTTTGGCGCCTACTTACCTCTACTTTTACCACTACAGCACTGACTATTATAGTCTTTTCGTGACTGGAGGTTTAGTTTCCAGCTCAAGCTGGTTTATGTTCGTGCCAGTCTCGGCGGCCGCAAAAGGCCTGATCGGGTTCCAAGCCACTGGCCAGGACAACGAGTCAGTCTGGCGGGCCGCGACGGGTCTGATCGGGTTCCGAGCCACTGGCCGGGATAACAAGTGTTTTGTGTGTTTAGAACTTAATAAATCACAATTCTAAACAACACAGATCTAGGTTCTCTTGTCTGTATTTCACGGAAGAATACTTCGAATTTATCTCCGAACAGACCCCAAACTCCTGCTACGGACCTTGGTAAATTAGCCTGCCGAATCTTGTAGGCTACGGTGTGTCCAAACCAATAAATCCGTAACAGTGAAATAAAACAACACATTTTTATAAGAACTCTGTGTATTTTTAAGGGTTTTACATCGAAGTTTGGTGATTTATTTGTGGTAAACGATGAATTCAAGCGATAAGCTGACACCAGTAACCCGTGTTGTGAACTGCTGAGCAGACTGCGTGTGAAACCAATGACGTCATTGGATAATTTCAACACCTCCATCCGCCGTCAGGTGTCAGGTAACACAACCGAACGTGCTGTTATCGAGTAGAACTACTCGATCTAAATTGATACAAAATAGGTTGTTTTTGGGTGGCATTCTCCTTTAACTGCTTTGTTGGAAACAATACTAGCAGTAAATAAATATATCAAATTTCATTCTTTTCTCTCAAATCTGCTTTGCAATCGGTCTGGTTAAGTTTTCATTTCGAAAGCTGTTCACTTTCAAGCAGTTTTGCGTCATTTATTTTTTGCAGGCGATCTGGTAGACAATATAAAGAAGTTTAGCTCTCTTTTGGGTTGGACTGAAGAAATGAATGACATAATGTCAAAAAATGAAAGCATCCTAGTGGAGGTTGGTTTGATTTTTTTTCAAATTACTTTTCTCGTCTAAGTATATTTCTAATGTTGTGCATAATTATGTCATGGTTAAGGTTGTGTAGGACTATTTAACACCTTATCTCAGGAATGACGTTTTAAATTTGTATGAAACTTTCACACAGTGTGATTTATACACTGTTCTTCAAAATTATTTTAGGGATTGGTTTTGAAATGTTCCACTTTTGCATGAGGGGCTATCAAAAATATGATTTTTATGATTTTCAGAAAAAAATGAAACGAAAATGTAATGTTTTATAGAATTAACTACATTTTTGAGATTCTGTTTTAAACATTTATATCAAATGAAATTTGTTCATGTTATTGCTCTTGTTGTTTTGCTTGGAATGTACCTGTTCCTTTCTTTTTTTGCTAAATTTTAATAAAAAGCTTTGTAACATGATACAGTTGATGACATTTCAGTAAAAAAATTAAAAATCAAAATCTACAGGCTCTCTGACTTACTGACTTAAAACCCTAGCCACTCCGTGGTAGATAGGGCCTCTGTGACTGAGTGCCATCAAATCCTGTTGTTCGCCATCTGTCTATTTTGCTGCTGTTGTATCCGGTTTCACGAAGTTGCAAGTAGTTTATCCCGTTCAATCCACCATCTTTTTGATCACATCACGTGACGTAATGTATATAAGTCCGAAAAGATTTCTGCCCCCGTCCGGGACTCAAACCCAGGACCTTCTGCTAACCGTGCAGACGCTCTAGCCACTGAGCCATCGGCCCGGGACCACAGGTCAGACTCAGAAATCCAATCGGACTTAGTAGCGGGCATAAACTGAAAACGTGATGCAAACCTTGCAGTCGTGAGCCTGTCATATAATGGATTCCATTCAATTAAGCTATTAGGTTGTTTGCTCAGCAGCAAACTCATCCCATGTTCATGGATGTCAACTTCATTCTCCTTCCCGAAGTATAAAGTGGTCTCCCCTGTCTGTAATCTCATCTGTCCAAAGATGTTCCAGCGTACCTCGCTGAGTCTTAATATAGAGAGTTTATGGTCGTTCATCTCCTTACTAACTTGGGCACATCTTCCAACCTTTTGCAGGGTGCGCACATTCCAAGCACCAATTTTCTTTGTCTTTTTAAATGAAATCAATTTACAAGACAGGTCTCGCACATCTTGTCTTGTAACTTGCAATACGCCTAGCCTGGTCGGTTGTCGGTTTTGATCAGTTCGATATGTATCAGTCACTGAGGTTTTTTTAACAAGAAATGTTTATGCCGAGCAAGATGTTGGCCTTGCATCCAACCCAATTAACCCTGGGAAGGCAAGATGGTTTTATATTCAGAGTTTTTGTTCTCCTAAACTAGCTACCAACCAAGGCTAACGAGTTCAGTCTACCCAGCATTTTGACCCATTAGCTGGTGGTGGATTGGTGAGAAGCAGAGCATATCAACACACTAGTAGGCCATGCACACTTGCACCTCTAGGGCTCCATCCTGTTCTGAGATACCTTGCAGTTTAGTCTGGGTCGTAAGGTGCGCAGCTACCATGTTGTACCATGAGGACGTACTGCAGAAGTGTTGATTAGAGGCAGCTAAATGTCAACAGGGAAGGGCTAATACGCCCTCGGTCTTCCTTTTCACTCAAAGGCTAGTCGACAGCTGTAACTGAAAGCGAGAAAGTTGAAGCAACTAATCTACACTAACTACACATATAACCCTGTGTTAGTAAGTCTAATTTGAAGCAACTAATCTACACTACGCGACAGACTAACTACACGTCTAACCCTGTGTTAGAAAGTCTTAAGTTGTAGCAACTAATCTACACTAAGCTTAATTGGATCATTTATCAATTTGTATAAAATCGTTTTCAGATAAAAATGACTTAAGATACAAGTCAGAAATTTGGTCTTACACTCCCGACAACTATTTCTGAAAAATATTCAAATCTCATTTAAGCACAAGTGTAAAGTCTCGGAGAATGTGCACATAACTGCTAGTTGGTGAGATGTACTCTATAGATTATTTCTAGACTGATGCGCTCATAATTGCTTGCAAAAATTCTAGCTACACTCCTGGTAAACCTGTGATATTTCCACTCCACTAGATGGCAGCAGTGTGCTGAGTGTGGTTAGCTGCCTATGTATAGTTCTTCTCCAGCATGCATGTGTGTTATTCCCTATTGAGATCACAACATTAAGTGATGCAAGACTAGAATAGCACATTTTTTAAATTGTCAAATTCTCTGGTTTGTTAAAGGAGCAGGTAGCTGAACCAAACAACATTGCTACAGAATGTCCCTTATTAACGAATGCCAGAAAATTGAAGGCTTGATATATTCCTACATACTAGTTGTAGTAGAATTAAATAAAGGTGATGTAGGACCTTAGAAAAATGTCAAATTTTGGTCAACTTCGAAATGCCAAATCTCAAAAGTGGCTATTCAGATTCATATGAAAGTTTCAGGTATGCTTTATTCACAGTTCTGCAAAATGCCATTAGGATTGTTTTTCAAATTTTCTGTTTGCATAATGGGACACAAAAAATAGGACTTTCATTATTTTCATGCAAAAATCAAAAGTTTCATAAAACAAAAGCAAAATTATGATAATTTAGAAAATTGTAACTTCCTAAAACCGCTCTGAGATGGTGGCGTATTACAACTATTATTGAAATCTCTTGGTCTATTTACACCGACCTCTAATCTATATACACTGTCACAACGTTTCAGTCGGTGTCTTTTCTGGCCATCGTCAGGTGTTCCTGCGTTCTTAGAAGAACGAGCATGGATACGTGATACACTCATGGTCTGATTTTTTTTCCTGCCTCGCACAAAAAATCACACCATAAGTGTACCACGTATCCGTGCTCGTTCTTCTAAGAACGCGGGAACCGGGCACCTGACGATGACCGGAGAAGAGACTGACCGAAACGTCATGACAGTGTATATAGACTAGAGGTCGATGTAAATAGAACAAGAGATTTTAATAATAGTTGTAGAAAATTGTAACAGTATTTTCTTCAAATTTACATTATTAAATGAAATTGATTCATAGTATTAGTACCATTATTTTTCTATCAATGTTCTTTCCTAAATTTTACTCAAAATACAAGGTCACATGACCAAATCAATGGCAGATTGGTACAAAATCCAAAACCTGGATTTCTGCTTTCATAAAATAAAACTTTTATTGAAGATATTTGGCTAAGTACACAGACTTGCCAATAAAGTTTTATATAACTTAAAAAATTGATTTTAAGAGTTGAAACTGGTCTGCTGGATTACCTTTTTGATTTCCTAGATCTTCAGAGACCTCTCGTCTCCTTTGATGGGATGTTGACTGTGATGAGTCGAGAGAACTCTGGTCACGTGGGATCTCAAAACTGCCTCTATACTCTCGTTCTAGGATGAGGACAATTTGAATCTGGTGTCACCTAGTTTGTTGAGAGAAGACTGTAGAGCTGTGATATAAATATGCTTTTGCACACCTCTCTTAAACCAGTTCTTTGCTCTGCCCAGAATCTCAACATTTTCATTGCTAAACTCCTGAGTGAGTACATGCAGTTGATTATACACAACTTAAAAAATTCTTGTTGAGTAGAAAAGAAATGTTGAGGCTGCTTAATTAGTTCAATTTTCTGTTTCAGATGATGAAAAATCCTGAAAAGTTTGCACAGACTTTTTTCTCAAGTGATAAAGGCAGTAATGTGGTCAAGACCCCAAGGACTAACTTGAATCGCCCTAAACGGGAGTTTCACACCTTCAGTGCCAAATCTGAGCCAAACCTACCACGCCCCCCTGCAGGTAGTGTGCGAAACAATAGCAACAACAATGGCGTGAAATTCCCCGCCATCAAAGATAGCGGCAACAAGAAGAAGTTTAGTACCATCCATTGGAAAAAAGAAAATGAGAGTGATAGTGATGACAGCTCGTCAGAGGAGGAGTCAAGTTCTGGTGATGACCAGTGATGTTTGACCATGACACTAGATGGCAGTTGTTTGTTTGGCAAAAACCGTTGCACATTGTAATTTGGGTAAATTGTCTAAAATCGGGAAGCATGGAATTGACTAATTGAACTCTGGGTATTTTGTTTAGATGTTTTATGACAAGTTTGGCAAAGTTTTGGGTAGCTGAACTGGATGGGTATGTTGTTTAAATTGTGTTATAGGGCAATTCTTCTTGTTGACTAGAGTAAGCATGATTCTCCCCTTTAGTAATTTGAGGTATATAGAGATGTAGGGTATCTTTTGAGCAGGGTCCATTTTTGGCCAAATAGCCTTAAATTAGGGTACATTTTTGCCAAACAAATCAGGAACAACCCCACAATATAATTATTTTTTTGTGATTGTATTTCAAATTTTCAGGCACATGACGCTGTCCTGTTCAAAATTGGATTGTGTATATCTCTGCATGCCTGCATTTACCCTGTCTAAAATGCAATAAAATTTCACTCCTAACAGTTACCAGGGCTATAGTGACAGGTAGACTGTAGATTAAAGGCCCATTCATACCAAACTATTTCTCAGAACGTCCAAACTGGTCTTAAAATCTTTATAAAACGGACTGAGAATGTATGGAAGCTGGCAGTTTTACTCAAAACATGCCTCTAATGCAGCACCAGCGCCACCTACAGGTTTCCTACTCAGGTTGTACAATCCTTAGTTTATTCCCATTGTCGTGGTCATAATGAAAACTGCCTTGGTGTGACTGTGTCGTTTATTCAAATCTGGAGCTAGGACTCAAGTCATGTGCTTTTACTGTTTTACATATACCATACAACTGTGCTGGTTTAACAAAACAGGTGGTTATTAAAAACCACTACAGCCTGTCTCAAGGTTACAGTCTTTTACGGTGGTGAGTCTTAAGTAATGCAAAAACACTAAATTGGCTGGGCAATACTGTCGCCGTGACAATGGTGCTGCACTTTGATGTTCATTGCATTGTGCCTTAGGTGAATTATCGTATTATCTAGTGCTGAGCTGTGAATTAAATGCATCGTTTTATGTGTACTAATTTCACATTCGTATACTTCGTAAAGTGTGCATTATTTGCGTCATTTTATGTGTACTAATAGTAGGAATCTTTGTTCTGTACAAATTATTTAATGTTATTGTTTCTATGCCAAAACATAAACTAGTGCTTTTATTTGATACAAGGGTCACCATTTCATTTGTTTTCTGTTAAATGAACGTGAGTCATATGCTTCATCTAACACACAAAATTTGTAACAATTTGATTGTAGAGCTAAAAACGTGATTTATTCTTAGACTACTAGTCTCACTGTCAATTAGCATGACAAATTTTATGCCAAATATGAACACGTTTGAATTTATTTTGTTGTGTCATAAAAACCAAATTTGTCATCATTGATTGGTTTTATTTCGCCATCTTTTATTGTGTCCTAGTGGTGCTCAATAATTTGAAATGGAGGTAGACAACGGCTGTAGTTTTTTAAAGATTTTTTTATTTAAAACTGATAATAAAAATACCATTTTGTTTTTCAACTTGGTATTGACTTTCTTTCATCAATATGGTGGGCAAGTGAAATATCATTCTTTTACTAAAGGCAAATGGCTTATAAACCCATCTTCTGTGACAAAAATTAACTTTTTTATACCACTAACCGTTATGAAGTTGCCTCAAAATCTTGTTTTGTCATATTCTAGAGGTAATCTCTGAGCTTGTAAGGAACGGACTGGTTGTGATTGAGCAAACCAGGCTCTTTCAGTTGGCTTGTAAAGGCATGTCATTTTATGCACTGAGCAAAGTCTCAATCAATGACAGGATTAATTTTATAGCGATATGTTGTATAAATAAAGCATATTTTTATTGATAGACCACAGGTTTTTATCTACTTCTAAAGTGTTCATGCTGAGTTTCTTTAGTCTACAGAACATACCCCCTGTTCTATTCTCCAGGTAGGTTTTCGAAATTAAAAGTTTGTTCCTTTTACGGCAACACGGACTTATAGAGCTTTTGTGCACAAAATATTAAATGTTTTACTAGATTATGCAGGACTTTATCAAAAAGTCTGAGTGTACATTTAGCCAAATATTTACAAAACTATAGAATTTAACTGAAAGTAGAAATTCCTTTGAATTTGATTTTTATGCGCCCACATATTTATATGTGGACGCATTATGCCGTCATCTCTGTCCGTCCGTCCGTCCGGCGTCCGCTGCTCTATCTCCAAAACCCTTTGACATACGTTCATGAAATTTGGCACATATGTTCCATTCATGAATGGGACGGCATGTGCGAACTTTCGGACGGATCCGACTACCGATGTGCCCCCTAGTGGCAATTTTAGTTTTTTACGCTTACCTTTGTATCTTCAAAAGTACTGAACGGATTTTCATGAAATTTGGTATGTAGGCACCTATTAGTGAGATGACGCTATCCTCCTGTTTTCAGATGGATTCGACGTAGTTTGCGCCACCTAGTGGCCATTTTTACTGTTTTCGAGTCTGTATTTTTGCGTCCACCCCTCTATCAACCAAACTGCTCAAAGGATGATTGTGAAAATTGGCGTGTATGTGCTTACTATAAGGAAGACAGCTGACAATGATTTTCAGACGATTTGGACTACTGTGGCGCCTCCTAGTGGCAGTTTTGTTTTTTTGCGCCCATGGCTGTATCTCCCAAACCGTTTGCAGGATCTTTACTAAATTTAGCAAGTGTATTTATGTGATGTTGACAACGGACGATGACGACTTTAGGATGATTCTGACTACCGGTATGCCTCTTGTGGCAATTTTAGTATTTGCCTCTAGTGGCAATTTTAGTATTTTACATTGACCTCTGTATTTTCATAGGTCTTCAGGTGTATACTTTGTGTTACTTCGTGACTGTGAAGGAAAAGTTCTAAGTAGAAATTTGTTTCTGGCATTCTAATGCTGTGCTAATCTCGTATGTTGGTAAATTTGTTTTTAATTCTATGTTTCTGTGGTGCTTTAAGCAAATGGTGTATAGGATGTGCTTGTATTATGAAGATAACTCACATTTTGCCCCTAGCCTATTGAGGAGACTATGACCATGCCTTTCCATTTTGCAAAGTATGCCCTCTACTGGCCAATTTATGGTACCAATAAACAACCCTAGAAGGATACCGTATGCGGTGCAATTGTGGGCGCATTTCAACGCTCCGCGTTGCTCTTGTTGACTTTCACACCAATCTGCCACTAATTAGGTCATGTGACCTTGTTTTTTAGGAAAATTTAGCTAGGTACATTCTTAGCAAAACAACATCATCAATAACGTGGACACGTTTTGTATGATATAGATGCTCAAGGTAAAATCTTTAAATTTGTTGCTGTTTTCAAAATTATTTTGTTTTCGTTTCTGTGAAAAATTGTAAAAATCATATGTCCTATGTTGGTAGCTCTTCATTCAAAACTGGAAAAGTTTAAAAACAATTCCTAAAACATTTTGGGGAATAGTGTATAAAGCATAGTATCTGAAAGTTTCATGAAAATCTGAATTGCCATAAAATGTGTCAAAGTCAGGCCAAGTTTCACACTTTGTCTAGGTCCAGCATGACTTTAAATTTTATATCATAGCTGCAATTACGCAATTTTTCGAGTAATTGTGGGTGCTCGCAACCATGTTGGGAACTTTTTTGATTTCCAAAATTATTGTAATTTTGGAAGTGCACATTGTGGAATTTTATAGAATTTTATTTAAAGGCAAATTGAGCATTATATTTACTTAAAAGCTTTAGTGAATATCTCTACATGTTACCTGAGGCAAACCAAACAACACCAAATATTTGAAACATTTCCCAGCTTTCATGTAACACCAAACTTCTTTCAATCTGACACCGAAGTTTGTGTAATTTTTTATTAGTCACTATACACTTTCGTTTCATGTTACAGAAATACCACAAAATGGCCGTGGTGGAAACACGTCGTTGTTGGACACACTTTTATAACCGAATTTTGACAATTAATATATTGAAATCGTTGATAAGAATATTGGTATTTTATCACAAACATTTTTAAGTCTGGTCATATTACATATGTATATAAAAATATTTTAGCATTTCATAGTATTAGTGTGCTCCATCCAAATTATTGAGCATATTCCTGACATTCTTGCTGCAGGCATACATGCTTAATAATTATATCCAAAAGTTTATCTAAACTTTTTGATCTTCATTATCTTGCCAAGCAAGAGGGTAAACTGCTTTTATGGTTCAATAGACAAAGCTATACAGGAAATTAAAGTATCAGCGTATTATTGTGTAAAATGAATAAGATGTGACTGTTTTGTTAATTTTGAATGGCACCACTGAGATTTGGCCATAAAATTGACATTTCTGAACTAATTCAGGCTTGTATTTGCATTTGCACTAAAAAGTAGATAGCATTACACTTAGTTACTTGTTTTTTCTCAATTCACGACTTCAAAAAAAACAGGCCTAATCTGTTCTAAATAATACAGTTTATAACAGTACTATGTGGTGTTTTATCATGTATCAACCCTCTATGATGTTTGCTGGTACAAAGAAAATTTTGTTTACCATGTTTGACAACAGGTGTCTCTGGCATCTGTTGAAGGTCATGAAATCAAGACTTACACAGACCATTTCGAAAAAAATGACTTACGAAGTTGGTTAAGTAAATGATCTAAGCAATCACACAATATGACAACCAGAATTTAAAAATTCTATGGATTATTAAGTAATGTAGTACAATATAATTCTTATAATTTTTAATGTAATCAAGAAAGCCTGATATTATTTACTTTGAAAAAAGTAATTGTACCACTATCTTATCAGGTATTAACAGCAAATTTTGTTAAGAAATTGGTCTCATTTTATTGTGTAGTCAAAACGCATGTGATCTTTTGGTCTTGTAAAGAACTAAGAGTATATTATTCCTAGAGACCAGCCTCTGGATATTGACATGTCACGTCTTGTCATTTTATTTACTGTGCCTGGTCTTGGTGGATAATGAGCTGCCAATTCTTTACAAGATCAAAGTTCACTTTTCATTTGAGTTAGGAATAAGTTGAGACAAATTTTATTGCCGCGAATTGTCTAAATCAAAAGTTAGTTTCTTCAACTGAAGGTCAATTTTAACTATTAAAATAGTCTCGCTGCTCACAGCCGTTATGGATAATTTGATTGTGTGTCAGAAGCCCTTATATTTTTAATGCTGTGTATATACACATATTCATTCTCAGCCAAGTATTTTGTGCTGACATTATTCATGCCAATCACATTCACAAAACATCACAAAGCCATACAGAGGTACTTGTCAAAAGTCTGACAGTGTTATTATCACCTTGTCAATCACATAAATCCCGTGCCCAATGAAACGGGAGATATTTTGTCACGTGACATACACTTATTTTGTTAATTGGCAGCTGCCCTTTCACAAGGGTCAATTTCCTGCAGCGAATAAAAGCATGTCAAAGTTGACACTTCCAAAATAGTTCTAAATTGAAACTTCAATTTCTGATTTCAAGTTTGATTGCGAATTCTTCTGTTCACACACACACAGTCACAATATTTATATTTCTATTAGTCTGAACACTATGAGATCCCCCAGTACGTATTTTGTGTGCGTATAATAACTTGTTTGTGTTGGAACTCGGCAAGCCATGAGGGACTAATCACTGCGGAGGAATAAAAGGTCGCATACTAAAGTAGTACTTACGAGCAGTTGCTTGATTACTGAATGTGTGTATAATATTCGTGAGACTGGGATGGAATATTTCATGGATCTTTACTCACGTTATCCGCGTTGATGTCTGAAGAGGACAAACCATGGCCTAGTAGCCCTCCCTTTGATCCTTAGAATGAGGGGGATCTTACTTATACTCATTCTTTGTTGTTCAATCGGCCACAGTACGGGTGAGTAAAATTGCTTTGAAGTCTCAAGGCTCTGATTTGAGAATGCGGCGTGAGCATGGAAAGTGTCCCGGAATCTCGTTTACTGCGGGATGACAATTCTGACACCCATTTGATCTTTCTTTTAATGTTATGTTCATAAGGGCTGCATGCTTGTTGAGTATTTTCCTGCAATTAGCACTGTCTCGCGTAAAAGGTCGCGGGACGTTTCTGATTGAGACAATCGTCGGCCATGTTGTTTTTTGGGGTCCGTTTTGGTTGTCATTTGGAGGACTTTGGTTTGTTCTTTTTGCTGCCGTTTATTTTGAATCCCTCGTGTTTATTTCATGGTACCAACAGTGCTGTAGGTCTCTCTTTGATTTTGTCGTTTTTATATGCATGCGATTTCCGAAAAATAGAAAAAGAATATCTCCCAGTATCACGTGATATCTGTCATTGTTGACATAGTACGCATTCGGCCTACCGTTGTTTGTCACATCTTCCCAGAAACGATTACATTTTCTGTGATGCTGATGATGTACCAAGACTTGAATAAGGAGGCTATTGTTACATTTCTCTTTGGATTTGTAATTTATGTATTTCTCGGGTAATAACTGGGAATCACCAGTTAGATGGCTAACAGATGTCCTCAGTGAGTGTGAATTGAGTCACTAGGCCGCTTGTAGTGTAAAGCTTTGTGTGAGACATTATTTTTTGGATCTTGGTGTCTTCAAATCCATCGGGGAAATTCTCATGTATGAATCGCAATTTATGGTAATAATCGGAAACATGGGTCGCTGTTTGAGAACCAGTTACTTCCACTGAATAACGTCTGTTATTCAGTGGGAGTAACTGGCTTCAGGGATCCAAATACCCTGTTTACTCCACTCTTTTCTTTATAAAAATTACCGTTACTTTTTGCATGCTCACAAAGTGTGCAAGGTGTTGTCCTGCCACTTGCTAGCCTACGTGGAGGGGTCATAGGTCTTGGCAAGCCAAATTTGTTAATCACTGATGCCATTAACAAACTTCAACATGAATTTTAAAAAAAATGTCGCTGTTTGGAAATAGCAGCACCTGATTTAGAGAACCAGGCAGTCACTGATATTGGACCCAGTATTGGATGAAACTGGTTCTCTAAATCACGGACTGCTATATCCTTGGTATCTGTTGTGTAATTCTTAATATTTTCCAAGCATTCCTTTACTACCAAATGTTCCATTTTTCTATTAGCATTTTTAAACATCCTGCATGTTAATTCCATATCCGAACTGATTGCTGAGCAATAGTTGGATACAACATGCCCACATTTTGAGAACCAGTTTGATGCACATTATTCAGTGGAGAAAACTGGTTCTCAAAATGCAGGCACTTTATACGTGACTATTACCCATTCTTGTTTGTCGAAACCCCTGACTACTGTCACATCAGGTGTCTTTGCTTATTAGATGTTATCTCTTTTCAAAAATGTTTTGACGATCACTTCAGACACGACATGTGTGCCATCTCCATATCAATCACTCGGGTTAATCTGGCTGACAATGCAAAATGTTTGCATTATGAGATAACTACATATTATCGACTGATAAAATACCCCCCCCCCTTTAATTAGAGATGTCCTGGTTATCGTGAGCTTATAGCTGTGGGAGACAGCTAGCCAAATTTTTTTCAACTAGAATCTTCAGCCTTGCTCTTGATGCCTAACGGACCAGGGCAGTGCTTGTGAATATTTCTTGACGTATTTATGTTTTGAATGCTCTCAACTTCTCGTTAGCTTAGTTTTAAAAGCTGCGTGGTTGTCATTAGACAATAGTTTTGCTGTATTTTGGCTTGCTGTCTACCGTAATTTTGCAATTTTCATCTATCAGCGCTCTATGCTCAGATTAAGGCAAGTTTCAAAAATCTCGAAATATCAGGTCTAAATATCAGGTCGTTGAAAGTGATAAGTCGTACGGTGCCCCGTTCTCAGAATCTTACGTTTACCTCTCCCAAATTCTCCCTGTAATTCATTTTCTAATTTGATTCTTACCGCTATTGAATGAACATAAAACGCAGACGATCACATACACTGGTAATGCGTACTCCATCAATCGCGCTATTTTTCCCAAATGATTCGGGCTTGTGTCTGTTTACTTCCTGTATAAACGTGTGTTTGATGTGTGGTGACTGTTGTGGTAGCGAATGCACTTATTTCACGAAATAAATGTCACAATTGTGAATCAAAGGTAATGATTATAGGAAAACTGTTGGTAATTATGTGCCCACATATTTATATGTGGTCGCATATCGCCGTCATCTCTGTCTGGGCGTCCGGCATCTGCGGCTGTACTAGTATCTCCTAAACCCCTTGAAGGATCGTATTGAAATTTGGCAGGTGTGTTCCTATTGGTCTAAGACAGAGGGCAACGAGTTTTGGACCGACCCGAATACTGCTGTGCCCCCTAGTGGCAATTTTACTTTTTCACATTTGCCTCTGTATCTTCAAAGGTCTTGAACCGATTTTCATGAAATTTGGTACATAGGCATCTATTAATAAGTTGACACTATCTTTCCGTTTTCGGATTGCTTCAATTGATTTTGTGCCATCTAGTGACCATTTTTACTATTTTTGAGTCATTTTTTGGCGTCTGCCCCTCTAACAACCAAACCACTCTAAGGATGATTGTGAAAATTGGCATGCATGGTCTTACTATGAAAAATACAGTTGACGATGATTTTCGGATGACTTCGACTACTGTGGCGCCTCCTAGTGACAGTTTTGTTTGTTTTTTTGGTTTTCAGACGGATTCAATGTATTTTGTGCCATCTAGTGGCCACTTCAATGACACAAATAAACAACCCTAAAAGCACACCATTTGCGATGCATTCGTGGGCGCATTTCAATGCTCCGCGTTGCTCTTGTTTAAAGTTTGGAAGCCAACATGAGCTTTAAAATGAATTTAGGGGGAATTATTGTCCGACTTTGATGCCCACTGTGGCCACTTGAGATTTTTCTCAGGTCGTCAAACACAATCTGAGATAGCATTGGCGACTACAGGGTTGCCAAATCGAGCGCTGGCTGTATTGCACTCTGTTACGTAGTTCTTGAAACATGGATATCAAGACCGTTGTGGTCATGTCCCTGTGGTGTAACAAATCTTGACAGAAATGTAAAAACCTCGCTATCATAAGAGAAAAGATGCGACATTACAATTAGCTGGTGCCTCAAGCCAGTACACCTTCAAATTGCAAGCCTAATCCATTACCCTCTAAATATAAACTAACCATATGTTTGATATCAATGCTACTTATTTGAGGAATTATTTCTAATGGAGGTGATATTGCTGTGTATTAAATGCTAGTTCATCCTTGTAATTACGTAACTTTGGTGATGTCAGACTGGATTATGTGTTAAAAGCTTACGTTCTCAGTTACCGCCTTCAGAAGCGTAGTGAATAGAAGTTCCTGCTCATTGAAATGATGTTGGTTTGAAATGGCTCATATTACGAAGTAGATGTTATAATTTTGTAGTTTTAATGAAAATAAAGGGCTCACAAACAAAATTTTGGTCTACTGGTTGCATGCTTTAGAAATTTGATGTTGCTGAAGCCACGTTTAAGAGATACTGATAACTTTACCCCATGCTGTCCCAGCTGCTGGTTCACAAGACCAACATCATTCTCACCATGCTTTGTATTTTGAAAGTATAACTCTCACTAAATTTGTCATAATTTGCACTGTTGTAGGTATCCTTTGAAAAATCGAAGAGGGGTGACGATTATGATTATTTTTTGTGTTAAAAATAACTGAAGACTTACGGTGTTTCAAAGCAGTCTCTGAAGTGTAAGCTCTATCTCAACATGACTTACACACAATCCTCATGTCTGTTACAGTTTCATTTGTATTCTGATTGCCCTTGACTCCTGTGTAAGTGTTTCAATTGTACTTTTAGTTCTCATTGGCTTCAGAAAGGTGATCACACCATTAGCTCTATTCACCCTACCCATGTGTTCCCTCCAGCAACAACCTTGCCTGGTATTGACCAGTGTCCACTGTAATGGCCTGGCTAGACCAGGATTGTATATTGACCCAGACTCTACCCCATTGTCAGCCTGTCACTTGCTGTTGTGGGTAGGCTAATCAAGGGCAACATTTCTGCACCACCTGGCCAAACAACAATGGCCGCTGTGTCGCGCCAGAGCGGACCTGACGCCATGACGCTAACCTGAAATGGCTTGAACAAACAGCCGCATCTGTGTATTATGAAGTCTTATTGGTGCCTAGCGAGGGATGTTTCAATAGGCCTTTTGCGAGTTTATAACAATAACGCGAGATTATGTGAGACTTAACTGTGACGTCACGGGAAGTGGGGCAAAAGCTTGTCGTTTGGTCATTTGCCCAATACGGTAGCAGAGTGTATTCTGTTATTGTCTTCGAGTTTTTAGCCGTTTAGTTCGAAAAATGTCCAAAAGCATTGCTGTTATGGCAAATGAACTTCAGATTCGCACTACAATACGTTCTATCGCGTTCTGTACTAATTTCGTCCCGTGTA
>NMRA01000025.1:729784-780871 GCA_002633005.1 Phoronis australis
TGCCCAATAAACGAATGATTTGAATTCTCCCATAGACTAGCTGGTGTAGTTGGCCACATCTGCCCAATAAACGAATGATTTGAATTCTCCCATAGACTAGCTGGTGTAGTTGGCCACATCTGCCCAATAAACGAATGATTTGAATTCTCCCATAGACTAGCTGGTGTAGTTGGCCACATCTGCCCAATAAACGAATGATTTGAATTCTCCCATAGACTAGCTGGTGTAGTTGGCCACATCTGCCCAATAAACGAATGATTTGAATTCTCCCATAGACTAGCTGGTGTAGTTGGCCACATCTGCCCAATAAACAATGATTTGAATTCTCCCATAGACTAGCTGGTGTAGTTGGCCACATATGCCCAATAAACAATGATTTGAATTCTCCCATAGACTAGCTGGTGTAGTTGGCGACATCTGCCCAATAAACGAATGATTTTTCATCAACACCTGACAAGAAGTTCATCGGCTGCGAACGACAGTTGTCAACGTTTTTACATTTGCTAAATAAATACCGGCCCTGTTTTCTATCCCACTTACAATAGTTGTTCACTTATTTAGCTAACAATGTCAGCTAAATATGTGAAATTGTGTTTCGTCAAGGTTTTCAGCAAAAATAAAGACAAAAACAGCATGGTTTCCACTTTGCAGATTTCAACAACATTTGACCAAGTTTTCGTCATGTGCAGCAGTGTAGTCGGTCTTTAAAATGTGGACAACATGATAATTTGGCCGTTGTTTTTGTTGAAAGTCAAGTTAAGAAGCAGGTATTGAGATTTATACACTGACTCACAACATATCTATTGTTAATTAGCAACAAAAGTTGTACACAGTAATCAGTTGTCCATTGACACCCCCTATTGGTAAGAAGAATGAGACATAATTACTACCATCGACTGGTTCACCATGCCATCCTGGTGAAGCTATGTTACTAATGCGCTCATCTCCCCATAGCTTAATTCCAGCTATTGTTTATTAATCAATGAATGTGTGGTGATATTGGGTACATGAATGTATTGATCAGGCCAAGAAAAGTGGTGTTGAATAAGTGGCAGTATATCAGTAGGTCTCTGTTCCATCTCATTTCCAGCCAGGAGCGTCCCTGTATTCCTTGCCTGCGTACATAACCACTACATTACAGAAATTCATCTTTGCCATAGTCCCTTGTTTACTGCCACATTGCGGTGTGTTAATTAACTTGTGTAAAAACTTATTTTTGATCTCACAAGCATTTTTCCTTTTTTTAGTTTTGAAACGTGAAGCAAAACCAAGAGATGAATGTAGCTTTTCACCTGTAAAACAAATTAAAGCATTCTAGTGTTTCTTCTTGCAACATCTACAAGAACTGTTGGCAAAACCTGGAGCGTTTTGCCTGTTTTCTTGGTGCTAATTCTATCCCTGGCTAAGAGACGTAGGATTGGATTCGTGTACGCATTCGTTTTTTGTCTTCAAAACGGATTGCCATTTTGTTGTTTTTACCAGTATTGTGTGGCCTTCTCAAGTTTCCACCCATTCCAAAGAAAGAAAATTGCTGAAATGCCAGACACTGCTGTGATTTAATCAAATTATCCACAAATTTATTACCAGACAAGTGTTTAAGTTAATGAAATAAAGATGTTGAAACTATTTGCAATAGTACTGGACAAAGTGTGCCATGTTTTTTGTCAGCTAGTTTGATCATGTGTGAAGTTTTCAAGATGCCTTTCACTTTGTCTTGGGATTAGTCATGTGGAAAAGACAAAGGTTATTTGGTGCTAGAAGGGTGCATCGTTATCCGCTCTGTTGATATTTCGTGGAGGAAAGTAGTGGGATTTATCTTGAGGCTCTGATTTGAGATAAGCCACATAGTCTTGTCATGATCAGATCTGTGTTACACAAGAGCTTTTATACATCCTTGTTTGTTATGGTCTCATGTCTTTGTTTTGAACTACTGTTGGGACAGATGTTTTGATATTATTGGAGTATGTCTGTGTACTCACCAGGCTTTCTGAGTATAGTGGGCCATTGGGCTCAACCATTTAGCCGTCGTAGTGATTTTTTTTTCCTTTTGCTCAAGTTTGAGCTATTGCTTGAAGTACATAAATATCAAAATGTTGTGGCTTTGAATGAGAGGTGTCTCCTGAGAGCGTCAGACTTTTTGGAGACTTAGGCAGAAAATGAACTGAAGTTAATAAACAGTTATTTCATCCATGTCTTTAATGAAAAAATGAGTTCTAAGAAACACTGAATTTAATTCAATTTCATCTTATTCTACTCATTTGTTGTAACTGCTGATTTTCATGAACTTGACAGCAGGTGGAAAAGGTGATGTTCTAATTATTTTACTTTATTTGTTTACTTACTGTTCAGTCAAGTATTGGGGATCTACATCATGGACATTAACTGAAAATCTACGTTTACAATCATCATTTGATCTTATAAATCTCTCTTTGTGAGTGTTCATTCCCAGTTCAAATCTCTAAGTATTACACATATGTCAGTGTTCATACCTTCATTCCCAGTTCAATTCTCTCAGTATTACACATTCATTCCCAGTTCAATTCTCTAAGTATTACACATTATATGTCAGTGTTCATTCCCAGTTCAATTCTCTAAGTACTACACATTATATGTCAGTGTTCATTCCCAGTTCAATTCTCTCAGTATTACAATTCATTCCCAGTTCAATTCTCTAAGTACTACACATTATATGTCAGTGTTCATTTCCAGTTCAATTCTCTAAGTACTACAGATTATATTTTTTCGCGCAGCTGGTGTATTTCAAACAACAAGCCAATGTGCTTTTATTACCTGAAGATGCTTATTTTAAACCCTGGGTTTAAACACAATTGACTGTATTGAGAGAAACCCAAGCCTTGGGTTTGTGAAACGCCCGCCCTGTTTGTGGAGAAACTTGATGCTGTGTTTTCACTGAGCTGGCTGGTGTAAAGTAACTCGACAGCTTGTCGACCATGTTAACTTGCTTGCCTGATAAGATTCATCAGTTTGGTTAAC
Organism: Phoronis australis; assembly: GCA_002633005.1. Taxonomy (NCBI): domain Eukaryota; kingdom Metazoa; phylum Phoronida; family Phoronidae; genus Phoronis; species Phoronis australis. The sequence continues at coordinate 732,779 of NMRA01000025.1, forward strand.
CTTTCTCCAATTGGATTAGGCAACCCTCCTTATCAGTCCTGTTCTTCATATTTCCATTTCACTGCTGGTTTCCACACACTGTGTATTCTTTCTCAGCTATAGTTTCAGTGTGAACTCGAAATTTGTAATTACATTTTTTGACTACATCTCCGCTGGATCCCCAAAACACTGCATGTTATTTTGGTAAAATCTACCAATTTCGGACGAAAACAATTACTGAAAGAGACATGTTCTCATTATTCAAGATTTTCTAACATTGCTTCGACTGCCCACAACTCAGGGTATCAAAAGGTTGTCAGATCGTAGTGTGGTACAGAAATAGCACGTGGAAAACCATTAATCTTGTGCTGTATATCTTACATGAAAAAAGTTAGAAAATGAAATTTCACTTATCTGCCATTTTTGTGTCCTTAGTTGGTGAAATCTTGGCTTGTTACCATAGTTACCATAGTTGTACATCTATTATCACACAGTGTAGCCAACTAATGAAACGTCATTTTGTTAAATTTCTGCACAAAAGAAAAGATACTAAGAACATTTTATTGTATTTCAACCATGGTTTGTAGTACGTAGATGTCATAAAACAACATTTTCTAAGGTTCCCATCATTTGCAAAATGGTAAGCAGTCACTGAAAAATGGAAAAACAACACGTATAACAATTATTCTTATATGAAATAAGTGGAGTATTACCGTTATTACGTTTATTGTTTGGGAAGATCCCATAGACTTAGAGTGTAACTCTGGTCTTGTGATGCAAGTTTTATTCTGATTTTCAGTTTCTGATGCAGAGTAAAGACACTTCAGATCAAAGGGTCATAGACTTGTTATTGTTATTATTAATTGATACTGTTGCTGGTGGGGACGGGAGTTTGTGTCTGGGTCATGTTTTATTCAGATTTGCGTCTTGTTGATAAATAATGCAATCTGCCAGGAGTTCTTGCATTTATGAAAGGGAATATGACTTACGACTAGCTACGGTTATTGAGTAAGTTTGGGTGATTTGCAGGTGTTGTTTTTGAAGTTTTCCATCAAAGAAATTAATTTAAAACTGTTTGGACGTGTGGTTTTTGCAGCAGTCTTATTGTGATGGTAATTGTACTAGTCATTCTATGGGTTTCCTGAATGAATTGACCAGTAGTAAATACTCAACTCCTTGTAAGATTATATTGTACACATAGAGAGTGGCGTTTAATTATGGTTGCATGCTGAGCACGAGTGTCATGTAGTTGGAATGTTAATTATGCTCAGAATGCAGTGGGGATTTTTTGCGAATGTATCCCTTCTGTAGTTTGGTAGCTTTATTTCAAGATCTTTCATGACAATTTTCTCTTGTCATGGGTAGTATGAGCACAGGATCAGACTAATGAGACGTCTCCTGACTCGTGAGTGACAATGTATTGTGGAATTTGCATATCGTGGGCTATCCTTTTCATTATTGGTGAATTAAAGTTAGTTGGTGAGTGACTGGCCTATGGAAAACGCACTTACTTGGCGTTTCATTGTAGGATGTTATCTGTTTGGGAAGTCATGTTAAGATTTCGGAGAACAGAATTTCTTAAGACGAAGATTCCAAGTAATTAAAAAACGTGCTGGAAACCATTTTGATAATAAATTATGACATGTGATGAGCTGACTTTCTGATTTTGTTTCTTAGTTGAACAAGATTTAAAACTGAAATTTTTTGTGGTGTACGTCTTACAAGTTTTCATATGCAGAGTATAGATTTTCTGCGTGAAGGTTACAGAATGTGAGCTGAATGGGTTGACAGTACTGCAAACGTTACTTTGTGGCAGTTTGCGCTGTCACAAAAGTGCTGGCGTTTTCGCTAGCACTTTTGTCACGAGACCGCTTAATTGGAAAGAAGCATAGGGTGAGGGCCATGTGTTTAGTTGCGTTGATTAACCACTGTACGGCAGAAAGTGAAAGCTAAATGACACCGTTTCTCACTTTTGAAGCAATTCAAGTGGTGAGAAGATGAACAACTGCTGGCCAAAAGGCCCATTCATAGACCGCATATCTGTCTCCGGGTTAAAACGCTAACGTTTTCAATGAAAACGTGCTTGTGTTTTTGCCGCTCATGTGAATGTGGCATTGAACATTGGGTTATCAAATCTCACTCGTTTTGAAATCAAAGACAGAATGCTTTATTTTTGTACAAGTCATCAATTTTCTATGTCCGGAATTTTTCTCTCATTTTTTTTCTTCATATGTTATGGCGCGGCAGTGTGTAACTGCCTATTCCCAAAGCTATTTCTATATGTATGATAAGATCTGAGATCTATATCTGAGTATTGAAAACAAATCACGAAAAGTACTTCATTTCTGAGCGATGAATATTTTATGAGTGGTATAACGGAGGAGTTGGTCTCCCCAAAAAGTTGCAAAAAGCTGTTTCCTGTGATAGTTTACACGCACACACACACACGCGTGTGCACACACACACACACTGTTGGTACGGTTGTTGTTGTAAATGTTAAGTCCAAACTAAAATTACCTTACATCTCACCAAGTAGGACACAATATGGCGTTTTCTTATTTTTCTCATTTTCTTATTTTTTTACAAAAGTGTACATCAAATTAATACTTCACCAGGTTCAAGTTCTGTTACAATGGCTACCATCAGTAAATATTTTGAAAAGTTGTGGGTATTCACAACTGTGTTTGACCTTGAAAAACATTGCAGTGATTTGCCATTTTTAGCATGGACACTGTGGATGACAAGTGAAATTCTACTTTATCAAATTTCTTCACAAAAATAAAAAGTAAATTTCAGTCTATACGAGCATGGTTTGTGCAATATAGATGTCATACAAATTAAATTTTGTATGCTTTTCATTATTTGCAATGTAGTAGGGATCGGCTTGTGAAAAATCAAAAAACATTTTGTGAATAAAGCTGTTGCAAATATGAGTCCATGTTGACAGTGATCAGTAAATAAAAGAAAATATTTTACCTTTGTACTTACCCGTTTTGAAAGAGTGAGGGAAAAAAGATTTAGTTTTACGCTTTATGTTTCCCACTGATTTCTGTGTGGCAGTTAAACGATTTGCGAAGCGTTTATGTCAGTGGTCTGAATCATAAAATTATGGGCCACAAATCACTTGCTTGTCAAAATCTCTTTGTAGCACTCGTTACACGGTTTGTTAGTCAACAACAGTTTTTAGGCACTTAGAGGCTTGGTTGATGTGATGGTTGATATACTTAACTCCACTGACATGTGCAGGTCACTGAATTATAGACATGGGGGAACTTGAAAGAAAGAGAATATTAGCGTTTTGTCAACAAAACTACGAATGGATACCTTTACATTCTTTCAAATACCTTTGGTCTGTCTCTTTTGTTTGCACAGGCTTTTTACTGGGTTGATGTATGGCAGGTTTGATCCATTTGTTTTACTGGGTTTCATTAGACTTATATGCCATGACTATGTTGTTGGTAATTGTGATTTTGAATTGCACAATACAAAGCAAGCTTTTCTTAATAGTTGGTATGGGGCAATGGAACTTAATCAAATTCCAGACCAACCAGTACCTGGGTAACATTTGTTGGAGGCACTACTGAGTGGTGAAAAAGTCTACACAATGAGTCACCCTAGACAACATTTGAGACAGGCAAAATACCCATGACAGGTTTTGTTGGCATGCCCATCTCAACTCCTATAGAAGGGTCTCCTGTTAAGAATGAAAATTTGGAAGTTTGATGAAGATAGAACATTGCCTGGTCTGTGATTTCCTTTGACTTTCCTCTTTACTGGCATGCTGTCAGCAATCTGTCAATCATTACTTTTCAGGCCAAAGATTGTCCATGTGTGCATGTCTGTGATCCTGTGTATTCAAACCTGGAATAGTTCCATGCTGTTCAACCTTATCTAAACTCGTGGAATTTTGTGTTACATACCTTTTCGACACCTTTGAGATTATTAACTTAAAAAAGCTTTCGCTTGCTGGCATCTTGTTGTTAAAATTCAATTTCATCAGAAATGTTTCTGTCATTTTATTTGGAGATATTCACTTCACTGAAGGCTCTATTGACTTGCAAATGCCTTATTTTTTAAGACGAGGTTTTGGTTTTGATGAAACGCTGAGAATCAGCGATTGTTGTTCCATTTTTCAAAGTGCGATCACCTTGCTACAAATACCGTTAACTCGACCAAGTTACAAACGAAGGTGAACATTGACCAACTCTTAGTGGTTTTTGAGGAATTCGCCAAAGTAATATTTCAGATACTGGGCATATTGTATGCTAAATAGACTGTAGGTACCTCATCCACTTTTTTCCACTTTTGTTTGCTAGGCCTTGTTTATTGACGAGTTTATAGCCGGCATATTCCAAACCACATTTTACGCCAGCAGAGCCTAGTCAGGTGCCTGGTGCCACCGCTAATACCGTACACCAGCTTAGCCACAGACAGACACAAGCTGACGTGTCTCGACTGGGAGTAAACATTTGATACCTTGTTTTGGTCCATGTTTTTTGTGCGAGGTAACACCATGGTATTTGCTCTCGGTTGAGCCCCGCTGAGTCAAGTGAAAGCTGCACATTCCTGCCTGGGCTGGTATTGTGTTTCACCTGGCTTCAGTTCAACACTGAAATGTGGTGTTCTGTGCTAGCTGAAGCAATGTGAAATTGTGGTCATGGTCTCTTTTAAGCTTTCTTTGTGTGGCCATTTTCCTGGCAAAGCCTTGATCTATGCTGGTCTTAGCTCGCCTTGACCGGATTAGCCAGTGGCACACTCCTCTTTCACAAGGTGAATAGGTGAGGGTTCTTTGATATGCACAAAACAGTTCTTGCTTTGCGTTTCCATTTTAAAGTGAAGGTTGGACATTTGTATGCAATCAGTCATCCATTTTACGACATTGAGGTTTAATATTTCTGTGCATTTTTCCCAGTTAGTCACTATGACATGTGTATTACATGCCATGGACTAGAGTCAAAAGACCACATTAACATTGTTGTGTTGCTGTCTGTTCACAGAACAGCCTTAATCAGGAACAAATGCAACTGGATCAGTTTGTTCCAGATCAGTTCCTTTTATGCCATTGATTTCTGAAAAGGTGTCTTATGTAAGCTGAATAACATGAGCGATTACCCAGGGGAAACGCTCCCTGTAGCCAGGTTTACGAATTAATGCCTTCGCTAGCACTTTCACCAGAAGCAAAAACAGCGCTTTCACTAGCATTTTTACCTGTAGCAAAAATGGCAGTAATGTGGAAGGCTGGCAGTCTTAGATACCCCAAAACTGCTGTCATTTTACCGAGCACTTTTGCAGTCATGCAGCACACTTCAACAGACTTTCACTTACACATGATAGTCTGTGTTGCAACACTTGCATACTCGTTTTGTGTTTGCGAAAACCAATCCGTGCTGTTTTATTTTCCCTTGAAAGACTCGCAGTACTAAATAAATCATTTTTTGTTCTATACCATAATCACAATCACAGTACATTCAGAAAATGTGAGCCTCCATAACAATGTTGAAAGTCATCGACAAATGAAGAAAGTCAATTTTTGGCAATTATTTTTTTTCCTAATGGTAACGGGAACCGAGATATTTTTGTGTGGTGGAATGCTTCTAACCAATTCTGAGTGAATTCAACTTGATTCTGTTGCATGTGAATGAGGGAGTTCATTCTCAAACTCTACAAGGCTCCAGCTGTTAAGGATTTAGCCGTATTCCCTGGCTGCCTACTTTTATGGCTTAAAAATCACTACGTAGGTGTTTTCAAATCTTAGGAAAATATGAGAAAGTGATGGAAGTAGTCGAGAAGGCAATGTCGAACCAATAAGATGTGTCCTGAGCACCAGTGTATAATTCAATTTGCATGCGAAATTCTTTCGTGATTTGTCAGTTGCAATTGCTTAGTGGAGGACTGGCCAGTGAAAACACGCTTACTGTACTTGTCCTTGCTTTGGAAATCATGTTTAGTATTCCGAGGAACTAGGCTATATTTAGAAAATGGGAAAAGTACAGTAATTCACTGTTTCATCATGCTGACTTAACAGTGAGAACCCTGTGTGCGGCTGCGTGAAACAGTCCCAAATGGGGACTCAACTAAGTTCCCTAAATGTAAAGCGTATTTGTGGGCTTGTGAAAACACTGATAGTTCTGTCTTACGTTGTTTGAGTCCCATTACTACATTAAGTTGTTTGAGTCCCATTACTACAGTAAGTTGTTTGAGTCCCATTACTACAGTAAGTTGTTTGAGTCCCATTACTACAGTAAGTTGTTTGAGTCCCATTACTACAGTAAGTTGTTTGAGTCCCATTACTACAGTAAGTTGTTTGAGTCCCATTACTACAGTAAGTCAGTTTTTGACTTTGATACAAATCAAGAGTGAGCTCTAGGTTAAATTCTCATTATTATTATTATTATAAGTAAGTAGTTATCTTTTCATGGAATACCCCTAATGTAAGGATTTAAGTCCCTGATTAGTATTACTCTGTTAGGGCTCAGTTTTTAGTTAGGTCATTAGAAAATGTCGTTAGTCAAAGAGGAACTCATAATAAATATAAAATGATAGAAAATATAAAATCTGTGAGTAAAGAATGAAACGAGAGCGCTCGGAGGAGCGACACTTGGTGAAATTACGCGAAAACAGGACGATGGGGAGGACGATGACGACGATCATGACGATGAGGGCGGAGATTATGAACAACACGATAACATTCATGTATGTGACTAGCGAACAAATCAGTAAGAAATAGCCTGCAGTCTTGTTCACACCCCTGTTAACTTGCAACAGTACAAGAGCGCTCGGAGGAGTGGCACTTGGCGAAGTTAACCAAAAAGATGACGATGGAGATGACGACGATGATGATTGCGATGATGATAGTGGGGATTATGAGCAACACGATAACATTCATATGACTAGCGAAGATGTCAGAAATCAGTAAGAAATAGGCTACTGTCTTGTTCAGTAAACCAACCACAGTGCAGCAAATCGAACAGCGTTATCAGAAAATCTCGAATAATTCAAAAAGTTAAGATGTCCTAGAGAAAAATGAAAAATATCTTATGAAAGCCGGTTAAAACTCTATTGAACTGTACAGATTTCTGATCTGTTAATGTACATGGCAAGAAAATCCTGGCACACAAAACTATTTGCAAAAAACACCAAATTTGACAATTTTCTCCCCGAAATAACCACTTCCTGCAAGGGCTAGAAAAAGTCTGGCTACAGATTCAGAATGCTCGTCCTCACTAGATTCTAACTATGTGGTCATAGTAAGCCTCTAACCAGCTACTTTTTTGGCAAATATGATCTGTCTGACAGCCACCTGAAATCGCACCCGGTTTCTCGGACAGCAGACGACAGGGGTTGATAGCAAATGACAGCCACCAGTGTGCATCAAAAGTAGGTAAAACTTGGCTTTTCTCATTCAAAAACACAAGTAAATAAGTTTCCTGGCAATTGTTGTCAACAATTTCCTCAAACCACCCGCCAAACCTGACACACGCCCTCAACATAAATTCTAGGGACTAGAAAATGCTCCGTGGCCGCGGCCTTACTGTTCAGTGCTACTTACAGTCTTGAGCGACAATAGGCAAAATTAACGACGATGATGATTGTGATGATGAAGGTGGCAATGATGAACAACATCATAACATTCATACGACGAACTTAGATGTCATAAATTAGTAAGAAATAAGCTACAGTCTTGTTCAAATAAACTAAACCAACATCAATGCAATAAGAGCGCTCAACAAAGGAACAGCGCTATCACAAAATCTCAAATAATTCAAAAAGTAGACGTCGTAGCGAAAAATGAAAACTTCTTCTGAAAGCCCGTTCCAAACTCTATCTAAATTGATAGTTTCGCAACATTCCATAATTTTTTCGAAAAAATTGAAATTTTGCGGTTTCTTTTGAAATTCATAGTCAAATAACTCGAAAACGGTAAGTCTGAGAAAAACGTTATCCCAGAACTTTTGAAAGAGCATATTTCAAGGAATCCACATGAAAAATTCATGTCATTTGCATTTCCCGTTAAAAATGCGACAGCAGAACGATTGAAATCGGGTGAAAATGCGCCAGAGCCGCCATCTTGAAAGTGACTTCTGGTTAAACAAAATTTTATAAAAGCCAATTAATAACAACAAACACGTGACCAATTTGAAAATGATTGGTTCGCTGATGCGCCCTCTACAGGAGAAAACGTTTTCGGCCAGATATCGAGGTGCGCATGCGCCACTGCCAATAGTTCCGCCATCTTTGACCGTAAGTCAACGATTTTTAGCACAGTTGTAGCACATGTGTTCTATAATAATCATACCACGTTTCAGTCCCGTACGTCGAAAAATGCGGCCTCTATGAGCATTTGACTCTGAAATCGGAAACAAAATGGCCGCCACGTCCGCAATTTTGAATCTGATCATGACCAAAAACAATAGGCTTCCAGGACTTTCCGTGTGCAAATTTTGTGGGAATCCGACGAAAATTGCGACCTCTAGAGTGCGAACAAAAAGAACAAAACTTGACGACAGAGCAACATACTTGTCGGAATTCGAAGAATTCCACCAAGTAACAAGTACGCAAAAGATTTAGAGAACTTAGTTGAGTCCCTATTTGGGACTATTTCATGCAACTGGGCACTGCAGCCTGCAGCATCGAGTCAGGAATTATGGGATATCGAGATTTGTTAGGTTTTGTTGAGGTTGGAAGAAATTGACCATGTTGACAGTAACAATCATTGATGTGACAAATTGTGTTTTAAGTAATGTTTTTGCTTTTTTAGTTCAACACCATGTTGAATTTAAAATTGTTTTTAATGTATCACACCATCTTTCCATTGAAAATTAAACTTCCCATAATTGTTGGAATCTTAAAAGTTTTCACTGACAATATACAACAAGTTTTTAACACGAAGGTTGCAGATTATGTTTGTAATGGGTTGACAGCCCTGTATTAGATCAGCAAAATAACCTGAGGCAGAAAAATCGAGAATTATGAGTACGGTATCCATAAATGTTCCCCTAGGACTGATTATATGTGTCAGTTATGATATTGTTCCTTGTAGCCTGCCTGCTTGACGTCATAAAGTGCTGCTGATGAAGTCCTTGATTTGACTCATAGTACCAAGCAGTTTGAACTAATGTTGTGGACTGGCTATTTTTATAAGCCTTAATGGATTGCAGTTGATGAAAGTCTTGTTTGAATAGAAAAAGTGAGTGGATTTTCTGTGAGGCGTTTTCGCAGAATTGTCGGATTTTGTTTTGACTGCGTTAAAAATGCAATTGCATGCGTAGATTTAGAAGTGCTGATGTCCATTCCCCTCAGGTGAGCTTGAGATACGTTTGTTTGTCGCTTGTACATTTTCAACACTTTTGAGTGTAGCCTATGGCAATACTGTCTGAGTTGTGTTTGACTTGCTATAAAAAAATTGTTTCGTTAAATTTTTAATCGCCTGACCTTATTTTCTCAATGACCCTTTCCACAAGGCAGAAGTAATTACAGTGCTTTGCTTGCTGGGTTATGCACACATGGCTGTCTAATGCCGTTAGTGTTGTATTTGGGGCATGTTGTAAGTGTGGGTGTGGACACTTGGTTGAATTAAGGTTATTGTTCCAGGGAAACTTGTTCTAGGATAACTCATGGTGTGAACATGGTGGAGTTCTTTTGAATGAAGATTGTCTACNCCCCCCCCCCCTTACTATATTTTTGAGTCCATTATTTTGTCCTGAGTTTATTTTCAGCCTCAGGCACATCAGCACATGTGTAGTATGAATAACAAGCCCAGGGTATGGTCACACTGTTGAATTATTCAAAATATCAACTCCTCAGATTTCCATGCCCTGATTGTGCAGTTCCCTATGGGCTTACCTGGTAGCGGCAGAGTATATGAAAAAAAGATTTCACTGTCACTTTTCAAAATCGTGTTTTGTTTCGTGGATTTTGTATTTTTACAAATTTATACCTGATAGAGATTTTGCGGTGATATTCACATAGCGAAGAATTGGGGAGAAAATATGTTTGCATGTCTGGTGTATGATGCTAGCATGCAAGTTTTGTTCAGTTGAGGGTCTCTCACCACTGTCCCCATGCCCCATTCCTCGTCCGTTCTGCCGTCCCCTGCCCTGCTATCCTTCCCATTTCTTTTCAGTCTCCCCTGCTTCCTCTCCCAATTCCCCCACCCTGACCGCCAGTGCCCCTCGCTCGATTATGTTGGTTGGCTCAAACAAATGGTCATTGAGATGTGGCTCTATGCTCGTTTTCATTTTTGCCATGTTTGCTCGGGTTGAGTTGGCACATGGGATACTCGTCTTGCATTAGGTAGGATATCACTGGACAACAAGATGAAGCCTGGAGCTAATAAAGCCATGTTCTCAACTTGTATCTGTTGTTGTTTAGATTTCCATGCTGACTTTTTCCCAGCGGCACCTGTCCATCAGTGAAGCAACTGATGAGATCAAAACCATAAAACAGCTTTTCGCGCATTGGTCCATCTCATTGTTGTGTAAGGCGTCATTGTGGCCAGGTCTTTGATGTCTTTCGGCCTCTTTGCTGCTCGATATCCTTGGGCGGCTTGTACAATCTTGTTTACCTTTATTCCATTCACATGGCCATTGGCAGTATATAATGTTTGTTTATCTTGGCTGGATGTGTATGTATGGGATGATGTGTGTTTAATATGAAGCTGCAGATTTTTTTGTTTGATAGCTTTTAATGAAAATTCTCAATTTCAAGGTGCAGGTGCTGAGGTCTACTGTGTTTGTGTGCCATTTTTGTGAATGAGTGTTGAGAAGTTGTGTCCCAGTAACATGTCGTGTCTCAGTACATCTCCACCAAGGCATACATTCTCCTGTTTGGGACAGTGAAAATTTAATTATTTTGCTCAAGGTTGAAGCTGGTACCAAATTTTAGAAATGGCCTATATTGGCTGTCCCAAATTCAGGGATTACAATCAACGACAAACAATCGTTAATGTTGCACACTATCAGGACCCATGAAAACGTTGCGTCGGTAGCTATTTTGGACGATTTTATGAACTGCCAAGTCTAGTTTGAGACTTTGTTGATATAAAATGCAGTGTTCGATATTTGAGAGATGTGTTCTTAACTGCTAAAATCACATAACCTTCAAAATTAGGAATGTTTAAATTCAGCTCAAATTTCTGTGTTGCAAATTTAAGCTCAGGCTGTTCTAAACTGAGATAATTTTATGGTTAACTGGAGAGAATTTTACTCACTCACACATTTCATTTTAAGCGCATTTGGTTAGAGTTAACAAAAAGACCAATGTACTGCAAAGTTTGGGCTAACAAGTCATGTTGTATAAAAACGAAGTCAAGATGAACTTTCTTGCTGGGCTTCGCATACCTAGTCCCAGGGTTCTCCTTGTGCAAACCTTCAGACAAGGTACAAATTGTGTGGACCATGTTCTCCTCTAATAATCTTCTTTTCTGTTAATTCACGAAAACAACTGTAGTTACACATTTTCACTTGCTGTTCATGTCACTATCTGTTCATGTCACTATCGTTTTTACTGCTAAATAATAAGAATATACCACTTTGAAACTCAATTTCAAACAATTGGCTCAAAAGCAGAAAAACACTCAGGCTGTTCAAATACGGCTCAAGATTTCAAACACGGCTCAAGATTTCAAACATGGCTCGGAGCTTTTCAAGAGTTCTAAACGAGAGCGCTCGGAGGAGCGAAACTTGGCGGAATTAATCGAAAAGACGACCATGGGGAGTACGACGACAATTATGACGATCAAAGCTGCAATTATGAATAACACGATAACATTCATGTCACTAGTGAAGGAATCAAATAGAGAGCATACAATCAACTACAATGAAGAAAAAGACGACGATGGGGATGACGACGACGATCATGACGATGATTTCAACAATTATGAATAACACGGTAACATTCATGTGACTAGCGAAGAAATCAAATAGAGAGCATATAATAAACTACAATAAAGAATCATGTGACTAGCGAAGAAATCAAATAGAGAGCATACAATCAACTACAATAAAGAACAATAGATGGCGCAACATGACGGACGAGCCATGCTTTACAGTAGGACAGTGCTGGCTGGGTCAGTCTGGGTCAACTAGGCATAACCAAAACAAAGTGAACTGAAAGCCAGCCAGCTGCGTGCTTGCATAGGAACAACGGTATCCGAAAATCTCGAATAATTCAAAAAGTAGACGTCGTAGCGCAAAATGGAAAATATTTTCTGAAAGCCCCTTCAAAATTCTATCTAAAGTGGTAGTTTGGCAAAAATCCAAAAACTTTTTCGAGAAAACAGAAAAGTTGCTGTTTTTTTTTTTGAAATTCAAAGTCAAATAACTCGAAAACGGTAAGTCTGAGAAATACACTCTCGCAGACTTTTTGAAAGGCCATACTTCAAGGAATCCACATGCAAAATTTCACGTCATTTGCTCTTCCCATAAAAAATGCAACACCAGAGCGATTGAAACCGTGTGAACAGGCCCCACAGCCGCCATCTTGAAGGTGACTTCCGTTTCAATAATTTTTTATAAAAGGTTATTAAACTCAACAAACACGTGACCAGTTTGAAAGTGATTGGTTTGCAATTGCGCCCTCTACAGGAGAAAACGTTTTTAGCCATATTTCGGGGTGCGCATGCGCCACGTCCAATATTTCCGCCATCTTTAACCGGAAGTCAACGATTTTCTGCACAATTGTAGCACATGCGTGCTAGTATATTCGTACGATTTTCAGCCATGTAGGTCGAAAAATGCGGCCTCTACGAGTATTTGACTGTGAAATCGGATACAAAATGGCCGCCACGTCCGCCATTTTGTATCCGATCATGACCAAAAACAATAGCGTTCCAGTGATTCCCGATCTACATGTTGTGTGCAAATTTCGTGAAAATCGCACGAAAATTGCGACCTGTAGAGAGCGAACAAAAAAAAAAAAACTTGCTGTCAGACCAACATACTTGGCGGAAGAATTCCGCCAAGTAACAAGTAAAAACTTGCTGTCAGACCAACATACTTTCTTCCGCCAAGTAACATAGTGCAAAACATTTCATAGGTGTTGCTATAACATAGTTGAACAAGGCATGTTGGGAAAACACTGGCTAGCCCCAAACTATCGTGTTCAAGGTCAACTATCGTGTTTAAGGTCAAAACTGATGCATTAGCAGGATGCAGATACGAAATCTGGTTAAACCAGCATGGGTTCAGATTGGGAGCCAGGGTTTTCACTGTTTGCCATCTGGAAAGGCAGACATTAATTAAGACATTCCTTCCATCCACAGAATTACTGGATTCACTAAGGCCTGTACATAAATCACCTTCTGATGGTTTTAACACTCATCTCTTTGGTGAAATAGCAGGTCCCCAATTGCATAGGAGTTTTGGGGGTGAAATTCAAAGTAGTGTTTGATTGTTGAAGTTCCTAATGACGAGAACTCCTGTATAGGGCCGTTAGATTCTTTGGCTATCTTTCTATGATGGCGCTTAAATGTTCCTGACCTACGACTGCCATCATATCCCAGCACCTGGTCAATTGCAGGCAATGATCAGTCATTGGAACCGGTGTTCTCATCTGCAAGCCAATAATGCACAAAGGAAGTCCTTGTTGTTTTTGGGTGTGTAAATTAACTAGTCAGGTTTAACTAATCAGCCGGGGCCGTGTTTCCTCTGAGTTTCTCGGATGACAACAATTTTCGTGAAAAACTAACAAGTGCATATTTCTTGAGGTTATTGCGAATTCATTAATTTTCTGCAACATATTTTGCTAGACCCAGTTTTGATGAAGGCATCGTTGATGGACTTTTGATAAGTCCTATGAATTGGTGGTCTTAAGGTCAAGGTCAACCGGTTGGGCATGAGGGGTGGGTTTCAATAAGATGTTCATGTTATTTGACAACTTTATGATGTTAGAAACTTGTGGTACTGTCTGACCTCTCAAGTTAACTCTTAGTAATGTTTCTGAATTGTATTTCTTTTTCTACTGGGTAAATTGATTGAATTTTTGTTGAAACTAAGCACAAGTTAGCTGAATTCCAGAAATATTCTTGTATTAGGCAACATTCAGCTACTGTAGAAGATTTTGAACATCTTTAATAATGGAAAAATGACAACTTTGGCCATTCTTTTTGCCAAAAAATACAAAGCCTTGAGAGAAACTGTATGGTAATTTTGCTCAAATTCGAACGCAAATAATGGCCAAAGTTCTCCGTTTTCATTTTTCAAATCCTCACTGTATTGCCTAATGGTTTACTAGCAACACCCTTGGTTTCAGTTCTCAATAGAGTCTGACATGCCAATGTTACTGCTCAGTTTCATAATAACTCCTACCAGCCTTTTGTCACAGTGTGGCATCAAAGGGTTTCGTCCCACAATTTCCAGTGTTCTGTCTGTTTTTGACTCCAGGCTTAACTCCTCAAAGGTTCCGGCCAGTCTGCAGCCAGTCAGAAGGCGATTTCTAAAACTCCCAACTGTGGTTGCTCCTTAGGCATCGGTGGAAAAAAACGAAATGTTTTGACTGTCATTTTTGCTTTTTGTAAAAAATGAGTGAATTGGCTTTTTTCAGCTGGGTACTTTGTCCTGGAATCATGTTGCTGTCCGTAATTGTTTTGCCGATTACCCTTACGGCTGTGCGTGTCGCCGACAGACAAAAGGGTCGCTTTAAACTCTTTGTTACTGCCTGTAACTGTGCCAAGTTAGTGCCGCTACATTTTTTTCATGTTGCACATTTCTGTCATATATTTTGACTGGTAATTGACTTTGAGGCATGAAATTAGGATACTTTGCTTCATTTTTACCACATAAAATGACCAAATGCCTGTTTAGTTGCTTATTAAATTAGGCATTTTCTCTTCATCATTTGTGAATGTGTGTTTGTGTGTTTGTGTGTGTGTGTTTGTCCATGCAAGAGTGAGTAAATGTTTTGATGGACTTAACAAATCAAGTTAGGAGGAAAGTCACTGCAACATGTCTACAACACGTTTAATTTTTGTCTTGAGGTACCCTCAACATTCACATATTGTTGTCAAGATGAAATGTGAAATTTTCTTGTTTTTCAAAATATCGTCAAGTTTTGTCAACTATTTACCGGCAGTTAGCAGTGGAAAATCATGTAACTTAAGGTGGCGTTTGGCGAGTTGAGCAACTAAAATTTTAAGTGGTATTTGACCTGTAAGGTTCCGGCTAAAATCGCCACCGGCAAACTGAGATCGCATTTTGTGAGATCGTACTCGCCAAACTGGACCCTGATTATCTTTCATGGAGGTTTTGTGCCATCAAACACTGGTTGTGTAGCAGTAACCTACTTACTGCTTCATTGGCCTGTATTGTATCGAAATACACAGTTAGTCAATTCACAGTTAATCAAATTGACTTAATCATGCCTAAATGTGGTCTTGTGGCTGTCTGTGTATCTCTGGTCATTGCCACAAGGAAAGCAAAACAATCAGATACCAAGCCTGACATGAAGGTGCTAAATTTGCATTCCTTGCTTTCCTGTCAATACCATTTTTCCTGCATTGAATTCTCTTTTTCTTTTCTCGCATCACTTTTTCCTTCCCTGCAAACTCTCGGGGTGAGGGGTTTCCAATCTACTTCTCGCTAACATTGTTTAGTTTTTCCAACAGTTTTGTTGTGGTTGGACCAGAACAAGTCAGGGAAGTCAAGGTGGTTCACATGCAAAGAATGTATGTTTGTGGGAGTGAAATTTTGGTGTGATAGAAAATGATATACCGTTAGAATAAATGGAAAACCCATGATGCTACATAAGAATGAATGTTTAGATGTAAGGAAACTTCAAGTGTGAAGATGTTTTCAGAAGGTGCAACTGTAATCCAGGTTTTATTTGACTCCTCAGAATCACTGTCTGACAAACTCCCTTATGTCTGTATCACTCATACTGGTGAGAAATCATGTGTATTCAAAGTCGTCAGTGAAAACCAAATCCATGGCTGTATTATTTACTGTCATGCTTGCTTTAAAGAATTTTTCAAGTTATAGTTTACCTCACCTCATGAACGCCACCTATGTTATATTTTTAGGCATCCCCTATCTGATCTATGCTAACCGTAAGGACATCAGGCTAATTGACACTACTAACCGGCTGGGCAACTCCACGGTCATCGTCAGCGGCCTGGAGGACGCCGCGGCGCTCGATTTCTCCTTTGACGATGGCGCCATCTTCTGGACTGATGTGAGCTTAGCTAAGATCATGCGCACCCACATCCATCGTAAGCCCGGCGAAAGTGATAAGACAGTGGTGATCGCCACTGGACTCGTCTCCCCTGACGGCCTGGCATGTGATTGGTTGGGTAAGAAGCTGTATTGGACAGATTCAGATACTGATCGGCTGGAGGTGTGTAATTTCGATGGCACGTCACGCAAGGTTTTGTTCTGGCAAAATATGGATCAGCCACGCGCCATCGCCCTGGACCCGGAGCATGGGTAAGTAGATGTGATCAAATCCAAGCTGTTAATGTCAAAATTGTGTCTCTGTGTGTGTCGTTAATTAATTAATGAACTTCAAAAGGAAGCGATTGACACACAACTTGAGTAGTTTCACATTTTGAATTTGAAATTAATGTACATCGGGCTGGGAAACTTTATTGAGTAACTTAGTTACGTCTGCTTAGTTACGTCTGCTTAGTTACCTCTGCTTAGTTACGTCTGCCTCTTTTTGTAAAGTGGTAATGGGCCTTCCCTCAAGCAAGTCTCAATGAACACCAAACTATTTTCTGCTCTCTTGAGTTTCAGCAACTTCTTGTATTGCCGCGCAACTTAGACTAGGCATATTGAGCGGCAATATGGGAAGTTAATACTGAAAGTTAAAGAGTGTGGAAACTAGTTTCTCTTGATGGCTTGTCATCTTAGTGAGCACCAAGGACTCTGTACTTGTGATAAAATTTCTGTACCATAGCTACTGGCAAAAAATAATTTGAAAAATTTATGGGCATTCACTATAATATTAAAAGCCTTTGAAAATAAAAAAGTGCAATTTTGGTATTCATTTTTAGTGGTGTTTTTTATCCTGTGTTAAGGCTACAGAAGTCAAAGATTGTTCTTGGTATGGAATTTGATAATAGCCTTTTCATTTTGTGCGAAATGTTCTCGAATATTTTGTGACTTGTTGGTTTGTCCAACTGTATACAAAAAGAAAATTTGCCAGTGTACAATAGTAGATACAGCGCTCCAGTTAGGGAGTCAAGTATGGGTGGTATGAACTGTGCCTGGCCGTTTGTTTTGGTTTTTATGAAGACAAAATATTCGCTTTTTATTGGTGTACATGCTTGATTGTATAAAAATGCCGCAGTTATCCAACAACCCTTTGGCTAAGTTGAACTGCAGAAGCTGAACTGAAATGTGCCATGTGATGAATTTAATTTTCTTGTTGAGACAGTGCTCTTCAACACAAGCTTTCTGTCATTTCCCTTTGTGGCATTCATCAATTATCGTGCGAGAAAACAAACAACATGCCAATAGTAAATAACTGATTATGATATTTTAACGGTGTTAAGATTCCAGAAAAGATTTATTTGATCCAAACGAATTAGAAATTGATGGAAGTTTTTTTCTAGTTCTCTGATATCTTGTGGATTACAACTGATAGCTGTCTGAACTCTGATCTTCCCAGGGCTTGTCAGTACCAACACCAGTTGCCGTGGCAACAAGACCAGTTTTTACATGCACCCTGACACTGATCTCTGCCTGTGGCAAGGCCTCCCAGCTGTCTTGCCTGATTATCACTTAGTTCATGACCATCAGCCAGTGAGGCTGACGTCTGCCCCTGTCTAGTAACCCTGCATGCCCTGACTGCCAAGTAGAAGATGTCAGTTTTGACCTGTTTTCAGCCAGGGCTCAATAATAGCTGTTTGACATTTGACAAAGTGATTAATACCGAGGCCAGCATGTTTATACATGGGTAATTTTTATTGAATCGATTAGCTATCCCACTGTTAACCTCGAAATTGCATTAATGGTATTTGGAACAGTGTAAGACAATTGTTATTGCATTAAGTGTGCTCAGGCTTATGGCCACATGGAGGACGTGTGTCTGATCAACTCTGTACCTGGAAACTCCCCAGTTAGCACCGGTTTGCACTCTACGGCTGACTGATGATGTTTATCCACCGTGCCTGTCAGTCATTCCAGGTTTTTTTCCTGGCTAGTCGACAAGTGTCAGTTTCAATGTTGCGTTTCCCCCACTCCAATTTGCCAGTTGTCTGCTGCCACATTCATTATTGGCAGAGTGTCAGTGAGTCATAGGCCTCCTGCTGCTACTGGCTGGTGTTTGGCAGCACACTTGAACCTTGAGAAGATAAAAATGTCACACATGCACACTTTTTTGTTACTGTGTTAAGTGTTGTGAGATAACAGGCTGTACACACTGATTCTCTTCTGAGTAAATCACAAACAATCTTAACTTGTCTGAGCCGCTATGATCTGATGTCAAAAGTTAACTTTCTTCAGTGGCGTGTTTGCTCTTTCAAGGCAACACCATTCACGTGTGGACACTAAGCCAGCGTGACAAGCAATCTTAGTGAGAACAGTAGGAAGCAATAATTAACTGTCAGGTCATCTCTTGGAAGGCCTAGTAATTATGTCTAATCCCAGTTAGTTACAAGTTGAGGCCAGCTGCATGACGGTAAGTGGCCCAAATCAAGAGTTGCTTTTGCAAGTTTATTGCACCTTTTGACAGTGCAGGTTTTCAAAGGTGCGAAATTCTGCGATTTGAACCTTGAATGACACATGAACAACACTTCTAACAAAACCGACATGGAAACTTAAAATAGACTGATGTCAACCAATACAATTCTTGTGTGTCGCCCTTTTGTTGTGCTACAAAGTGCTACATTTTTCTGTTGAAAGTTTCATGTCCAAAATCATCTGGGTCTACCCGGCCTTTCTCTTGTAAAAGGTTTTCTACAGGAAGTAGTTTGGGAAAAATAGTGTGTTGTTAACTTTAGGGGTGGCGCCACCAGTCACTGGGTCTAGTTGGCCTTTGCTACTCTTCACTATGTTGTGGTAAGAGTAAAAAAGAGTTCACATGTATGCGATGATTGATGTCTCTCAAGGTCACATTCAGAGCGCTAACTTTCTCTAGATTCTGCTCACTGTTGCAACAATAAAATAGCCGTACAGCAAAATCTCACCAATAATTGCCAAACAGGGACTCATCTAGGATTTGAAAATTGGGGGTCCAAATTCGTGAGACTGACGAGTCGTGCAAAGCGCAAATCTGAGGCGCGCAGCGCTGGGGGGGTGGTGGGGTTGCGGTAGTTGGGGGGGTGGGGGAATTCCCCCCCCTGGTGGGGATAATTGTTACATAAAAAAGGTCATTTCCTTGCATTTTATTTAGCACACTGTTTGGATGTCTTTTTCTTGTTCAAAGGACGGCACATATGGAAACTAAACAAAAATTAGGAGGTTTGTTCCATTCAGGATGTGTGTATTGTCACTAGGCTGCAAAAATCAAGATCTGTAAATCTTTTTAGTAAGATAATCTATGTAGAGTTGCATGATAGACAGCATGAGTACAGGACTCAATGTATCTTGAAGCTCTCAAAAGAGGAGAGTAAAATTAATGCAGTTGAGAAACCACTTAAAATTGTGAGAAGACAATGAAGTTGCATTCGAAAAGACATAAAAAATATATTCTAGAGTTCATGTCTACGTTTCGTTACATGGCACAGTAATGCAATTCACGAATCTACAAAAACAAGACCATATCCTCAACAAATTCACAAATCAGTATCACCAGTGCTCAACACGGTCGATAATCTCCGCTGGAAAATAGGAGTGACGCAGTGACGGCGTATGTGCACTCGCGCGTGTATACTCGGACATGGCTTCGTAAAGGATCGTGACCAAAAAAAAACGTCGAAACTCCGTGTTAGAATTTGGCATTCGTATTTTTACGTTTCTTAAACGTTTTTCCGAGTGCTTTACACGTAAATTTCACGTCGTTTGGCTACGAGTACGAGCGTAGCCAGTGGTCGCCGGGGACATCGTAGTTGTTACGTCTTCTGCAGTGCATTTTAAAAAAAAGCGGACGCTTTGTTGAATTGAAACTTACCAGGTTAAAAGTCAATCACTGTATTTCATAGTACGCTAAAAGAAATTTATACTTAAAAAGAACTATTCTTTTCTCGCAGTTTAAGAGTCAAATCCCCGGCCAGGTTCACAGCCGAAGTAACAGGTGCTGTGCACGTGACTGGCTGACCTACTTTTTTCCATATACGGCACGCAGTGCCACACACAGAGGATAAACTCGAATCGCCCAATAATCATGGAATTCCACAATAAGTTGAAGTATTTCGAGGCATTTATTTTCATTCTAAGTTATTCATTGAATACGTAACCAACATTACACACCACATTTTTTCTCTTAAAGTTTGCTCTGCATTCTCGCGCATCAATATAAGTCGTTCGGCCGTGCGGATTTTTTGATATTTTTTCATTCATTCGTTCGAGTTGCAACGGAGCTATGCGAACAAATTAAGGAAGTTTGCGCTAAGTTTCATCTGGTTTGCATGTTCAACGACATTGATGGCATTCAGTTTGTACGGCAGGTCAGTGCTAGAATTTTGTCGGGCTATCATTTTTTTTCGAAGTGTACGTTCTCCGTCGGCTATTTCAAATTGGCTGCTCCGTTGAACACATCGAGTGCCGCTTCAACTTCCGCGTCGGCAACTAGCATTAGGGGTACGGCAAAGAGTCCTTTGAACTTCGGGTGTGGGTTCTTCAATTTCAAAGATTAAGTGTCCATGTACGGGTAGTTAGCGCTGGATGCAATATTTCTCGACACTAGTCGTGCGGGGGATTCCGTATGAAGCCACCTTGACGTCACAGAATAGGAAGGTATTCCCCAAAGATGGCTGCCAGTATTTGCCGATCGTCATTGTGACATTTATAGTAAAAATAGACGGCAAAAGTTTATAATGTCGAGTTATTTCTTAATATTTAGCGAACTTAAACAATGAATTGTAGGTTTCAATGAAATTTATTAATAATAAATGTTACAATTCTTCGTTTAGCCTTCATTTTCGCCGAGGTTGTTTTGGAACAGGCCGTCTTTTTTCCGTCTTGGCCGTGCCGTCCAAAGCCGTCATTTTTTTAAAAGGGCCGTCCCAAGGACGGCCAGGACGGCCGCTAGATGAGTCCCTGTTGCCAAAAGTGGTCATCATTGGATATGATGCGACCGCATTTTGAGAAGCAATTTCTCCCACTAAATAACGGGCATCAGACTCACCGGGTTCTCAAAACACAGTCACGCTAAATGACTTTTGTCATTTTTCATGGTCTTCTCACAGAAGTTGTCAAAATTTTGTTTTATGATAAATAACATAGTTGAACATGGTAAATCATTAATGTGGTACAATGTGGTACAATATACCTAAAATGAAAAATGAAGTTTCAGATGTCGGATATATTGTGTGATAAATTGGTGACATTTTACCGTACCAGCCTGAAAAAATGCTGTCAAAATTTGAAACATAACTGGTTGTGTCAGAACTTGTGCTCAAAATGAACGTATAACCTGCTTGTGTATTGGGTAACATCACCTACCATTCCCATTCAAAAAACCAGGCCTTTGTTCACTCCCCACACCCTTGTGTTGTGTATTGAAAGCTCCTGTAAACAATGATACTGGGATTGAGAAAATACTGTACATCAGGGTCATTAAGTATTCTACCACTGAGCTGTCAAAGGTTGGGTGACACAGTGCAAATACATCTGCTAGAATAAAACAAATATTTGTGCCTTTCACTTCTGGCTAAAGAATAGGCTGTTGTAGAAGATTTGTGGAGTTGTTTTAGATAACAAAGAAGCAGTTAGTGTGTGAATGTCTAGTTGGTGTAGAAATAAGCAGCAGTTGTCTTCAATTGGTGACCTTTCTTTTTGACGCATCAACGGTTGTCGCCTAACAGCAGAAACAAATTCTTCTCGCTATATTTTATTAAAACAGTGGTCTTACTATATGTTGTGTAGAATACATCTTGTTACCATCTGAGTGGTACTTTTGTACAGAACACAATTCATCAAGAATATGTTGATGAAGTTGAATTTCAGTGCCGTCAATGTTATTTTTAAATCTTTTGTTCCAATGCTTAAAATTTTTCTTTACAAACTTAACTTCACTTCGCGTAAGTGCAATTTTCCGACCTTTGTAGAGGGTCCTCTTTTGGAAACAACACTGTCGAAGGTGTGTAACTTGAACGGTTTGAACCCTCTGTTGAGATTGTGTAGACCCTTATCAACAAGCTTGCTTACTTAACCAAGTATCTAAAAAAAACTGTAGGTTTTAACTCAGTAAACGTATGTTTTCTGAAAGTAGGAAGTTTATAGAATTCGGTTTTTTAACTTTTTTGCCAATCTCCCCTTAACATGTTAAAAATATGTGACAGAAAAGCAAGGTGCGTTCATAGAAAAGCAACGGAATCAAAATCAGGGCCAAATTTTCGTGGTGTAAATTTTCAAAATTAAAACTAAAAAATGGTGTTATTGTTTTCTTAGCCCTAATTTCGTTTTCGTTATATGCATCTTTTGACTTTTTTTCACAAAAGTCATAAAAAATCTCTTTTCGTTAAGCTCTTATGGTACATTTTAAACATAATTCCTAAAGTAGAGTATCTGAAAGTTTCATATGAATTTGTTCTTCCATTTCTGAGACAATATTCTGGAGTTATCCAACATTTTTGTATGCTCTTACCCTTGTTTTGTGTAATGAAAAAGTTTTTAATTGCAATTGCTGAACAGTACATCATTGCCTGACCACAGGCTCAGTGCATTAACACTGTGACAACACTCCACTAGAGCCTAGTCTCAATCTATAACAAACTGTTGTTTCTTTCTAAGTCCAGACATCGTCTATAATTTGAGCAACAAACAAGTTGAGACTAATTCCAAGACTGTGGGTGGTATAAATGCACATCAAGTGAGAGTTAACTTTGTAATTTTTCATGAATACAATGCCAATCTAGGAATTACTACTTACATACTTACATACTCCTTTGACCACTAGTTTACAGACTTATTGCTGTCATTCATCTACTTGTATACCATTTCAGTTACATATACTGGACTGACTGGGGTGAGCCGCCGAAGATCGAGCGTGCTGGCATGGACGGCAATCTCAGTACGCGCGCTATTGTCATCAATGAGAACATCGTCTGGCCTAATGGTCTTACCATCGACTACAGTGACCGGCGGCTCTACTGGGCTGATGCCCATCACAACTTCATTCATAGCTCCAATCTGGATGGCACTGATCGCCAAGTGGTAATCGAGTCAGACCTACCGCACCCGTTTGCTGTAACGCTTTATGGCAATACCATCTATTGGACGGACTGGAATAACAACGCCATTTATGGGTGTGACAAGAGAACGGGCGGAAACAGAACGGTTGTGCATAGTCACATCTACTCGCCGATGGATATTCACGTGTTCGCCAAGGGACGCCAGCTCGCAGGTATTATAAATCGGCAGAATGTCATTGGTGTGGCATGCATTAAGAGACCATTCACAATTATCGCCAGTTTTATGAGTATACAACATTTAGTGTGGGAGGGGTCGTGGTTTTGTTGCTGGTCTGCATTCTTGATGACGTAGAAATTTGGATGGGAAAAGACCAATTCAATGACTTTTCTGTCGCCTTTTCACTTATAAACATAACATAATAGCAAACTACTTTCATATCGCCATCGTTGTTTGACGGGAACGTTCAGGCACTTTCGAAGTGGTTTTCATAAAAACTAAACCCAACAGGCAAGTGGAAATACGAGACGGGCTTGGAGTTTCCACTTCTCCTGTTGTCACCACACAAAATACCAACATTTTTGTACAGTTTTTATGCGCCCACATATTTATATGTGGACGCATTATGCCGTCATCTCTGTCCGTCCGTCCGGGCGGCGTCCGTCCGGCGTCTGGCGTCCGGCGTCCGCTGCTCTATCTCCAAAACCCTTTGACATACGTTCATGAAATTTGGCACATATGTTCCATTCATCAATGGGACGGCATGTGCGAACTTTCGGACGGATCCGACAACCGGTGTGCCCCCTAGTGGCAATTTTAGTTTTTTACGCTTACCTTTGTATCTTCAAAAGTCCTGAACGGATTTTCATGAAATTTGGTATGTAGGCACCTAGTAGTGAGATGACGCTATCCTGCCGTTTTCGGATGGATTTGACATAGTGTGCGCCACCTAGTGGCCATTTTTACTGTTTTCGAGTCTGTTTTTGTGCTTCCACCCCTCTATCAACCAAACCGCTCAAAGGATGATTGTGAAAATTGGCATGTATGTGCTTACTATGTAGAGGACGGTTGACGATGATTTTCCGACGATTTCGACTACTGTGGCACCTCCTAGTGGCAGTTTTGTTTTTTTTGCGCCTATGGCTGTATCTCCTAAACCGTTCGCAGGATTGTTACGAAATTGTGTAAGTANTGATAGTCTGAGCTGAATGGTAGATATAGACTGATAGTCTGAGCTGAATGGTAGATATAGTCTGATAGTCTGAGCTGAATGGTAGATATAGTCTGATAGTCTGAGCTGAATGGTAGATATTGTCTGATAGTCTGAGCTGAATAGTAGATTTAGTCTGATAGTCTGCAAACTTGGTTTCGTGTGCTAATGAGTTGGCATTTCTGCATTCCCCACAAGAGGTCGCAACTGTGTTGGAAATGGGATGTGTGGTTATATCTTCAGTGATGTATTGCAAATTGGAATTATTTTAATCTCAAATTACCTTGTTGTCATTTCGCCTCATTTAATTTTCGACAGATTGACCTCCACTGAGATTAATTTAAATTGAAACGTTGCTTGCATATACGTTTAGCCTTTGAGGTTTTCTACGCTGGCCTATGCATGGGTTAACTGATGCGGTCTTGTAAGAAAACCAGACTAGACGAGGCATTTAGGAATGCGAACTGTTTCTCAACCAATTTGTTATTTGCGGTGTACTGCAGCCATTGTAAATTTAAGATGGAGAAGAAAAACAACAAATTAGACAACCATAACTCACTCTGCGTTCCATTAAATGCCATGTTTTTGCTTTCGTACCACTTGGTATAAACAGCCTTCTAATTAGCTGTTATAGATCGATGGAGACCATTTATCATCCTGTCTTGACAACTGTAACACAGCAGGCTGTGATTAGTTCAGGCTTTAAAGATATGCTTTTACCTCAGATTTTCCTGAAGTTTAAACTTGAATGTCGTTTTGAAGTCGGTGTAAACTGTTAGTTTTCACGAACTTTATACTACGTTTTATTTCCAAGTTTTTGTTGTGTTTTTTTTGTTTAGCAATAAATTTCTGGCATCAGAGGTTCTAAATTAGAAATTACTGCGGCTTGTTTGATGAAATCTGACTAGACATTTGTGCATTTCAAGTGTACTTGAAACCGCATTGATCAAGTGACTGGGAGATAATTTGACTTACAAGAGTTACGGTGTTGCGTTCCTTCTAGGAACTAGGATTGAGCATATTTTTGCCTTTAATACCTAGACATAGATATGTAACCAATTGGTCATAAGTAGAAACAGCAAGTACCATTCTTATGGAGCTTGTTCAATTTGCCCATTGTGTAAATATGAACTTTATCATCAAGGTTTTTGTTATCAAATTCACCTCAATGGTATTGCAGGATGCTTCGAAATTAATATTAACGTAGTTATTATAAGTTTAGCACTGTGCATAATAATTGATACTTATGGCTGTTTCCATAAGCAGAAGTCTTGCCTCATTCACAAATTGGCGAATACCTAGACTGATACCTGACGAAAAGAAAAAGAATTGAGGGAAATTGTTTGGTTCAGAGTGTTGTAGCTTTTTTGACAAGAATAGATTTCATCAATTTTTTTGAAAATATCCTTTTAGGAGTCAACCCCTGTGGATCGAACAACGGTGGTTGCAGTGACCTCTGTCTGATGTCGCCCAACGCTCGCCGTTACACGTGTGCCTGTCCCACTGGGGTAAAACTGCTGAGTGATGGGAAAACGTGCGCCAATGGTAGGTGCCATGGAAATTTTTATGCAAAAATTGATGCATGATTCCAACTGTTTGGAACCGTTTTTTTGACGTTCAGTTTAAATATTTCAGAGGACCATATCTCACTCATCTCACTTCAAGATGGGGTGTGATACACGTCAATTTTCTATGCTCGTTCCAGGCTCGGAGAAACTACTACTACTTGCTCGACGTACAGACATCCGACGGATCTCTCTCGACACTTCAGATTACACGGACATCGTGCTTCCCCTGCAAAACATCCGTCACGGCATCGCCATTGACTACGACCCCGTAGAAGGTCACGTGTACTGGACAGACGATGAGGAGCGCAAAATACAGCGGGCGTATTTGGACGGCTCTGGTATGTTGTTGCTTTAATGATGGCCGGGATAATTAAAGGGGCATCTCCTTTTTTCTCATTGTCAAAAATATATTAATTCTAAAGCACATTACTCAGCCATGCAAAATATGCCATCCACAAACATATCATCCAGCTTATTGTAAAGTAAATTAGAGGGCTGCTAGTTTTGACAGTGTTAACCCTTCTTTCTTAGATTAGTCCTCTTCATAGCAATCTTAGGAGACCTCTCAATTCATTTTCATAGTGGAAACTACTTGATATTTTTGTAAGTTTAATTTTTAGGCCATTAATCAGCCCATTTCATTACATCCATGTTTGGGATTTTAATCTGTATTTGTGTTTCATGTTTCTTAAGACATTGTGGCATTACATCGCTCGAGACTAGCGAAAATGTCTGGTCGAAAATATGAGTAACGGCATATTTGCCCTTCGTGTTCCCGGATTTGGACTCGTAAAGAGTGCTGACCAAAAAAGAAAATGGCGAACGTCCGCTTGGCGTCCGTACGAGTCAATTTTCTACTTGTATTTTACTTTTCCACTTGTATTTCTGAGCATTTATTTGTTTATGCTGAGCCCTGCATTTATGTCACAACTCACTGTAGCAATGCTATTCAAGAGTCTGGTGTTTCTTCATTTTAATCAGTTAAGAAGACTTGGAGAATCAACTTGTAAGACTTCTTTCTTCGAACAGCTTCTTCAGGTTCAACTTATCATCAAATCATTTCCCATTCCACAGGTCAAGAGGTCGTGATCTCGTCCGAGGTTGATCAACCGGATGGCGTTGCCGTCGACCCCATTGCACGCAACCTCTACTGGACCGACACCGGCACAGACCGTATTGAGGTTGCCCGTCTCAATGGCTCGTCACGCCGCGTACTAATCTCGGAAAATCTCCATGAGCCGCGTGCGATTCAACTCGACCCCATAGCTGGTTATATGTATTGGACTGACTGGGGAAAGCTGCCTAAGATAGAGCGAGCAGCGCTGGACGGCAGCGAGCGCATCGAGCTCGTCAACACATCCATCAAATGGCCGAACAGTTTGGCTATTGACCATGAAGAAAAGCGTATTTACTGGGGCGACGCCCATTTAGACCAGATCGAGATGATCAGCATGGACGGAACGGGGCGGCGCGTGCTGCTCAAGGGGAAACAGGGTGCAACTCTACCTCATATCTTTGGATTTAGTTTGTTAGGTACGTTATGAGTTCAGGAGGTTTCTGGTAGTAAGTGGCAGGACTTTTATTCGAAAAAATAATTTGTTTTCTAGGCTCGGAAATGTTTCTTCAAACACATTTTTAGAAAAGGGGAAGTACATTTTGCGCAAAAGCTACGCTGGAAAGAACTCTAGAACACTTTGAATTAATTCATGAACTTGTCAACGTGTTTCGTGTCCCATGTTACTTGTCTGTTTTGGAAGCTTTATAAGCCATTGAAAATGTACCTTGGGAGTCAGCAAATGACTGTTGTGTAGGTAAGGTCTAATTGACCTCTAACTATTGCGTGACAAGATACTGGTAATAGTCACTTAAAGGGGGTCAGCATTTTGTGAACTGGTTTGATGCCTGTTATTCAGTGGAGGAAGCTGGTTCTCAAAATGCGGGACTCTTGTAAGTGACTATTACCATTGAGGTGGTGCTATGTACAAAAGGGCCACAGTCAGTGTTCTGCACAACCATCTTGGACTTGTTGCGGTAATATGTTTGGACTTTTTCGAGGATGTGTTTTGATCACCTGAGTTTGAATTCATAGGAAATGTTTCATTTCTTCCAGCAGATAAGGACGTATTGGATATTTCACACCAGTTTATTTTAGTGCTTCCAAAGCTTTACATTTAAACTCCCAACAGTATTGACACAGACTTTCAAATGCTCGTAAATTTCGTAATTTCTGTCGATTTTGAATTTTGTGGAGGACATTCAGCAAAATTCGAGACCCTCAGTTTTGTTTCTTTCCCGCTCATGCAGGTGAACATAT
Organism: Phoronis australis; assembly: GCA_002633005.1. Lineage (NCBI taxonomy): Eukaryota > Metazoa > Phoronida > Phoronidae > Phoronis > Phoronis australis. The sequence continues at coordinate 761,078 of NMRA01000025.1, forward strand.
CTATTGGACGGACTGGCAGACGAGGGTCATTGAGAGGGTGAATAAGTACACGGGTGATCATCGAGAGGTCATCATTGAGGAGTTACCAGACCTGATGGGTCTTAAAGCCATACAGATTGGTGCTCAACTAGGTAGGTATACAGCTGTGCACAGTGTATGTGAGTGTGTCATCGTTGATATTAGTGGGCAAGTGGAAATAGGCAATAGGTATTCGTAGCACGCTAGCCAAGCAAAAGTAAGTATCATGGTTTGTCATTAAATTACTTTTTTATTTCATTCATTTTTGGTCAAAAAACCAACATTGGTTCTGATTTCTACCCCAACTCGTTTTGAGGCGGTGCTCGTCAGACTGAAAATTTCAAAAACGTCTGCCCATATTGATTTTAGCCAAGGTCTTGCGGGTTTTTTTCTGAAAAGCTGACTAATACATGAGAGCAAGGTTTGAAACGTCATGATTTCCTAAGCAATTAGTAAAAAAATGGAAAGGAAAACAAATCTCGCGTCATTTTTGTTCATCTCTGCTGAATTTTCTTTATGAAAAAGTGAGCAAGTAAAAAACATCACACCACCGACTCGATTTTCAAAAAAAACAGACTGGAACCATATTCTCAGAGACCACACTTTTGTTTAATTGAAATTCTAATTATTTTTCAGAAATAAAACCAAATTCCGGACTTTAGCATTATTAGTCACTTTTCATGAAACAGACATGCGCAGTAGAATAAAGGGCTTCCCAGAAACAGACGTGCGCAGTAGAATAAAGGGCTTCCCAGAAATAGAGATGCGCAGTAGAATAAAGGGCTTCCCAGAAACAGACATGCGCAGTAGAATAAAGGGCTTCCCAGAAACAGACGTGCGCAGTAGAATAAAGGGCTTCCCAGAAACAGAGATGCGCAGTAGAATAAAGGGCTTCCCAGAAACAGACATGCGCAGTAGAATAAAGGGCTTCCCAGAAACAGACGTGCGCAGTAGAATAAAGGGCTTCCCAGAAACAGAGATGCGCAGTAGAATAAAGGGCTTCCCAGAAACAGACATGCGCAGTAGAATAAAGGGCTTCCCAGAAACAGACGTGCGCAGTAGAATAAAGGGCTTCCCAGAAACAGACGTGCGCAGTAGAATTAAGGGCTTCCCAGAAATAGACGTGCGCAGTAGAATGAAGGGCTTCCCAGAAACAGACGTGCGCAGTAGAATGAAGGGCTTCCCAGAAACAGACGAACGCAGTAGAATAAAGGGCTTCCCAGAAAATTGTTTGAACCCATTTCATCAGCAGATGATCACTTTCAATGAAAGCCTCTTGTTGAGGGAACTGCATAGAATAGGCTGACCTTAGGTGGTTTGTAATCATTAGACAGACAATTCAGGTTAACATTCTTCATCAGGTACCAACCCTTGCGTGATCAACAATGGCGGCTGCTCGCACCTCTGTCTCTACTGTCCCCAGCCCCGGGGTGTGGTGTGTGCCTGCCCCATGGGCCTTGAACTGCTGGCTAATGGTCATACGTGTATCGTGCCTGAAGCATTCCTGCTGTTCACGAGAAGTATCGATATTCGACGTATCTCGTTGGAGACCAAGCACAACGACGATGTGATCCCGCTCAACAATATTAAACATGCCATCGCGCTCGATTTTGATGTCGGCGACAACAGGATCTACTGGACAGACCTGGAGTTAAAGGTGAGTTGCGAAATAATTGTGTTTTAGTGGTCACAGAGCCTGTCTCCTTTCTTTTTTACTAAAGATTCGTTTAGCTATGATTAGTGATTGTTCCGTCCATGTTATTTTCAGTACAGTTCTAGTTTGTACACTCAGCACTTACGATAAGTTAGAATTTGCTTTATTTACTGGGATGAAAACTTTCGGTTTAGTTGGATCTGACTTATACCAGTTTTACTTATTTTGAGTGAAGTCGGAAGGAAAGCTGTATATTTGGAACCTTTTTTACACGGTTTGTACCAGAGAATTGACTTATCGCCAGGATTTTGAGTGACGGCTGAACTGACTAATCAGAACGTAGCATTCTTGACAAACCTTCGTTTCCAAGCCACCCTTTTACCTGACAAACACCACGTTGCAGGGTAAAACTTATTGTTTGTTTGTCGACATTTCGCAAGGAGGTGGAGCTTGCGATATGTCACTTGAAGAAGACAATAAAAAAATAGTAACCAGAGCTGTCTGAGTGTCATAAAAATTATAAGGAAACCCAGTTAACTGTGTACTTGTTGAATGTTGAAGATTTTGTTTTATCCCGAAATTTTCCCTGCAGACCATCAGCCGGGCGTTTATGAACGGCAGCCAGGTTGAACCAGTCATACGGCACGGTCTACAAGAACCTGAGGGCATGGCCGTGGACTGGGTGGCCCGAAATGTTTACTGGATCGACTCAGGGACCTGTCGCATTGAGGTGGCGCGGGTAGATGGGACATCACGTAAGGTGCTCGTATGGCGCGACCTGGCCGCTCCCCGCACACTTGCATTGGATCCGCCTGAGGGGTGAGTGTCTTGGTTGGCGGTTGGTTCGACATTTTTATGTAGTTACTTATTCACCTGTGTAAAATGATGTAGGGATGCTGTAGGATATGAAGGAGAATGCTGACTGATGACAAAGATTGGTTGGCAAGGGGTTGTTGAATGTTTTTTAGTAAATACATTCCAAGTACTTCTAAATGTTGGTGATGCTTGCCCAGCAGATATTGAAAGGAATTTTTAAGCTTGCTCCAAACATTTGAAGGTTGTTGGTAGATTTAGGTGGTTATTTGGTCACCTAGATTGTAGTCCAGCATAACTTTAGTTTACTTCTGCCGTTTCTGTTGTTGACTGGACATTTTTGTTATAAACAAGTGACCTTGACCTTGTAGACACATGTACTGGACCGACTGGGGAAGCGAACCGAAGATAGAACGCGCCGCTCTCGATGGCACCCATCGCTCAGTTATTATCGGTCGTGTCGGACGGGTCAACGCGCTTACTATAGACTACGAGGAACGTTGTCTCTACTGGGCCGACATGGACAAAGATGTCATTGAGAAATCAGACATGAACGGTAATAACGCAATCCATCTTTGTAATCAAAAAAGACATGGTCCCGTGACCCAATCAATGACAGATTGTATAAAGTCAAAAATGGAATTTCACAGGCTTTGCACTGTCAGAAAATACACACTGAGTTGTAGATATTTGGTTGAATACATATTCTTGTCCATAAGACCTTCATAACATTAAAGTTAGCATTGAAAGCAATTGAACAGCATTCTTTCTCCCTCACCATTCATAACATTAAAGTTAGCATTGAAAGCAATTGAACAGCATTCTTTCTCCCTCACCATTCATAACATTAAAGTTAGCATTGAAAGCAATTGAACAGCATTCTTTCTCCCTCACCATTCATAACGTTAAAGTTAGCATTGAAAGCAATTGAACAGCATTCTTTCTCCCTCACCATTCATAACATTAAAGTTAGCATTGAAAGCAATTGAACAGCATTCTTTCTCCCTCACCATTCATAACATTAAAGTTAGCATTGAAAGCAATTGAACAGCATTCTTTCTCCCTCACCATTCCAGCTAATCTGACAGTGAATGCAAATTCCTCTCAACGGCCATGCCTGGAATATAATTTGCGTTCACTTTTCTTGTGGGGGGAATTACTGGTCATTTTATCTGATTACTTTTAGTGCACACTACTTTTGTACAATAAACAGGATGTTGAAGGTGTTGAACTGTGTTTCTTGGGATAAGTAATCATTAAAGAGACCCAGTCATTTCAATGGTCTAAAACGCATTTTGGGGAGTATTGTTGGGTAGGACATACTCCTGGAAATTATTACTTTTGATCAGATGTATATTTTTTAATTTTATTGCAAATTGCCGATTTTCACTGTAGGCTTTTAGTCGTTGGGTAGAATCAACCAAAATCCATAACAGTTGACTTTATCAGTTTATTATGCTTACAACACTTGGCTACACAATGCATTAGTTTTCAGCCTTACTAGCAAAGTGTGGGACTGCAACCAACACACAGCAAAGTGTGAGACTGCAACCAACACACAGCAAAGTGTGGGACAGCAACCAACACACGGCATATTTGCTAATGTTGCAGTTATATGATTGTGCTTTGTTCTTAGCACTGTTTCAATGTGCAAGTGCCCTCAAACACCGATTCGTCTGCAGCCAAGTAGTGAACCATAAAAATAATGTTTCATCACTTTTACCACTAATTAAATGAGTGCCAGGGTTAAATAAAAAAGATAAATATTGGCAAATTTAGTAATTGCTTTTGTCCCAAATTGAAGAATTTTAATCTTGCTTCTGCTCTCTTGCAACAGGTCTGAACCGAGCTTCAGTGCTGCGGGAGAACTTGCCAAATCCTTACAGTATCACGCAGTACCAAGACTATCTCTATTGGACAGACTGGGGCAAGATGAGCATTGAGCGGGCCAATAAGACGTCCGGACTCAACCGCACGGTCATTCAAAATGATGTCGGCATGGTGATGGACCTCTTGGTGTTCCACGCGTCACGCCAGTCGGGCTGGAACACGTGTGGCCTGTATAATGGCGGGTGTACGCACCTGTGCCTTGCGCACTCGCCTGAGTACCGGTCTCCGCACACGCACCACTGTGACTGTCCAACACACTACACTCTGGGCCATGATAACAAGACGTGTCGTGGTGAGGGCCGGGGTCGTGGGGACCTCTTGTTTCATTTTTACATAATCCCTAAAACAACGACTATGAGGATCTGGTACACTAATGAAGTTGTTTTTTTTTTTCACGGAAACATCGTGCCAATATAAATAGGCTATAGGTTGATGTAAATGGACTTTGATTTTTCGAATTGATTGTTTCTCATTCACATTTACTTTTTTGTGTTTCTCTGCTCCTACGTTTTGGTGGAATTTCAAGAAAGTTAATTTTACGTGCCTTAGCAGATCTCTAGGTTAAAATGAGATTTCTCGCTGATGTTATGCTTCCCACTTTCGCAGTCTGCTATTAATCTAAGTGTGTTGCTTCCCTTTGAGAAGAAAACTTATTGGAAGTCATCTTAATCACCTTCTCGAGTAATCTGGTCGGTAAACCTGCAAAAATCATTGAGAGGCAATCGCCCTTGCTGTCCACTGCACTTCTGAGAAGCACTTTTTGAAATTATTTTACTACAAGGCAAGTTTTTTGTGTTTTACCTCTCACATTATTGACTTGTGCTTGGTTTTGCAGCGCCAACTACCTATATGTTGTTCTGTGATCACAACTTTGTCAAGCGGTTCCTGGTGAATACAAATGAGTCACCTGACGTTGTACTGCCCATTCACGGCATCCGTAACATCCAAGCAATCAGTTTCGATCCATTTGCCAAGCTTATCTACTGGATCGACTACCGCGCCAAGGTGATCAAGAGAGCCTCACCCAATGGTACTAAGGTAAGTATTATTAAGGTTATGTACGACCTTATCGACTTGTCGGCTTATTTAGTCAGATATCTACAATACTTTAGATTTTAACTTGGTAGAAGTATATGTAGATTATTACATGGTGAAGTGGTTATCCCCCGTATTCTGGAGCCCGAGTGGATTTTGGAGAATTATCGCCCTTTGGGCGATAATTCTCCAAAATCCACGAGGGCTCTAGTTAAGGGGGATAACGACTTAGAACATGCAATAATCTATTTATACCACATACTGAACAAGAAACATTGCAATGAATCAATCTACCTTTTTCGACTGGCCTCGGCTTTGTAACTACTTTCTATGTCAGAGGCCTGGGATTAGAGGTCGTGACCTTTTAAGAAAACCTGGGCTATTTTTGTCAAATAATGCTTTTACTCAAAACCAATTGAAAATTTAAACAAAATAGAAATAAAGTGAATCTATAAATTAAGGTTTAGCAACTATTAGCTTACTACACATTTTATCACGCTATGCTTTGACCGGGAAAATATCGTCTGCTAAAGTAGGTTACCACTGGTAACTGAGTATAATGCTCAAGTCAAAGGATCCCGACAACACGATACCTGCATTCAAATTGGACATCGGTGATTTACAAGTGAGAGAACACGAGAGAACACGAGAGAAAAATTTCACTGAATTAAAATATCGTTTTTATGGAAATTATGCGTCTTATTTTTCATAGCGTATAAATGTCGGTACAATGCCCTTTGTTGAACATGCAATTGTTGCGCGTGCTCATTTAATTCTATTTTCACATTCCATGACGTCAGCCTCCGAGTGGTGCAGCGGTAAACTCGACGACCCGAAACTCTTGCGGCCCGGGTTCGAAACCGGCCTCGGTTCCCACCAAAATGTTATCTCATTAGTGAGATAACTAGATGGATTATTACAAGGTTGTATTGGCCATTTGAGGCTAATATTGTGGTATAAGTAATGTTATTTTCCATTTGCCTTATGCATACAAATTCTCGTACAAATACTGTATACGAGTCGAATCTCACTAAAGCTTTGCCCATGTGGTTCTGGGAGTTGGTGGTATTTCTATTACCTTACATCTGACAGAGCCCTGGTATGACACTTGCAATTTGACTCGTAAGAAACTTTGACTCCATTGTGCAGTCTTTCACAAACATTTTGTTCTTCAACAGGCACAGGTAGTGGTCCATCAACATGTAGACGTTGATCCATACGATCTGGCTGTCAACGCATACTCACATCATCTTTACTGGTCGTGCTCAGAGACTAACGTCATCAACATCACTCATCTAGACTTCCGCGCTCATGTGGGGGTCGTCGTCAGCGGCGAGGGTCAGAAACCCAGGTCGATAGCACTGAGCCCGGAAACGGGGTAAGTTTGTCTACTTCCTACGCATCTTCTTTACTCTTCTCTACCCTCCATCTTTTCCAATCCTTCCTGCCCTCTCACCCTACATTCCTCCTGTCTCACTCCCTCTTTCCCGCCTCTCCCTGCCACCCTTCACCACCCACTTGGTCCCTCTTCTTTCTCCTTCATCTCCGTCTCCCTCCCTCCTTTCTTCTCCCTCTCTTCCTTAATCTTAACTCTCTTGCCTCTCCCACGCGCTTTCTTCTTTTTCCCCACACTCCCAATCTGTTTTCTTTCTTCCTTCTTCTTTTTCGTACCAATCGCTTGGTTCTTTCAAAACACTGCGCTTGTGCTATGTGTTGTGTGTGTGTGAGTGTGTGTGTGTGTGCGTGCGTGCATGTGTGCGTGTGCTTGAGCATAGGATGGCTGGCTACTTTTTTAGAAATGTCCAGTACAGTGGTACACTTTCAACCGAAAACCTGATACAGGGTCACTATTTTCAGAAAAACTGTAGAATGGTTAAATTTTCAGGATGTAAATCGCACCACCCTCGTCGAGTTCCCTCATGTCAGAGCACATCATTCTATCAAAGACTTGTTTTTTAATTTCAAAATTGCTGCCTCCAGTAAAGTTATGTGTTCTGTGTACCCATTTTATCTTCCCCTTTTCTGTTCTTGTCTTCCCTTATTACGTTTCAAGAAATAAGCCATTTGACTTCTCAAGGGTCTGGATGGTAGAAATACAGTGACTCCTTGATGCATTGCATTTTTTACTACAGCAGCTCAGCGTAGTATAATCGTTAAAAGGGGAAAACAGATTGCGTGTGGTCTCATGCAATTGTGGCGTTCTCGGACGTGTGCAGACCATAACTAAGGAAAGGGAGTTGTTAAAAGGTATCAACCATCGCCTTCTGATTATGTTCACGGCCCTATCGTATAGGAAATGATAAAAATAGGAGAACAATATAAAGAACTGCCTCCCCTCTTCCCCCTCCCCTTTCCAGTCATGCCAGTTAATTCCGTGGCAACTCACAGTTCTGGCAAAATTTTAGCTTTCAAGTAGATTTTCGAACTTAGATTGTTCATTTTGCTCTGTTTAGAAGACTAACATGAATTAAAAGTCAAATTGTGACCCATCACCACAAAATGAGTCTTAAGTCTGGATTTGTCGTTTTTTAATTGTTATTTTTTCTGAAAATACAGTATTTTCTGATCATTTTGAGTTATGAAACATATCCTTATCTTCACAAATGACCGAGTTATTGCCAATTCTAGTCGGGGAAAATTTAGAGCTTTCAAAAGTCAAGGAAAATGGCCAAGAAAAAGTGCCGATATTGTCTTAAAAATTTTCATAGCAACCTGCAGTTGAATGCTACATTTCAGGCTTATTAGTATACACAGCAACATAAACAAATAAAAGTAATCAAAAATTAGAAAAAATATAGACCTTATTATGTAATCTCAGCCAAAAAGGAGTGATATTCATGTTGGGTTGGTGCAACTGGGTTAATAAGTTTCCCAGCTAATGTATACAGGGTCAGTCCACTTGTGGCAGGAGGGGTTACCGCAAGTAAAACAAGTAGTTAAAGTGTATTTTGGAGAAGTTTAATAAAATGAAGTCCTGTAGATTACAAAATACATGTTCGTGGCTGACTTTTGTTCAAAATAATTCAAAATTTTATGCTAGTGTGAATAATTGTTAAAAAAATGACAATCACTCATCCCTGTCCAAGTCCTCTGACACTGACTGAAGAGCAACGATTTCCTCGACTTCTCACCGAGTGATTCAGCCCTATCGAAGATTGTTCTCTCTTGCAGTAATATTCAGCTGCTTGCACCCCGATCCACTGGCTTTGCAGGTACAAAACATTGTTCTGCGATTAAGTTAATCCGGACTGTTTTCTTATTAAAGTTCTGTTTGTTCCAATCCAACGTAACCGCATTCGCGATGGGTCGTTCATGAAACTCATCTGGCGACGAGTTGCTGCCATCAGACGACTCGTCGCTGTCACGAAATTCCTCCTTGTCTCCATCCACAAATGTGCTCTTTGATGCGTTCAGTTAATTCTCGCTGATCTTGATACGGCAGTCAGATGCAAGAGTTAATCACTGAGATAACAGTTACATGGCGACCAGCCATCTTACTGTCTTGTAAACATGCCATGACCTCGCGACCCCACAGTTTCACGCCCACTTAGCTAGTTCTAGCGTATGAGGTTAGCGATGTATTGGGTTAAAAGGTCGTTGCTAGCTAAAAGACTGGTGAGTGGCGCTTCTGTTGAATATACCCGGATGCAAAAAGTGAAATTACGACTGATGATTGGACGGAAAACTCAAAGAGCTTACTACATTCATAAAGAGCAGAGTTTGACCTTTCTGTTGATGTGTTTACGAGCGAATTGGGTCATCGGGTGACTGAGCAATGGGGACACAAAAACTGGCAAATTTCGATGAAAATTTCACGAGATATGCAGTCGTGGAGAAGGTGATGTTTTTCAAAATGAAATAAATAAGGTTTAAAGTGAAGTTTGCTTGTTTTAAAGTATTGTTTTGTGAAGTAGAATGAATAAATAATCATAATCTGCAATAAAAAGTTTTGACCCAATTTTAACCGATAGCGACTGTTTGCAGTCTTGTCAGGAAGTAGAGTTTCCGACTTAAGACTCATTTTGTTGCGGTGGGTCACAATTGGGCATTTTCGATCTCATAATAATCCTTACCACCATTGCCTGTGATCTCATAATAATCCTGACCACCATTGCCTGTGATCTCATAATAATCCTGACCACCATTGCCTGTGATCTCGTAATAATCCTTGCCACCATTGTCTGTGACTTGCGTTGATAAGGGAAATGGAATCCTACCGTGGTGAGGAATATTACAGGAGTGATTTCATGGGAGTGTGAAGCATTATGGGATTTTTGTTTTTAGCCAGCGAAATGCACCTTCTACTTTTTGGCGAAGGTTCTGTCACACAAGGTGGCCCTAATGTATGCTGCTCTTGTTCGGCCGTCATGTCAAGGATTCCTGGGTCATTTAGTTTGATTACTTTTGGTGTCTATTGTACAACGTTTTTTGTGTTCTTCTCAGCTATTTCAGCTTTCAAGTATTTTTCTTTAATTTCAGCCACTTGTTCTGGACAAATGTAGTGAAGCCACCACGGGTCCAACGTGCCAATCTGGATGGTTCTGGCATCATCACTGTTGCGAACACGGACCTGGGCATGCCGGTGGGTCTAACGATCGATGCACAACACATGAGGGTCTACTGGGCCAATACAAAACTCCAACGCATTGAGAGCGCTGACTTCGACGGCACCAACCACCAGGTGCTGGTCAGAGATCATCTTGACCATCCTCTTGCACTGGCTGTGCTGGACAGATACCTGTACTGGATTGATAAGAACACACAGGTGATTGAGAGAGTGGACAAGGTGACTGGGCTAAACCGGGAGCAGGTTGAAGGACGTGTGAGTAACCTTATTGACTTGCACGCAGTGACACCTGTGACGCTGCAACACTTGCGTGACCACCCATGTGATACGGACAATGGTGGATGCTCACACATATGCTTGCCTGAGACGGACGGCACGTCCAAGTGTGCCTGTCCGCAAGGACTCGAATTGCAAAATGATCGTCAGTGCGAGCGCCCTCCCACATGTAGCCCTGAGGAGTTCACTTGTGCCAGCGGCCACCCTCGTTGCATCCCACACTCGTGGCATTGTGACAAAGCATCCGAATGTGCTGATGGGTCCGATGAACTCGAGTGCGTGATCTGTGACCACGGCCAGTTTCAATGCTCCAATGGGAAGTGTATATCCAGCGAGAGTCGATGTAATGGGATCGACGATTGTCTGGATGGGGGTGACGAGCTCAACTGTTGTCTAGACAATCAATTTCGTTGTGCGGATTTCTCATGCGTGGACGCTACAGCTGTCTGTGATGGCAAGCAGCAGTGCTTGGACGGGTCAGATGAGATGTCCTGTACTGTTGCTACAACAGTAGGCACTGCTCCACCCAGCCAGTCTAGTAAACAGGCTTCTTATAGTACACTGATTGCCGTGGCCGTCACATGCGTCACAGCCATTGTGATAATCGTAGTAGTGTGTTGGTATAGGAATCGCAACATAAGGTCTGGCAGTGACGAGATCGTCATGGTCGCCAAGGGCATAAACCCCGTGTACGATATGGACGCTCACACGCACACGTTATCGTCAAGGGGGAAATCAGCAGCAACCACTGTCATTTCAATGACATCGATACCCTCGTTGACTGTAGTATACGATCGCTGTCACGTGACAGGAGCCTCGTCCAGTAGTTCGTGCGGGACGCGGTATCCGCTAGAGACGCTGAACCCACCCCCAAGTCCAGTGACTGACCGGTCGGTTTGCATGGGTGACATTTATTGTTCAAATAGCCCGTCAACTGTGCGTTCTGGTCGGCTCTACAGCCGGCGGTGTAACGTTCCTCCTCTGCATACAACGCCATGCAGTACGGATGTTAACGAGGACAGTGAACCGTATGCGCCGCTGCCGCCAGCACGGCTGGTGCGCTCGACCCGGACTAAAAAGTACTATGCCATCGAGCAGTATGACTCAGATCCATACCCCCCACCGCCAACACCAAGAACAAACTATTTCTCGGATGACCCAAGTTGTCCGCCCTCACCTTCGACAGAGAGGAGTTTCTTCCATAATCCATATCCCCCTCCGCCGTCGCCAGTGGCAACGTCGGATTGCTAGCATTTCCGTTGATTCTATCATCATTGCAGCTGATAGAATGACCTTTTACATATCGTGATCATCGTTTGTATTGTTTACTAAGAGACTTTTTCATATTACAATGGCAAATGACCGCATGTTACCTATGACTTGTTCACCTCTCATACTTCACTCGAGGCTCAACATAAGACTTTAGTAATCCTACGACAGTCTTTCGAATTTCACACGATGTCATTAGTCAGTTTTCAATTTGTGTCTTGAGAACATATGGTAGTCATGGGCCCTAGTTTTTCCTCAAAATTTATTGTCTACTTTGATATTGACTGATTGGAAAGTGTGTTATGAGGAGTAGATGTATAAGTTTTGTCATGAAAGCATTATTTGTTTTGTTAGCCCTGTAGAGGACAGCTGTACAGTACATGCCAAAAGTTTTCGGACAAAGTGACCCACAATTCTCTGTCATGGCAGCTGACCAGAAGCTTAATTCATCTTCCGGGGGTTTCCCTCGCCTCTCAAAATGAGGGGGTAAGTCACAGGATAGTTTGTTTGTTCGCTTAGCTATTCTGTAGTTGTGCCCCCAGTCAGGTTTGCTCTAAGCAGAATTAACCGTCATGGTGGAGAAACGTTATTTTGTCTGATTACTTGAGTAATTATATGTCATACGATCATCTGTCATTGTTATGTAAAAGTTTGTCATTGCCCTATGAATGGAGTTTGATGATAAGTTCTGACTGGCATGTTTGCATTTAATTGAATGCCTTGAAGTGTTTATCATAGGAAAAAGTATTATTTAAAGTATGTCAAAGTTAGTTTCCTGTTGAACAATTTTATTTTAGGAAGAATTCACATATATGAGAGTAGACCTTATTCCTGCAACAGTACATTATGTTCTGATCCAAACATGATACTGTTTATCTATAACCCTCAAAATAATTTATTTTTTCTCTGGAAAATGTAGATTCTGCTTTTGTAGTAGAGTATAATTTGCTTGTTCACCACCTATGTATAGGTTGAACTATGTTTTTATATTGAAGGTCACAAAGATTCTTTATTATAGTTCAGTATTAGCGACATTTTACCAGCAAAAAGATCGGTGATATCTTGTTCTACCATGTAATTTATTCAAGAGTCTTTGTGTTCAGTAATCATGTCCTGAAATTGCAACTTTGAGCAAAATTTTTATATTTTTCAACTAATTGCGTTCTGCTAGATTGGACTACTAAGATTTCAGTTTCGGGAGATTTCCCCACTAATTTGTTAAGGGTCACGTTCTGTTCACATTGTATTTGTGTTTCGAACTTGTATATAGGTTTATATATGTACATTGTATATAAATACTTTTTAGTAATGTTAGGAAATTTTTGTACAGGTGTAAAGAAAGACGTGCAATTGTACACAATGTTTTGTAATACTCTGTAGATAAGTTGACCCCTGTCTAAAAGTTTTGTAAAGTTCTTGGGATATTGCTTTACAGCAGCTTTTGTATCATTTTTATTTTCTATGCACCACTAATTGTGGTCTGCTGGGCTGTCACTGTGTCTAAGCACTGGAGAGTATAGTCAGTTCTGGTATTGTTATATCGGCCACTGCGTGGGGGGTCTAAAACGGCGGACTTTACAGTAAGGAAAAATGAGTGTGAAGTGGTGTGTTAAGCCACCTATGAGCTCCATTCTGACCACAGCAAAATAATGGAAAACAAGTGTCAATTGTCTGATTTCACAACTCACAAAATATAAGCCTAACATTCAACATTTGTGACAACAGGATGTCCCTAGGTAATAGTGGTATTACTTAAGCAGCGTTCAGTAAACCTTGAACCTTGCAGCCAGATTATGGGTCAATCTTAAGGTTACTTAATTGCCATTTTTTAAATGTTGAGCAGTGATAAGTCCAAAATGAAGTCAATATAGTTATACTGTACTCTGTAGGAACACTCAACCAGAATGTGTGGCATGACCTTGGGAATCTCCAATGCTGGACTCCCAAAGTCAAGTGAACTAGATATTTTTTGAAATATATACAGGATTGTTGCAACGAATGTGGCAGTTTTGTGAAGATTTTACTCAAATCTTCAAGGCTGAAGTGGAATACTCCCCAGGTAGTCTCTGGCTTTTGTATCAATTGGTGGTGAAATAGCTAACATAAAATTCCACTAATACCTCATATAGTAAATAATAGTGAGGGCCGTCTGACCCATTCATTGGGCTATGCAAAGTAAAAGAAAAATGTATTGTGTTTCTGTATATTCGTGTTTTGTATCTTCCTTTGTACTTAACGACTGAAACTTAATTCGATAGGGTGCTTGGAGAGTTGAGTTCATTTACAGCACATTGTTTAACTGCAGTGTGCTTTTCACATTTGTATTTGTAGAATGTTACTGTTAACAATGACGGATCTGGAAGGTTGTGGGGAGACCACCACTGTTGTCCAAGAAAAAGTGTCCACTAAGCCCCTAAAAATATCTTTCTATCTTTTGATCATGTCCCTGGTAGGGGCTGCCCCCCCCCAAATCCACCTATGGTTAGCCTTTTGTATCAAGCCATATTGTTTGTTTCATTTTGTATTAAACATTCAACATGGTGTTATTAAAATCCTACTGGTTTTGTGGTCACTGAATCGACTGCCTTTTGCATGTGGTCCAGGATTTGTCGTTTTACGTTTCAGTCGATAGAGGGTGCTTTGTGATGTTAAGTGATCGAGATGGATAAGTTATTTTACGAAGTAATTGTCATACAATAGAATATGTAATTTTGAACTGTCCGCTCTTCTGTATTTTACAAACACTATTTCCAATTCCTAGGGGGGTAGATTTGATTTAATCCACTGGTCTACATTGCACGAATACTGTACCCATTTCCGGGATGTACAATCTCCGCGTTGGGCTTTCCTGAGGTTATTATTTATCTCCAGGTTTAAAATGGTGATTCCTCTGAAGATGTGACTCTGAAGAAATAATTCCTGCCTGCCCGAAACGCAATTTTCAAACTAGGTTAATCGTACACGAAGTATCTCAGTAACCATTCCATGCTGTGGTAGAGAGTGATTTTAATCCACGAACAAACCGTGCAAATGAGTGTCAAAAAGACGACACAGTGTAGTCTTCTATTCATCGCATGTGGTTTTGATGGAAAATTCTGTCACACAAAGAACGAGACGAGACAAGTTTGTTAATAGTTCCACAAGCTGTTTCACACTACACCTTCGTGCCACAAGTATGGAAAACGCCAATTAACTAGGAGTGGGACAATACATTTTTAGGAATTCGTTTCGATTCTTGTTGGTCAAATTAACTCATTTTTCTCAGAGTAGTTGACTTACCATTAGTGCCAATTTTTGTAACAAATTTGTTAAATGTGATAAGATGTCAACTAACGGAGGATCCTGAGCTGATTTTGTTCAATATCTCCATCTCTTCCAAAGACAAAAATCTCTTCGAAAATCTGTAACTAAGAATCGAACCCAAATGGGCCTTGGCGTATCGATATCGAAATCTTTCGCTCCCACATCGCGATTCGACCGCAATTCGGTTAATCGTGGCACCGTTACATTTAACCCTCTAATAAACGATAAATACTCCGTAGTTTTTGAGGAGTCACTTTCAAATTGTGCCGTGACAACTGAATAAGCCACAGGGATGTTGTTGTGTACATTCAAATTAAACTTGACAAATGTGACGAGACTAGAGCTTTATTTACAAGAGAATCGTGAACTTTGTTTAAGAGAACGACTTGACGTAAATGCGGAATACACATTTTCCATTAGTCCGTATACACGGCAAACATGGAATTTACATGTTGAACCAACATTCATTTTCTACCTTAAAAACGAGTGAACATTGTGTTTCCACGTAAGATTTTCAGACAGTTTTGAATAATGATTTTTGTGGATTTTTTTCAGATGTCCACGCATTTCAAAACATTCAAATATTCCATCACTTTTTCCGTGAATCGGTATATAGCTACACTTTATTGATTTCCCGTACACATGGAAGGCACAGTCACCGCCTGTCTCCTTCAAGGCAGCAAATCGACGACTGAAGCGACACCCTCACTGTTTGTAGCTGCTTTAATGAATACAACCAGCGTCGGTCATCTCAAATGTCATTAAATAACAGCCCAGTGCTAGCTTACGATTAAAACTCTTTACGTAGCAGAATAACTTTAAGAAACTAGGAATCAACTTCATAGTAGTTCACGGCAAGAATAGCAAACCATAAGAAACAACTTACTCCAATAGATAAACGCATAATGACGGTAAAGCATTCGCCTCGGCACAAGTAACGCCGCCAGAAAGTCTATACTGAAATCATAGACATCACAACCTTCCGCGTCTTTTCCGTTAGATATCGCAAGTTGTAAACGGCAATTTGCCTCGTTTCTTTACACGGCGAGTAACCGTGTCCCGTGACTAGAAACACTTTCCGTCAACGCGTCAAGTTGTCAGCTGCAGTAGCGCGTGCGTCCGGACTACAGTATGATGATGTCTATGACTGCGCGTGCGCCCAGTCTACAGTATTATGATGTCTATGACTGACATGGTCGCCACTGTCTCAACATTCACCAGTTCAGGTTATGCAGGACCTTGTCAACATGTCTGTCCATTTATCCAAATATCTTCAAAACTGTAGATTTTAACTCAGGAAAACCCTGTGCATATTTTCTAAAAATCAAGCCTGCAGAATTTCATCATGGCCGACTTTTGAACAGTTTGTTATTAACTGAGTCATGTGACAAGGCTTTTTTGGTAAAATGTACCAAAAATAAAGGTACATTGATAGCAAAATAACGATATCAGTTACACGACCTGTTTCATTTGCTACAAATATTCAAGATGAAATCTCAAAATAACGATATCAGTTACACGACTTCTTTCATTTGTTACAAATATTCAAGATCGAATCTCAAAAACGCTGTTGCAGTTTCCTAAATTATCATTTCGCATGCGTTTCATGAACCTTAGATTTTTTTTCTTGAAAGCCATAAAAGTACTATTTTTGATAGCCCCCTTATGCAAAAGAGGAGCACTTTAAAACACGTAACAGCGTATGGACGGTGCATAAAGCAAATTGTCTTGAACTTTCATATGAATCCGATCAGCCATTTCTGAGATATGATGTCTCAAACTTGATCAAATTTAGCCATTTCTCTAGGATCCTACACAACGTTTAGAAGTCGGAATAAGATACATCAAGTGCCACCTATCGCAGCAATGAGAAAAAAATACCTCTGAAAAGAGAGTTTATAAGAATAAATAGAACCCAGAACCTCGTGGGACTTTAAAAAAAAGATTTTCAAAACAGTTTTACAACGCCCTTTTGTACAGTGAAATATTATTGAACAGTTTGACGTTTGGCCGTTTTTAAAGAGAAAATTCGGAGTTGTTAACGTCGACCAGCCATGTAACTGGTACATTATCACAAAATTCAATGTTTTCATCGAACATATGTCGAGAGGGTGACATGTGCAGCCATATAGTGCTATTTCATTATGAACCATCATTACTTAGGAACATGTGACTGCGGTTGGTTTACGTTTGGTTTCAAGAATCCTTCTAGTAAAACCAAGCGGTAAGAGTACCTTGAAGTCAACTGAGAATATTCCTACAACGTTTTTTCTAATCGACTCGGATTTTTCTCAGAATGTTCACGATTCTGATCCCTAAAAATTCGCATGAACGGGCTTCTAGTCATCCCTGTAGCCTCGTCCATGCGAGTCTTAGCAGAAGACTTTCCGGAATCTTAAAAGTAATATCCTCAAGAATGCAAAAATTGAGCACATATTAACGGTGTTCATGTGAACACAAAATTTGGAGAAAAATCTGAAAAATATCCCAGAAAACTCTGCATACAGATTGGCCTGGACGGACCTTATGACCTCGTGCGTTTTGAGGACGCCACAAAATTCTTTACGTCGAGTGTTTTTGTTCTCAGACTGCAATCCTTGAGCATTTCACTGCATAAAAACAATTTCATGCGTTTCCAATGCTTTCAGTAAGGCGTTACGGGATCAGTACAGTTACCATCATTCTGTAGTACACATCTCCATCCTTGTACTGGAAGTTACGTAAACTTACTTGAGCAATAGATATATCAGCTTTTTGTAGTAAACCTCTTGAAGGGTCTTGACCTGAAAGTCCTTGGCCTGAAAGTCCTTGGTCTGAAAGTCAATTATTATATACTCGGTAATAACTCGCTCTACAAAACAGGCGCAAGGGCATTTAATGGACCATAGACATGTTTGTACTCTTACACTTACGAAATTAATACGTAATCTTTAAGAAAGTCCGTATGTCAGAGCTTTCTGGGATGACGTGCTTTAACTTTTGTAAACAAAGGACTCCCAGTTTTTTAACAAGTCACATGAAAGGCACGACTATAGGTCTGTGGATCAATTTTTTAAATGTTACAGTACGAATCTCTGTTCAAAATGAAACCAAGACTTAGAATGACTGAGACAGAACAACTACTTATCCTAGTTCATCTTTGTCTCTTAAAAAGTTTCTAAACCTGGTTTTAACATATTAAACATATTGATTTGAACTTGAATACTTAAATCTTTGAAAAAAGCAATGTCTTGTCACGGTTGTCAGCTTTCAAAAGTTAAAAGCAAGTTCAAGACGTTTCGCAGTCTTCAAAATCGTGACTAACTCTTGGGCGAGTTTGTCCAAGGCTGTGGAAAAAGACCTCCGATTTCGAACCACAGAGATTTTCACACAATGAGGCTGTTACTGTGGGTTGAATAATGCTTTTATGGTTCAGTGGAGGAACTCAGGAGCTTGTTTCACTAAATGTCGTAAATTTAAGCCAAAAAGGTACAACAGGTCATAAGTCTCGGTTTAGATTCTGCATAAATTTGAGTTGCGACGTCTTCGTGTAACAGGCGTAGGATGAGAGGACCGACTGTAGGTGTAATAACTGGGTTCTGTATCCTTTTAACTATCTGTAAATGAGCGCTTGTAGAAATACGGCACATGAACGTCTAAGAGAGCGTTCTGGGTTAATTATAAGTGCACGGTGCGCGTATACACAAAATGAGCCATACCATAAATATGAAACGTCAAGACAATTTACTGTACAAATATAGCAAAGTTTGAAAACGCTGTTCTGAAATAGATATGTGCTGACGTGCAGCCCTTCAACATTGGCGACCGTCTCTGCAAAGGTGGTAACGCCAAAAACGGCTGCGTTCCCTTCTAAGTGCGAATACGGGTTCGATCGAATTCTCGTAAGTTTTAATGTTTTACACCGAAAGTAGATCGTACTATCTTTGGAAAAAAGCAACACTCATGATGTACTATTAAGGTAAAGCTAACAGTCCGCTTGCACCGTACGCTATGTCATTCGTATCCAACTTTCTTATTTATCCCCAAACACCGCACCAGCCTCTTCACTCATGTTTAATACAATATGTTCCTCTTACACATGTATGTTAAGCCGTTGTCTTTGCCAAGTGTGGTCTCGGTTTTCCTCAGCCACATTTTCTGAAGGAGCGACGAACTGCTTTCGTTACTGTTTCCACGGCTGTTGTACTTTCTAATTAGTTTTCCATTTTTGAAGCGAACTTGCGTGACGTCTGTTTGGATATTCAAGTATTTTACTCGCTTCTTAGGTTTCAGTGTTTTGTAAAACATTGCTGACCAGGGAATCGTCAATACCGGGTTTCTATTCTGACGTCACGCCGCTGTTTTCGTCAACACCAGTTTTATCTTCAATGTTAGTTGAAAACTTCTCACTGTTTTCCAATTTTTGGTGCAAACTTTTGTCACTTTCCTTTAAAACAACGAGGTCAACTTCTTGGTCGACAAGATTCCTCGCACTCCCATCGTATTTTACACTAATTTCTTTCCCGTTTCTTCGCTTTCTTTGCCAAAAGTTTAGGATTCGCTTCGTTATTTTTGCCCCCATTGTCTACAAAACCAATTTTGTTTCCAACGTTTCGGTCACTTCTCTGCTCATCGTCTTCATTTCCCTCTCCTGGGTCATAATTACTCACACTTCCGTCAACTAGAATTGTTACTTCTCTTCTTTCAGTAAGCATATCATCATTTCGTCTGCTTTAGCATAATCATCATGTTGTTCAGCGGCAGAACGTGTAACAGCAACGTTTTCATTTGTGGAGGCTTCTACACCTTGATCAATGACTAGTTGACCCCTATCATCTTGGTGTCAGTTACTCTCTTAAATCTACTGTCGCATTCTCAGATGTAGGCCTAATAACGTTGCAAAACGCGTCTGTTGCTTCTGAACTTATCTGTAGTTGACATTCGGGTTCCACTCCGTTGGTGTCGTTACTCCCCCCCCCCCCCCCCCACC
>NMRA01000025.1:780998-834724 GCA_002633005.1 Phoronis australis
GGCCAACCACCAAGCGTTCTTCATGCGAATCGTCCGATTGGCCTTCAATGTAACTTTCATTTTCCTTATGTTCAGAAGAACTATTTTCATAGCTGGTCCTACTTCCCACTTGTTCTTTTATGTTGGTTTGAGTATGATTTTCGCCTTCATTCAGCGCTGTGGTTTCGTGTACAATGTCTACATCTAGCCTTTTACGTTCGAATGCTTTGCTCCTCGCTGTCACCTTTTTGCTCTTCATTTGTTTCTCTGTTTTCGTTCGCATTGTGTTTGTTTGTTTTATTAATTTCCAAACTCGAAATCGACGTCTTTACGATTTGGTCTCCGATCTCTTTCAAATGTTGGCTACTGTCTGTTTTCGGATCATCTTCAATCATTTCATCTACTTCCCTTCTGAATAACCGATCAAGCTTTTCTGCTGCCTCGGGTACATTGGTCATGCTTTCAGTGTTTCGGGACCTATGTTCCTCACTTATATCATCTCCAGGGCCATCTTTTGTCAATAATGGATGATGTTTGTCTTTTTCGTCGGCTACCTTGGCCATGCTTTTACTGTTGTTCATTTTGATGTTTTGTTCCTTGTTGATGTTTAGGTATCGGTCTGTTTTTGAGTCATCTTCAGGTGTTTTGTCTGCTTCTTTTATCAGTAACTGATCAGGGGAAAGTTCTTCTGTAGCTTCGAGCGAACCGATCATATTTCCACTGCTGCCACTAGTGAAGGTCTGCTTCTCTGCTTCTGTGTTCGAATCTATCAACTCACGAGTTGTTTGAGAAGCTTCCAACGCAGCGAAAGAATCTCGGTTTGTAATTTCTTGAATAGCTCCACCACCACCTAACTTGGCAGTCGGTTCAGGACTATTTTCTACCTTATTCTCTGCCCTTTCCTCAGTTGCGGCAACCTCACCTCCAATACGTCCATTGGAACCCTTTATTTCAGAATCGTCGTCATGGTGAGTCTGATCGTGTTCCATTTTCTGAGAGCTTTTTCCTACCTCATGTACTTCTATAACAATATCACCTTTTTCCTGAGAATAATGTGCAGGTTCTTTACTTGCGGTTTTTATTTCAGCCTGATTTTCACTTAGTTGTTTTAAATTAACCACATCATCTCTGTTCACATCCACATCAGTGCTGAAGCCAACTTTCTCTTTTTCGTGAATATGTTCATTTCCTCTTTGTAATTTGGAATCGTTTTCGTCTTTGTTCTTGTCATCGTTGTTAATTGTCTGAATAGTAAAATCCACTGTATTCTCCTTTTCGGCAGTGTCACCAATGTCCTCAATTTCTTGCATATTTGTTTTAGAATGACCAAGTAGATCGCTTACGCCACGTTCATCACTACTTTCCACACCCGTCTGATTTTTACCTGTAGTGATATCACTTTTATCTTCTTCTTGGACATCTCCAACTTGTTCTGGCGGTGCGATTATTATAGAATCCTTTGAATACTGAGTGTGGACTTCTACCTCGTTCT
This sequence comes from Phoronis australis, assembly GCA_002633005.1. Taxonomy (NCBI): domain Eukaryota; kingdom Metazoa; phylum Phoronida; family Phoronidae; genus Phoronis; species Phoronis australis. The sequence continues at coordinate 782,470 of NMRA01000025.1, forward strand.
TAGGTTTAGTCTCCGAAGTCGTCTGCTCTTCATCAGACTTCGCAGGGCTTTCCAGTAGATCTTTTCCTTCTTCTTTCTTTTCTTCTCCCCATTCTTCTTCTTCTTCTTCTTTGTGTCCAGGGCGAACTTCAGTATCTCTAATGACTACCATTTCCTCGTGTTTTTCTTTTGAAACTTTGTTTTTATTTAGTTCATCTTCACGTGTTTCAATCGCCGTTCTGATTTTCAGTTCTTCCTGGTTATCATCATCCATTGCACCACTGTCTTCAACCGTTTGATATTCTCTATTAGTAGTAGCAGCATTCCCCTCTTTTTCCTGCCCATTGTCAGCTTGTTGCTCCTCCGCCTTTACTGAGTCGTAGTCCAATTTATTGTTGTCGCCTTCAGATTTCTCGTGACTCTCTGCAGTCTGCTTCGTGTCTTGTTCTTTCACATCGCTTACATTATGATCTGAGTCAAGTTTAGTCTTGCCACTTTCATACTTTGCATGACTTTCCAGTAACCTTTCTTCTTCTTCATTTTCCAATCTTTCTTCTTCATTTCCCTTTTTATTTCCTTCAACTTCTACTTTTCCCTCTTTTTCTTCTTCTCTAAGGCTTGCTCGAATTTCAACCACATTAAGCTCCACCGTTTCTTCATTGTGTCCTACTTGAAGCTCAACCGTTTTCTCGTACTGTTCTTTTGAATCTTTATTTTTCTTCAGTTCCTCATCGCTTGTTCCAGCCATCTCACTGCTTACCAGTGCGCCCTGGTTTTCATCCCCCATTTCACTATTATCCATAACCGTTTGGAGCTCTTCATTAGTCATGATAACACTGTCTTCCTTTTCCAGGCCATTGTCAACGTGTTCCTCAACTATGTTTACTTCCGAGTCGGTGTCAAATCTATTCTTCTCGTTTTCAGTCTTCTCGTGACTCTCTACAGTCTGCTCTTTGTCTTGTTCTTTCACATCGCTTACATTAGGATCTGACTCAAGTTTTTTCTTGCCGCTTTCATGCTTTGTATGATTCTCTAGTAACCTTTCTTCCTCCTCTTCTCCTTTTTTATCTTCTTCATCTTCTTTAAGTCCTGCTCGAATTTCAACCACCTTAAGCTCTACCGTGCTCTCGTTTTGTTCTCCTTTTTTCTCATCGTCTTGTTGTTGTTCTTCTTCTTCTTCGTCTTCTTTGTGTCCTACACGACTTCCAGCCACTTGGTGATCTACCGTGTTCTCTTCTTGCTCTTTTGAAGTTTTACTTTGCTTCAGCTCCTCATCGCGTGTTTCAGCCATTCCACTGCTTAGCATTGCGTCCTGGTTTTCATCTCTCATTTCACTATTGCTTTCAAACGTTTGGTGTTCTTTACTGTTAGAGATAACATTTCCTTTTCTTTCCTGGCCATTGCCAACTTGTTTTTCCTCTGTTGTTACTTCCGAGTTGTCAAAGTTACTCTTGTCGTCTTCAGTCTTCTCGTGACTCTCATCAGTCTGCTTTTTGTCTTGTTCTTTCACATCGTTTACGTCAAACGTAGTCTTTCCGCTTTCATGCTGTGTATGACCTTCCACTAACTTTTCTTCTTCCTCTTCTCTTTTATCTTCTTCTCCTTTTTTATCCCCTTCAACTTCTTCTCCTTCTTCTTTTTCCTCTTCTTCAGGCCCTGCTTGAGTTTTAACCTCCTTAACCTCTACCGTTCCCTCGTCTTGTTCAACCTTTTTATCATCTTCTCGTTCTTCGTCTTCGTTTTCTTCATGTCCTTCCCGAATTTCAGCCACTTGAAGCTCCACTGTTTTCTCGTCCTGTGCGTTTGAAGCTTCATTTTGATCCAGTTCTTCATCGCGTGTTTCAGATGTCGCTCTGCTTTCCAGTGCGCTCTGGTTTTCATCACCCGTTTCTCCATTGTTTACAACCGTTTGGTACTCTTTATTAGTAGTGATAACACTTTCTTCCTTCTCTTGGTCGTTGTCAACTTGTTCTTCCACAGCGTTTACTTCCGCGTCGGTGTCAATTTCTTTTTTATCGCAAATCTCTGCTGTGTCCTCGTCTCGTTCGTTAACATCGTTCACAGTAGGATGTGAGTCATGTTTAGTCTCGCCGCTTTCAAGTGTTGTAAGATTTTCCAGCAAGTTTTCTTTTCCTTTCTTTTCTTCTTGTCCTTTTCTATCTTCTTCATCTTCTTCTCCGTTTTGTTGTTTTTCTTCTTTATGTCCTGTTCGAGGCTGTGTCGCATCCTCTTCTTGTTCTTTCCAAGGTTTGTTTCGATTCAATTCCTCTTTGGGTGTTTTGGTCATCGCTCTGCTTTCCAATTGATTCTGGTTCTCGTCACTCATTGCACTATCGACTACAAACGTTTGATATTCTTTATTTGTAGTAATAACACACTCCTCTTTTTCTTGGCCTTTGTTAAGTTGTTCCTCCTCAGAGTGTACTTCTGAATCAGTGTCAGATTTGTTCTTGTCACCTTCAGCTGTCCCATGACTCTCTACTGTCTGCTCATTTTCTTGTTCTTTCACAGTGTTAACATTTAGTTCTGTGTCGTGTGTTGTCTCGCTCCTTTTATGCTTCGAACGCCTTTGTAGTAAATTTCCTTCTTCTCCTCCTCCTCCTTCTTCCTTCTCTTCTTCTTCTTTCTCCTGATCTACCTCTTTTTCTTCTTCATGATGTCCTTCAGGAATTTTAACCAGCTGAAGGTCTTCCGTTTTCTCGTCTTGTTCTTTCCTATCTTTGTTTCGGTCCAGCTTCTCTTCGTGTGTTTCAGTCGTCGCTTGGGCTTCAGGTGCGTTCTGGTGCTCATCACTCATTGTGCCATTGTCCACAACCATTTTGTATTCATTACTAGTAGTTATAACACTCTCGTCACTTTCATGGCTGTTGTTAACTTGATCGGTGTCCAATTCATTCTTGTCGTCTTCAGTTTCCTCCTGACTCTCTGCTGATAGCCCCTTTTCCTTTTCTGTTGAGACGCCAACATTTTCTACTTTATGGAAATCGTCAACTTGCTTACTTGTACGCAACTCTTCAAAATAATGGTCATTTTGGTTTGCGTCTTCATTTCCTTGATTCTGCTCAGGAATTTTACCCCCATATGCTTCGTTTTCGTGGGCAGGAATTTCAACTCTCTCTGTGTCTTCGGAAGTAATAACACGTTGATTCTCTACCTGGGCTTTCCTTTCTTCTTCCTCAATGTCATTTACAGGAGTATCCGCTTTGACTTCTATGGAATTTTGTCGCTGTGCATTGGAATTTTTATGGTATTCGTCTTGGTCAGTAGTCTCGACACACTCTTCAAAAGCGTTAGAGTACATAGAAACCTGATTTCTGTTTACCATTGTATCTTCTTCATGTTTCGTGATTGCTTTGTCACTGTTGTGGGCTGTAGTTTTGCGACAATCATGGTTAACGTTCTGCATCCCCAAGGGTCTTCCATCTTCGACCTTCAAAGAGAAAACCTATTTAATGAACGGATTGAAACCTGCAACTAGTCTCAATTTTGCTGTAGTAATTGTGAAAATATCTATTTTCATCTCTCAAGTAAAACTCCAATGAAGGGTTTTATTACTATTTTGCCATAAAAATCAGAAAATGGCATACATGATTATGTAATGAATAATCTCATATATTCTCTAACCTTTTTCTAGCTTAGGGTTTTGAAACATGACTGATGTAGATGACCAAAGTTCATTGTGATGCAGAATTCCAAACTTTTACAATTACGCTGTCTCAGAAAAAATTAAATTTGTGTCGCAGACGGGTCGTTTTGGTTATTTTTTTCGATTTTATGAAGTTTATTTTGACGTTTTAACCTAAACATTTTATGGGAGCAAAAATATTTGGGGTCATAAATTTTGCGGGAGCATTCTAAGTTTAGCAAGTCTTAATCAACGAACCATACTATACTATTAAATTCCGGTGACTAGTAATACGTCGCATTGTGGATTAAAACGCATAAATTAATGCCACTGACGAAAGTTTGTTTACTCAAAGAGTAATTGCAATGCAATTACCCAGAGTACAAGCTAAAGGTATATGTTGGAGGATGGAAAAACAAGTTCTATCTCGTTGAATTACCTGCCTCCATTTGTGTGTTTGGTTTTCTACTAAGCTATGTGAGAGCCCAGCAAATGTTCAAATTTGGCTAATTTCTGAGATGGTGATCCGTTTGAAAAGAAACTTTCAAATACTGTACTTCATGCACTACGCTTCAAAGCGTTTTTATGGTTTCTTTTCAAAGCATTCCATTTGGCATGAGAGGCATTCAAACCTTGGGACTTTTAGGATTTATTACGAAAAACTCAAAAGCTGCATCAAACAGAAACGAAAGGACGACTAAGAAACTTGCAATAGCGATTTGATATTTCATCTCGTACATTTACATGAAAAGAAATTTGGTCATGTAGATGATATCATTGTTTTCCTGTGAAATGTACCTCTCCTTTTGAGGAATTTAATTAAAGACAGACTGGTATAGAGAGAAACAAAATCACATTCTCCAGGCTTTCTACACTTTTCCTGTAGTTTTGTATATATTTGACTCATTAAATGCACAACCTAATCGATAAGGTCTCACATAATATTGAAAACATTTGCGCAGTGCGTACATGGATTTGAAGCAGTATTTAAAGGAACTCCAGGCTTTCTAAATGTCGCATGAATTTTGTGTCATCAGTAGTACTATAGTTACTTGTCACATGCGATGTACATGTTGAACAGAGATTGCACGAAGAACAGGTTATGTGGGACCTTATTGGCAAGTTTGCGCACATAACCAAATATCAACATAACTATAGATTTTAACTCAGTGAATTTACACATTTTCTGAAAGTAGAATTGCGTTTTTTTACTTTTTATCAATCTACCAATCTACCATTAATTGGGAACGCGACGGTGCCTTTTTAATAACATTTAACAAAAAGAAAGGTGCATTGACAGCAAAACAACGGCCGGTGTCGATAACATGATTAAATTTCATATGACATAAACATTGGATATTAAATCTCAAGAACGGGGTTACAGATTTCGAAAATATCGTTTCCCTTTCTTTAAAGTCCTGTTATTGATAACCCCTCGTGCAAACGTTTTCGAAAACAGCGTATAACGCATGGCATCTGAAAATTTCACATGGATCCGATCAGCCATTTCTAGGACGTTTTCCTATGGTCCTACTTAACCTTGACATGTACAGTACATCTATCAATGTGAAAAAAAGTCTCATTCGTCTTATGTTTTTTTCAAGGATACCTGATGCCTGCTAAGAGTTCACCATTCAAAACTTCGTATTTTATTTTTTATGCTATTGATTAAGTTTACACCAAGGTGTTATCTCACCCATTATTGAATAACACAGAGTATCAACTCTCCCGATAAAGGACACTGTTAGAATGTTCTGGGCTCTGAACTTGTTACTGAAATACAGAATTCTTGACTTTTGACTGTTGGTGTACGTATTTCTTACAGGGAAATCATTCGTACCGGATCCAAGTTGGTTTTATCGTTGACTTAATATCTTTCAGGATGTTATTGGCCAAACCTCAATCCAGAGCATCTTGCTAACAAAGACTTGGTGGCGGACGAAGAACAATAACGGATAAAAAAACCCAAAACAATCGCTACTGCAAACGGCCAAAACAGATACCGTATCGCAGTAAACATATGCGAGCAAAGGAGCACCATTTATCAGCTAAAGAAGCGAGTGTAGTGCCAAAAGGATAAGTAAAGAGGCCTTTTAAAATAGAAAAGCAACACATCTACAATAAGATGAACCAAGCTTTCTCTTAATAAGCGGAGTGCTAGTTAAGAGACGTTAAGTTGTCACGAGGTGGCAGTGTAGGCAGGCCCAAGTTGACAAGAAGTTATAACGGCCTTTTCAAAGAATGGATTCATACACGATCTAAATGAAACACATCGGATGTGCTTCAGAGAACACGAATCTTGTACTGTTGTCTAGATAGCATTTGGACCTGTTACGGACTGTGAAAGATTGGGAAATTCGTTTCGTGCAGCTATAAGGAAAATGAGCTGTTAGCTGCCTTTGCAAAATATGCTACTTAGGCCTACCAACGTCCTTGCAAAACTCTAACCAGTTTTTCAGTTCCCAAAGACGTGAAAGACTCATTTGTAGGGTTACAGTGTAGTCACGGAACAATCTACCAAACGCTGCCAGCATACATCGAGGTGTCGAAAAACTGTCATTCCCAAGATCGGTGGCAATTTGAAAGATGCAGTGCAGCTCAGTGTCCAATCGCAATCGACATCTGTATGGTGCTCAACAGGAATAAAATTCAATGATTTTCGCTGCGACACATGATCAACCGCGAAGCGGCAATATGGAAAATCTACTCTTTCGACATAAGGTAGGCGTGGAGGCCAGTGAGCAACAAAATATGTCTTCCACATGAAACGCTATAATTACCATTGTCTTCTGAACTTGAAACCCAAGAAGACGAGTATTTTGCGTTCTTCAATCGCCAACTTGACTGATTTTTTCATGTATCGTGGCATGTCCCACACGTTTGCTTCTGGTCGCACTTATAACAACCATGCTGCTGTCGACTTACTGGAGTCCAAAAATGATTACACCTCAAAGAGGTTACACATTGCTGCGGGTCTTGGTAAGGGTGCTTTGGACAGAAAAGGGTGCATGTTGAAGTGCAGGGGGAACTCTCAAAGAGTCAGCAACACGGAGCAGCGCAATTTCTGTGAAGGCATTTAAGTATGGTGACTTAGGAGATGTACACATCAAACATGGCGTAGTTTGCTGAAGGTCATGGCAAGGGTGCCTCGGAAAGAACCAGAGGCATGCCGGAGAAGAGTGAGTGGGTGGAACTCTCAAAAAGAGTCAGCAACATTGAACGGCGCTATGTACTGTGAAAGCAGCTAAATGTAGTGATTCAGGTTGTGTACGGTGACACTTCACGGCTAACAAACACGTTGCAGCATTCGAAAGTATTTTCTTTGAATTACAGGCATCGTGAAAGATGGTAATAAAAAGAGCAAAGGAACAGTTTATTTTAGACAGACAATAGGCCGAAAGTGTTTGTTGAGACCTGTAATGTGGACTGAACTTCCGATTCATTGACGTTGCGTGGAAATATTGAACTTGGATGTTGGGGTTAAAAAGGCGATGGGTCACGCGTTACAAGTGGAACCAGAGACTTCCTGTCAGTGCGAAAAGTTGCTGTCGACGATGAAATGGAAGTGAGAGCCGTTGTGTGCAGAGATACGGCACGTGGAAAGTTTGTCGGAAGTTTGCATGACTTATGCAGGTCGACTTGAGATTGCTAACAATTCTTCATCCACACGCAATGCACATCGTTATGTTCTCCCATTTTTGTTTTCGAGTCATGGCTCTTATAAAGACTGTCAGGAACCGAATCTCCATAGAAAGAAGTAACTTTATTGGTGTGTAGTAATTGGAAATTCAAGGTTTGTTTCGTTCTTCTTTATTTTTAATCATTTCTTTTGATCGATTGGCTTATGAATGAGTGAGGCATGAATTCACAGTTATCTATTTTTATAACAGACAAATGGTATCTCTCATTCCCTGTAAATAGTGCAAAGGTTTTGAATAATTATTTCTCATTTACGTTAAATAAGTATAGGTAATTTAAGAAAAATTGAAACCTTCAAGAATTTTGTTAAATGCAACAATCACATACTGCACTGTATCAATTATATAGTTAACTTCAATTGTTATGCGTAACATTTTTAAATGCATCATCTGTAAGACAAGTATGCGAGATTCTTGAACAGATTTCTATTATTTCAATTTGGTGGCAAATATTAATCGGCGTTTTCAGACCTTTTGACTTTCGATTCTTTCAGCAGTTTCGAACATCGTTTTCTATGTGCGTTGATTGATTGACATGAAATTTTGCACACTTATTTGATGGCCTGTAACCGAGGCAACTGTTTCCCAAATGTTTGATTCTCCTTCCCACAATAGAAATGTCAGCCATCAAAAAGAACACTCGAGACATTGTTTTAAAAAGGGAAGTCGGTGGCTAATATCTTGATTGTTTGAGGATAGATCGAAAATCTGGGCCAAGTTTGCATGTTTTGACACTAAAAATATTTTGTTCAATCACGAAGCCACCAACATTCTAGTTTTATTAGGAATCCATGTTTAAACGGAAATGACAATTTTCAACAAAAAAGAGGTCATGTGATAATAAACGACTGCGTAAATTTCTAAAGTGTAAATTCAGACTTTTAAGTCATCGAGGTATCCGAAATTATATAAGTTTATGGATTGAAATGGGCAGTTAAGATTATATTTGATGAAAAAAAGAAACAAGTCCACGAAAGTTGACGACGATTACTTTAAAGATCTAACATAGCGTAGGACTTTTCACATGTGTGTTGTAATTTCGAAGCTGAAAATGTTTCCCGTTCCGTCTGCAACGCAAAATTTTGAATGGCTAACTGTGGTTAGGAAAGTTCCGTTCACGGCGGCTGTTTTTATATAACCCTCACACAATGCTTTTTCTGCAACGCTGTCTTTTGTTCATTTCTTAATTCAATGCAATTTAACACAAAATTACAAATCAAACATATATTGATAGTATAAAACAATATACGGAATAACATAATATAACACAACCTAATGACATTTAATACAAAATAACGCACACGGTTGACAAACGCACAACTGAAGCCAAATCAGTACCAAATGAGCAACTACGCCTATCAAATAAGGATAAACACAACAGCATATCAAAGTAATTTGGAACGCATCAGTGGTCATTTTAATCATTTTGGACAATTCTGTATTAAAGACTCAAATTATTTTTTAGATGACACGAGGCATCGTAGTTGGCGCAATTCATAAAATTATTTTATTATTTTTTGGAAAAGTTATTTTGGGCTTTCTGTTTCTTTTGTTTAGCAATAGTTTCAATCTTCAACTTAACAATTTCTTTGATTCTTTCCTTGCTCACCTTAAAGCTAGAGCTGGGACGTTGAATTGATTCTTCGCCTGTCTCTTTTACTTCGGTGCCTCTCACATCATTCTGTACATTCTCACGCTTTTTCGAAGCTTCAGTTGGCTTTGTGTTCTCCTTGTTGTTTTCGAGCGTGTGCAATGCGGTTTTGTCTGCACTTAAGTGTGCGCTTATTTCCTTTTCCGTCTTGATACCGTTATCACCAGCTTGAGGTTCCGTGGACTCGACCTGACTTTCATTAGCACGTTGCTCGTCTTTTTTCTCTTCTACAGTGTTATCAGCGGCATCAGCCAACTGACCTTCAAAACTTTCTTCACGCACCACAACAGCGCCCTCTTTCGATTGATCAGTTGTTACATTCTCATTTTGACCGTGTTCCTTGTTGTTCTCTACGTTTCCAGTATAGCGCCTGACACCATTGTGATTATCTCTGTGCTGCTCTTTGACGCTTTCATCCTCTTGGTTGTCACTACGTTGTTCTTTTGTATTTTCGAGTTTCTGTTCATCGTCACTTTCTCCTGTGTTCACACCATCGCTTGTTGCGTCATTCTTCTCATCCTCAAAATCGTCCTGGTACATATATTTCTCGTCGTCTTCATCTACATTTTGCGTCCTCTCCAACTCTTCTCTAGTTCCCGTCTCCTCGTCTTTTTGCACTCTATTACTATGTTTTCCCGTGTCAGAGCATTCAGTTGTGTTATCACTTTTCGAATACTTATCTTCCTCAGAAGTGTCTTGTTTGCCTTTCTCGTACTTTTCATTTCTCTCATTTCTATCATCTGACTTTTCTACTTCCTTTGGTGCCTCAACGTGTTCGCTATCATCGACTCGTTCCGTTTCATTGCTATTGCTTTCCGCTCTATTTTCTTCGCTGGCGTCTTTTGCCATGTCTTCTTCACCAATCGCCTTCGTTGTTCTCTGTACGCTGTTATCAATTTTATCTTTGGTGTCGATTGCATCGTGCTTTTGATTATTGTCGATCTTTCTGTCCTCTGTCCTTTCCTCGTCGTCTTCGTCGCCTTCCCTTTTAAAGTTCACTTCCTGTTCCAGGTCTTCTAATTGCATGTCGTCTTCATTTGTTACCCTAGATGCTTTTGGTTCATTTCCATCTCCTTCGTCGTGCTTTTTTGCTAAGCGCTACAAATCAAAGAGATCGTAAAAAGTTAACATTTTCACATGAAGCGTGCTCTTAGTAATTGCCCTGATTCCAGACAGTATTAGGCCAACACGAACAGACAGAAACGTGACGTATATCTTGGATGGAATAATTGAAATTAAAAGTAATTGCAAAAGTATCATCATAAAGAGCATTTACATGAATTTCTCATTCAGTAATAATTAAGGTGTTCCAGCGAAGACGACATACCTTTTTCTTAATGGACCTTCGAGCATAAGGACTCCTTGGTGACTTCTCCGTCGGTGGTTGAGGTTTTCGAACGCGTCCAAAAAGATTGTCTCTGAGGGCTATTTGTCTTTCAAATTCCTGGAAAAACAACAGCCAGCGTATACAATGACTGTTGATTTAATGGTAGTAAAGGACAACACACATTTCCTGAATGAAACGCCACTTTTAGCTCCGTCAAACATAACGCATACCATTAATAATTACTTTTGCGAATCAATGCAGATGTTTTACGTCTTTCGATTTCGTCTAAGTGTTAACCTGTTGCCCGTTCCGTAGACGCAATACGCTCGCGAACTCGAAGAATCACATAAGTCTTCGCGAGATATCGCGATGCATTACAAGTGAACCCCGTGATCACAGTAACATTTCCCGTGAAATTCTTGCGCCTACGAAACACAACCCCGGTACTTCACAGCGGGAATCCTTCTGAGGCTTATGCATTTCGAGATTTATACACATTGTGGGAGGTTTTACAACGAGATGGCAATTTTGTCTTTTACCTAAGTTTGGAAATCCGCAAATGTTCCGTGACTGTGGCAGTCAGTAGTTAATAACGCATTTGTTGAATTTAGAGGCGTTAACGAAGTAAGATGTCCTACTTACCTCAGAAGTGAAGTTATAGCTTAAAAAACAAACTTTTATAGTGTAACAGACAACAGTACAGATTTGACAGAGTAGAGAAATTGCTCAGGCACACTACACTATACAAGCTATACGAATATTATCTTGATACGGCGTGGAAAATATGTTGCAAACATTTAAGTCTGGTCAGCACGCCATCTGCTGGTCTCCACGGTTAGCAGAAAGTCCTGGGTTCAAGTCCTGGTCGTGGGCAGAACTCTTTATTAGGTCACGTGATGTGGCCAGCAGATGCCGTACTGATCAGACTTAAAGTGTTTGCAACTACACAAGCTGTCTTTTAGTTTGTTGTAGCTACGTACTTCCAGTTTGTTATATTCGTTCATTTATAACGATCATCTTGGGCAGGCAATAAACGGGCAAAATATCTGAATAGAAAGAACGATTTTGTCTAAAACTTAATTACCAGCGTCTTTGACAGACTCTTCTGTAGCTCGCTCTTCAACATTGCTATTTCATACGACTGTTCCTTTTCCGCATCTTTTTGTTGCTTCATCTGCTTCCGGTGATACTCTCGAAGTCCCTTTAGTCGCAAGATAAAATCCTACACGGAGCGAAAAAGCGATTTAGTATAATTAAATGACCACTTGATATGATTCAGTATACTTTTTTACAAAAAATAGCCACAGTTGCAATTATTTTTCGAAAAAAGCTGGCAAGAATACGATTTTGCCGACAGTTTTAGGCCTTCCAAGGGTTAACCATGCTCTAATTTTGTAGATATGTTTTGTAAAATAGTTCTGAGAAAACTTTTTTTCTATATTCATCCATTACGATACATGCATAGATAAGACAATCAAAAGAAATAATTATAAAATAATGACTTGGATAATACAAAAACATGGACCTTACTTTTACTGCGGTTCAAGTTACAAAAACGCTACAATTAAAACAAAACATGAAACATGTTACTATTACTTTCGGGTCGTTGACATAATCACCCTAAAGAATGAATGAAGTCTCACATTTTTTCAGATAAATCCTTGTGCAAATTAATGGACACATAATCAAAAACCACCATGCGCTTGGCCATAATTAGGGTAATGTGGTGGTCGCGGCGGTGAGGGTCATGGTGGGTGGTCATGGGTCGTTGTTTTTGGTAACCGTGAGGAAAGTACTTAACGAGTCTCTTAAGTTGCACGCGAGTGTTTAAGTAAAACATCTCCCTAATAATTTCATCCAAAACAATTGGTTATTTTAACCTGACATTCTTCTGATTTCTCCTCCAAACGAAGTTCCAGCCATGAAATCTTGCTGCTCAGCTCCCTATCGTGATTTCGCATTTCGTTGCTGCGATTGGTCAGTCTGTCTTTTAGCCTGGATACTTCGAGCTCTAATTGGTTGATCAATTTGTCCTGTCTTTTCACATGAACTTTCAGGTATTTATTCTCTTGCTGCAGACTCCTCAGTCTGCTTCCGAGGGCAGAAGTGTCAACGATCGGATAAGTACTGGAAAGAGAATTCTCCACTTTCCGCCCATTGTGGTCACCGGTGTAACTTCGCGGAGATCTTGGGCTATCGCTATGCTTGTTAGTATTTTTCCCGCCGTCTGGAAATTACAAGCATCCAATCAAGACAGATAGATCTGGAGTTATGCATCCGTCATCGCTCCTTTTAGATCGCCATCATCATCATCGACATCGTAATCATCATCATCGTCATCATCGTCATCATCGTCATCATCAACTTCATCATCACCATGATCATCGACTTCATCACCACTATCTTTAAATGCCAAATGAAATTTAATGCAATGAGCTTACCTTTACATTTTTCTGTTTTCATTACTTTGAACATCAAAGGGATCGTCATTAGCAATAAATAAAATCGCAATATATCGCAAACTGCCTGTATGTGTATTTAACCAAGACAATGCATTACGTTCCTTCTCATTCTGTTAACTCGCCTACTGTCAAAGAAATTATGACTTTTAAAAATCCCGCAATAAACTGATACCAAGTAGTTCCAGAAATCATTTTCCATCGACAATGACCTCTTGTATTGAAAAGAACAGATAGTTGGTCAATATTTGAGACCATGAGCGGAGTGTAATATCACCCGGCGTGAAAAGCCAACTTATTGAACCCCATCTCAAACAATAATGGCCAGTTTTTCCTAAGTACAGGCATCACCTCCACTCAAAGTAAGGAACAAGTGGTCGAGATTAAACATTGGTTTTACGAGAGGCGGGATGATAACAAATGGAAGATAAAGACAGTTGTTAAAACGATCCTGAACCCTCTTTTGGTGATATCTTGTCCTCTGCTAATGCGACATTGGCGTCTCAGTTGAGTGAAAAACTTGATTGAAGAAAACAGGATTGGTCTAAAAACGGCTCGCTACTGTGTTACAGAACGGACATGCGTAATGTTATTTAGCGGTGTAGCCTTTTTCTATCGTTATGGCATAACACACCTAAACCGAAGGTCACGCTTGCAGGTTTAGCGAACTTTTTCAGATTTTTGTTTGAAGATTGACAAGGGTTGCTGAGCATTTTGTGTTAGATAGACGGACGGAACACTCGTTGTTGATCTCTGTTGATAGGCCAAAACGAGATTTAGTATTCTTTTGACTAACCGGGCATTGTTCAAAATAAGTACAACCACAAAAATAAATCGTCATATTTCAATAATCTAGGGTTCTTTCGCTACCAATCTCTCCGGCCAGAAATGCAAGAGCGGAGATCTAAAAGTCCCTAAAGACATTTGTGAACAATACTTGATCACGATGCGAAATCGATCCCCCGATTTCTCTCATGTGACTGCAGTGCGTTCACCACTAAACTCAATGGCACCCATAAACTATAATCATTATCAAATTCTTATTATCATAACACGTAATCATTACGCATCGTTTGTATTACCATTTTAATGATATTAAGCTCACTAATGGAGTTCTCTTTGCACCTTTTATGTGAGATTTTAGTGAAATCTATATTAATTTCGATAATGGCACGTTGAAGTTGGGTCTTGTTGACCAATCAAAGGTCATAACAAAGTAGTGATCTTATTCTCCCTAGCAACGAAGAACGAAACACACGAAACACGTTAATTGTAAAGGGGAGCAATGAACTTTCTTTAATAGCTCCAAACATTCGAAACAAACGTGTTATTTTCGCCCTTGATATTTACAAATCTGAGTGAAAGGTTCATGTTGATTTACATTCACCCATTAGTTATAACCCATATCTCTACTCTCCGTTTTTCCTGTACGACCTCGTTGCCCATGTCAGTCGTATACACAAAATTGTATATGAAAAATCGGAACATGTAAACAAGGCAGTATAACTGAAACAAAAACAATGACATTTCAGGTAAAATCAATTTAGCCACATTTAAACGCACACCATACACTAACTTAACTTAAGATTTTTAAAATAAATTCTCTAACATCCCCCAAAATTAAGAACACTAGTGAGAGTTAAGACAGGCTGATTATTAAATTGAATAAGAAAAAATATTCCTCTCACTCGTTTATGTTCAATTTTTGCCTGTCTTCTAAAATTTGTTAACTCGTTGAAGTAGATAAATCACTTTGGTGCATGTCATTGTAATCATGGCTGTGAGATGGGGGCCCCAGTAATGGCAGCCTGGCAAATATAAGAAAATCGCGAAGACATGGATAGGATACATTTGAGATCTCTATGACAACGAGGGGGGGTGGGCGACAAATTGTTAGTGACTGGGGTGGACATTGGCGAAGATAAATATGTCAATGGTTCACAACAAATGCTTACCTCTGTCCTCAATTGGTGGCAACTTTTCTACAGGACAGTTCCTCTGAACGCGTACACGGACCGAAGGTATTGACATCTGACCCGAACCACTCATGATCGTGAAATATTCAGCGACAAAACTGTCTACACACACACAAACTTCGAAATATTCCTCGTACAAATGTAGAAATGACACCGTTGTTGTGGTGAAGACTCTTTGTATTTAGTAGCCAATGCGTCGTCAAGATGAAATCGGGAGTGAACGTGGCACGAGAGTTCCCCAATTCAACAGTTTTGTCATCTGCGCTGCGTTGTAATAAGCACAGGGAAATGACAAACATCATTTGTTTGGAGTTTTGCAACTGTTGCCGAGTCGAACATGTCCCTCGAGAGAACAGGCATCAATCATTGATGGCCCTTTTAGTGTCTGTTAACAGAAGTCACAACGAATGTTTTTCTGTAATTTTTCCCTTAAAGCGGCGTGTCCAACTTCGCGCTTTCATAAGCATTTACCCAAACAGCGATGCTCTTACTTTTCCGAGAAGTAGAAATAGTACACATTAAGATTTGAATTCTTCAACTATTCGTTATTCAGTATTTTGATCATCAAAGGTTCGCAATATTTTTCCCTTCGTTACTTCCACAATTCGTCAATAATCAATGAATTGCGTCTAATTACAAATTATGCTTAGATGAAACACTAGCACAAGGTCGTTGACGTTCTAAGATCAGATGTTTCACAGATTACACAAAGGTTGGTTCGATTGCTTCTATCTTTATACCTACAAGCATGTGAAAGACTGCACCTGTCTTTCGGATCCTTAACTGAATGCATAGTGTCTACTCTCTCTAAATAACGATTTAATTCATATTAAGATATTCAGATATTCAGATTCTTCCATGGTCTGGCTACGAACCACGTCTTAGTCAAGACAATTAATTCAATTTCATATATGATGACATTTGCAGGGTCTGTCACGCGTGATGCACTGAGCTAAACTATCAGAGCAGATTTCCAGGTATATTGGACAGTATTTAAGGGACAACAAACCCGCGCTTTGCCTCCTGAAAAAACAACTTTTGATAGCGGCCTATTTTTGATACAAAATCTATCTCATCGCATTCCTTACATAGATTAGACAAGAGTCAATTTAAAACTTATCTGACGAATGAAACCAAGAACATATACACCATCTTCATTTAAATGTAATGCATTGGAAATGTTGGAAATTAATTTTTATCGAAAGTAGCAAGTTTACTATTCGGCGGGGGACAGAAAACGAGCTTGTCCTGTACAATATCCTGCGAGCCATTATTTTCAGCTAACAACAAGTTACCTTTTGGTCCTAGTGGCATGCATTATCTTTTCCCGATTTCTCCGTCGGACAACTTCTTCGCATAAGAAATCACATATTTGTCTTCCAAAAACATCCATTTTCCATGCTGCGTCAACCATTTTATTTTAAAATATGCGTCCCCGCTATTGAGTTGCAAGATTCATGCCAATCGTTGAAACAAGCTACCAAAACAACTAAATGTGCTTGATATTAAATTTTCGTGATTGCTAAAAGACACAACTTTTACTTCTCCAATGTCCTTGAGTAAACAAATTAGCGAGGTCTCAATTACGAACATACGCACTACGCTGGGTGCCGGTAATTTTAATTAGTGTTCACAATAATAGTTAAAAGCTGCCTACACTACTTCTAGTTGAACACGAATAGCATGGATTGTGAGATAGGCCTCCCTTCGAGAACCCAGACAAAATGCCATATGCAGCAAGGTAGTGCATATGTCAGCTGGCATATATATTCATTTAAAGTTCATCACTGTGAGGCTGTCCTGGAGGTACGTTTCACGAAAAATTACTGTAGACTTTTAAAAAAGTCAGAAATTTGGTCTTACGCTTCACACAACTATTTTATAAAATATCAAAAGTGTAAAGTCTCCGTGGATATATACCTAACTACTAGTTGCTAACCTTAATTGTTTCAAGACTGAGATGTGCTCATAACTATGTGGCTAAACCTTTTCTAGCAAATTTTGAAGTGAGAGCGAAAGACCAAATTTCATGGAACACACGACTCGAATTACTTATTGTTTCCTTTCCCGATCCATTCTCTTCTCTAAGATGAGTAAATCGGAAAGTTGAAATATTTTATTTTCCTACTTTCCCTTTGTAAAGCGCGTTTGTTTTTGTTCCACCAAAATTTTTGTTTTCGTAATTGAAAAAAATCGTTTTCTCAGACAGCAGATGCACTGTTTTGAGTCGTCGAGAGACGGGAAACACGCTTGATTTTAATTTTGAGCCTTATCGATTTGGTTGAGTTCTTAGAACCTCTGCTCGCAGGTGACTGGTACAGAAGTTTCAGTTTAAAAACAGGAGATTTGTTACTATCTCTAATTAATTGGTAGATTACATTTCGAGATGGCGGTATTGGCAAAGCATGAATTGAACTATCCACACTAGCAGGCAAATCATACAACGCCAAAGAAACTTTCAACGAAGATATCTATTTCTACCGTAGCATTTTAGTTCTCTTATGTTTTACAGTAGTTTAATTGGACATATTAACTAAGCAATGCATTTTGTAAAGCTCTTATTTCAAGCAAAATTTAAACTAAATAAATAAATGAATAAATAAACATTTTCCACTCTTAGTGACTATAATGAGTTGACAAAATGGATAAAAATGAGAAAAATTGAAATTAAATAGCAGACGGAGGATGTTGAACTTGAGTCTATCATGTTGTTATTATTTGTTGATAAGATCATTTTAACCGTCCTTGGGTTGCTGAGTAGTCATGGACGCATGAGCATTGAACTACGTTAAAGAAGGCCATGCAGCCTAGTACATTCCATTTTATATTTGTCAATAACAATAATTTTTTAGCCATGCTTGAGATGAAATTTTTTTGAATTTATTGGGAACTAGACTATTATCTAGCACAGACTAGACAGACCCTGTCTATTCTAGCTCACAATTTGTAATAAAAATGACGCCAGGCACCTTAGCAACGGAGGCAGGTCCTTCCAAGAAGAGCACAGATCTCCTCATCACAATAATTGCCTTTTG
This sequence comes from Phoronis australis, assembly GCA_002633005.1. NCBI lineage: Eukaryota > Metazoa > Phoronida > Phoronidae > Phoronis > Phoronis australis. The sequence continues at coordinate 800,220 of NMRA01000025.1, forward strand.
TTTTTACAATTCCATGTTGATCTCCGCTTAGTAAATCTCACTGGCTGCGTATGCTGCGCTGGCGTTAATTCATTGTAATTGCTCAGCAATGCTACGGTGGCTTATCGCTTACCTCGTACAATTTAACTCGTCAACTGGGAGTGTGGTGGCGAATGCAAGGCCTAACTGTTAGAATCCGCGCTAGGAATGGTATGGGGTAATCATTTTTCTCATCTCACGGAAACGAAAGGTGTGTGGAATTTACAAGACTCCGTATTTAAATAATAAAAGCACCGGTCTTGGTTTCAGCGATGATTGACAACTATAATATAATCATAAAAAACACAGCTCTGGTCAAATCTAGTTACTTCAAGAAGTCTACCTCATCCATGAATAATACCCAATATTCATCATCGGCGCGTGGCAAAGCAAATCAATTTCAACTAAGCAATAGACTGACTGGTCTTACGTAATAATGCACTCTCACTCTTACAAATCCTTGGAGTCACCTCCAATTCGACTAAAGAACAATTCGAAACCAATTTCATATCTGTAAGTGATATGAATTAAAAAGTTGATTTTTGTGACGCAATAAGACTTAAAAGCTGCATGATATCTCGCTAAAGGAAAATAGAATTCAGAACATTTACTCTCATCAATTCGGTCTGACTCATAACATTCCTAACCGTAATAGGAATCGGTTTCCATTACCAACAAGAACTTTTTAATATCAGCGACTCAAGGAAACCCGTCCGGCTATTGATCAACCCCGGCCAATCAAGTCAGAAGTGTTTTTCCTTGTTGGTTTCGATGCTCTTTTTGGTACCGGAAACAGAATCTTGTCGCGGTAAGGAATATCATGAGATCAATTTTACGAAAGTAAAGTCCTAATCCGAACTTTTGTTTTTCAACCAGCTACACATGACGAAATCAGTGCAACTATATTATTTAATTTATGATGTATTTTATATTGATCTGGGAGTACACAATTATTTAAATTAAATTATCAAATTGGGCTGTTTTATATGGAAAAATCTGTTTTTAAAAATTTCATAAATAAAAGTAGGTTGTCTCAATAGTCAACTAACTGCTCTTCGACACTATAAGTCAGGGTGTTTTTGCATTAGTCGCGCCAGGCCAGGATGGTGTCTTTTAAGAGTCCTCAGTGTCTTGTTTTTATTTTACGACTTATTCTGAGTAATTCGTCCACTAATTCTTGTAAACAAGTATCTTTTATGTATATATATATCGACTACTATCAGGTGTGGTAAGATTTCCCTGTTTATTTCCTCTCCGAAAACAATAATAAACACATTCACCTCCTACGAACTTTTTTACTTACATGTGTATTATCTCCCTTGATAAAGAGCACCTGCTTGCAGGGGAGATAATTTTGTGTATTTAAAACATTGTTTTTCCTATTTACACACAGTTTTGAAATTACAATTACCAATACTTAGTGAGTGGACAAATTGCCAATCAATGAGCTGATAAATATAGAATTTGTCTGTTTTTAGTGTGTTTGTTTCGAATGACTGCTTTATGTACAACGACTTCCGTTCTAATGTCATGCATAACAAAACATGGCGCTCCAAACAAACTTTGGGAAGGGGTAGTTTGTGTTCGTCTGATGAGATGAATGGTTATATGGGAAAAACAATGTTAACGCGATGGAATTAAGCTAAAGGAAGGTCAAGATGACGATGCTACATCTTACCTATCCCAAGAGAAAGGGATTTTTCTCTTGGGAAGAGCTCGGGTAAGTTGCTAAGTTGTGAACAGTGTACACCTAGTGTCGACAGTGGGAGTGAACTGGGGCGGAGATTGGCACCACTTCATGCCGTTGCAAAACCGGCCCCTTGTCGTCCAAAAAGCGAACTTTTGATTTAGACCACTTACCGCGACTAGAATGGTCTCAAATCAGATGGAAAATAATTTCCGAGTTTGTAAAGAACTGACACTTCGTGTTCCTTTTATAAGAGTATAAGACTATATTTGGCACAGTGGTAGGCGCCTACTAGTACTACAACATGTGCTCAACGCGTATCAAATGACACGCTTTGACAAGCCAAGTTGTAGAGCCCTATTCTCAAGTAATAACAAGCTGTCCGATCATTTGAAGCCGTCATAACACTTCAAATTTCACTAACTGAAGGAACAACATGAGAGTGGCGAGACCAATATCATAATGATAAATGATCAATGTGAGACTGGTTTACATGCATGGCTGCATGCTTTATGAGTTGTGGCGAACGACCCACAGGCCTAGTGCGTAACCGTAATGTAAGGGACTGTGTCCTGTTGACTGTGTCCTGTTGTGCGGGTGAGGCTGCTGCTTTGGAAAATTTGCGTTGAAACGACTTAATACACTGGGTACTGTATTTTACTTTATTGCTGATTTTTTATGAAACGTTAATTTCCAGTAATTCCACTTTGGAAGTCATAATTCCATCTCTACAGTAAGTCCCTAAGGATACTAAACCTTGTTTTGGTGATCTCAATCAATGCCTTGTTTTGCCACCTGTTAATGTATCCCACATGAGTGACAAAAGCAGAATCCAAATAATCATTCATACTCTTCCGAGTCACAAATTGGATATTATGGTTCGTGTTGGGTCATCTTCGCTATGGTTGTTGTGTAACTCCTTAAGGCTTGGTCACCGTGCAGTTTATCGAACTTTGAAAGGAGTTTACAAATTTTCTGCCAAACTTTTGAGGGTTGTTGAGAGTTACAGAGCAGATTATTTAGTTTCAGAACTGGACGGGAAAGTTGTTTTCAATATCTGTTAATAGGCCGAAACCCCAGCGGGTTCGGTATTCTTTTAACTAGTCAACTACCTGCATGTATCAGTGTTCCTTTTTTGAGAGTTTTGCCAGTAACATAAACATTTGAACTTTGACAATTTGACATTTCTTTTTCTTTGTAATTCACCAATCTTTAGACATGTGATCAAAAACACTACTAATGCTTTCCTGAAATACTTTGCTAACTTGTAAACCATTGGAAGCTTGGCATAGGTTACTTGTCCATTTTTGTCTTGGGATCTAGTGGATTCTTAGTATGGTATGTGACTTGTGTGACATACTGATGGGGCTTCCTGCCACTGTCTGATCTAAGTACAACGGTTGATAAAACTCATCTTCCTGCTCAGAGATTAATTTTTGTGAAGATACATATAAAGTGACTTATTACTGCTAATTTACCCCCTCATATTTCATGCGTAATTTAATCTGTTATGATCGCGATAATGTCGTTGCTTGTATTTTTATCAAGTCTATCCGTTGTTTTTTTGTTGCAGGTGCTTTGCCAGAGCTCTGGGGGTAAGTACTACTTCACCTAGTCCTTATCAGTAGCTTAAGATAAGACGATTGAAGTTGATAAAGGACCTGCCTCAAGTCTGTTAGACTATTGGTGGAAGCCGGTCTCCAACAACATAGTGGCTCTTGTTTACACAGACTAATCCACATATTCTAACATCAAACAACTGTTTTTGAATTAGTCAAATGTTAAGACAGGTTACACTTTCTTGGGGTTATTTCTAATACGATTTGGTTTATCTTCACTGATAATTCGGTGAATGAGGCTTTAGAGGGGGCAATTTAGGAATTTCTGATGTAAACACGCAACTGTGTAAATTTTGAAATTGAGGTCTCATTCATGGAAACGTTGATGATTGTATTATAATTTTCCCTCACCAGTTTTGGCCTTGGAATTCCAACAGCGTGATTTGTGCAGCAAATGCAAAGTGCATTTTGTTGATAAACCGGTGAAAATGAAATGTTTGCTTTTATTTTTTAAAAAGAAAGACACCTCTCTACTTTGCTGGATTCAAAATTAGAAATCTGTTTTTGATCAATAGTTGTATTGCTGCTTCTTGTTTCAAAATGTGATGTTAAGTTGTGAATATAGTGTATGGACTAATCTGTTTTCAGTTCCCATCAGATGTGTTTGTATCTAACATACCTGAGGATGTGTTGACGGCTGAGCCAGGTCTAACTGTCAAGGTATGTAAATTATTGAATAATTGGAAGTTTCAGTCTGATACTGCTCTTGGTCACGTTTTATTAAGGTCGTTTTTTGGTCATAATTTGTATTTAAACTTGTGGAATGTAACCATTTACAAATTTTTTCTATACTAGTAATTTAAGATAGGTTTATGCAAATCAAAACAAATCAATTTCTGGACTTACATTATATCCAGAAATCGATTTGCGTTATGCCACAACTGGACAAGTAACATACAGTCAATTAAAACAGGTTAACAGAGATCAGAAGATAACTCAGAAATTTTATCTCTAGCTTTAAACAGTAGGTTAATTTTGATTTATGTCCAAGTTGATTGCTTGAATACAACTTTAAGTGAAACGGGCCTCTTATCTTTGAGAGATTTCATCTCAGGTACATGTACATATGAAGGAGCAGGTTGTTACATTATCAAGTGCTTTACAGCTGAAAGTCTTTAAACCCAAACAATTTTTTATGAAGCTGCTATCTTAATGTGATGTTACTATCGCATATGTCAGTGTGTCAGACTCAAGGCTGTCAAAGCACCTGTTAATAATCATCGATAAACTCTTGAACTAATTTAAGATACAGGGTGGCGTACAACAGAAATTTTGTTTTAAAAATTTTGAATGCATTATGAAGATTTTCAAGTTACCAGTGGTGCCATAAGACAACGTTTTGAGAAATTGTGAGCAATAGTTGGATATAGCGTGTCCGTATTTTGAGAACCAGTTTGGTGCCAGTTTTTCAACTGGAGAAAACTGGTTCTCAAAATTTGGGCACGTCATGTCCAACCATTACCAAATTGTGGGTATTGGCAACAATGCTAGAGGCCTTTGAAAAGTGGAGATCAATTATTTCTTTTGGAAGTTGTTGAGATTTTACTGTATGCATGCACCTTTAGGTGGTGTGTCTGCAGGCGACACAATGCTTTTTACTGAATTTAGGCACTTGTGTTAGAAGACAAACTATTTGATGGGAGGTGTAGTAGTGTTTGAGTAATTTGTTATGTTCACATGATTTCACTTCAAAATTGAATTAATTAGTGAAAGGTATAGTAAAACTCCCATCAGTCTGATCCAACTGCATCTTAATTTAGTTAGGCTGAATGCATGTACTAGAAGGACTGTGTGGTGGTCCAAGTGAAGCAAAAATGCGACTCATCCATGTCCGACTTATAGGAGTTCCTATACATCTGGTTTAAGACGTGCAGTTGAATTTTGGTTGTACACCTGACCTGTGGCTATGAGTATTAGTAAAGTTTAGGTTGTGTGCCTTCAGCGAACCGCTTTTATTTTTGAAAAACATAAGTTTGAACATAGGAGTATGGCTTTTAAATTTACACCACATTGCAACTGTTTGTGTATGCATGTTGGTTTACATCAAATGACCAAGTGCAGCTACCAACAGCAAATTTCCCAATGGATCAAAATTGAGTTCTGAGTACAATGTTCAAATTCGTCGTGTTGTTATCGTTTGTACATCATTGACCTCGATAAGGCAGAGAACATCTAAGAACTAAGCTTAGATCTCACGAATTTAAGATAAACATGTTGATGTTGGTGAAGTGAAATTTTATTTTTTGATTTTTCCCATGAAAGGTATATAACAAATAAGTAGTGCTTCTACGTGTTCCAGACCTGTATGATAGCTACCTACCACCAGACAATATTTTGAAAAATTGTGGGTATTCACAAGAATGTTAGGAACCTTTAAAAATAAAAAAATGCTGTTTTAGTAATTATTTTTTCCGAAATTGGTGAGATTTTATTTAATTTCTTCATTTTATCATGTAAGAGATTGGTTGTCCTAGAGGTGTCCATTCATCAGCTCACTGCATCAGAAAGGCCACTGGTATGGCAGGGACTGTCATCAGCCCAACCATACTCTTCTACTATCTCCTCTGGGTAAAGTAGAAAATGTCAAACTATATTACGTTTTCTCAAGCATTATTTTTACCAGCAGTTAAATCTAACTGCCAAACGTGGACTCTGAGTATTGAAGTGTGGGTTGTGTGTATCCTGAGTGTTGAAGCGGGGGTTGTGTGTATCCCTTCAAATCAACTGACAGGAATTAAAGCTGCAAACGTTTTAAATCTTGTAATGTTCATATACAGGAATTTAAGTGTTTTGGTCTTTAGAATGCCTAATGTCCTTTAATAAACAAACGCACACTTTATATGGTTCAATTTATAGCATAATTTTACAGCATTGAAATTGGTGCAGTAAAAGATGTTTTGCTCTCCTGGGCTGTTATAAACAAGTAGCTCTATTCTATTATGGTTGATGTCAACACTGTTGAGTAGAAGTTGTGTATTCCTTGTTACAGTTGTTGTTTGGTTATTCTGAACTGAATAGAGACTGTTCATTGGCGCCTTTAAGTTGCAACACAAAAGCTCTTTTTAAGCTTAACATTTATTGAACAAGCCTCTCTTGTCTAGCAGGTTTCTGTATTGTGGCATTCCTATCCAATAATTTCTCTGATCAATGTGGTTATTGAACTGTCTTGTTGACACTTTTCTGTGTTCTGAATAGTAGTCAGTGCAAAGCAGGCAATATAAAACAAATGTTTGCTCACTAATGTAATCAAAAATCTCGAACTTGGGCACTCCTGAAGAGGTTTTTGATTCCTTGTTCCAAACTGCATGTTTATTGCTTGCAATGCAAATTCCTCAGAATCTGAATAGCCAGTAATTCTCCAAAACTGTTGACAGCTATGTTAGTGAGCTTTAGTAAATAAGATGGGACTACTGCATGGAGTCATGTACAAATTAAAAAAAGGAATCAGTACATCTTGCTGTTAAAGGAAAAGTTTTGTTGGCAACAGTCACTTGCAGGGGTAATTTGAGAACCAGTTTGGTTCCCTTTATTCAGTGGAAAATAAACTGGTTCTCAAAATGCAGGACTCATATTAGTGACTATCACCGTTTTGTAATTTCTTTTCAATACTTGATTACAGACTGTTATTGTGGATATATTTCAGTGAAAAAACATCCTTGTGTTTACCTGTTTTGCGGAAGTCATCCTGAATTTAACAGTTTGCACTATAATGAATTGGTTTATGGTAAAACACTTGTCTGAGAAAGTATTGCTTAAGATGGCCCTGAATTAAGAAATATCACCGCATATCACAGTTACACATTTGATATCCAAAACAGGAAAAATTTACGAGTGTAACTTACCTTGGCATGATGCATAATTGCTCTAATGCAAATGACAATAGTAGGATAGACTACGGTCCCTTGTTTGTTACAAAGTAACTCGTCAACAGCTAATTTTAGTATATGATAGCACTTTGTATCAACTCATTATGAATTTGAAATTTTATAAATGTTTATTAATTCATAGAACAGTTATGGTTCTATGAACATGACAATTTAAATATGTGTAGTGATCGGTTATAACATGGCCACAGTTTGAGAACCAGTTTTCTCCACTGAATAATGTGCATCAAACTGGTTCTGAAAATGCTTGCACATTATATCCGACTATTGCCTAAACTTGTGCTAAGTTGTTTTGCCACCATCCAGTCTTGATCCAAAGTCCATTGAGATGTCAAGTTTCAATATTTGAGGCTTCTTTAGGAAGTTTAATGTTAGCAAACCAACTATCTTTTTGTCAGTGTTGTCATGGAATTGTCTGTTTGCTAGGTGTGTTTTTGACAAATAGATAATATTAGTCTCCTGGAACTAAACTTCAAAAAAGTAAGTTTCAAACCTAAAAAAGAGAAATTAAAAGAACTAATTATACTCATTAACTGTAATGCGTGATTATTAGACACTAAAAAGAGGCTGTAAGTGAGATATTCTTCGTTTGATACTCGTGAAATGTTACAAGTAGCCTTCTTGATAGATTTATGTGGACCTTAAAGCACCTAGCAGTATGTAAATTAGTTTCATTTCAAGTTCTTTGAGTCCTTGCAAACTGTTTGGAAATAACTGTACTAATGCAAAGACATATAACCAGGAAATTTATAGCAGATGGTTTTTATTTAATTTAATTTCATTTCCAAAGTGATTCCAGATTGGCCCACACATCAACTCAGTACACCTCTTCTTTGTCTTATTTATGTCAAATGAAAGATCACAGGTTCTAGCGAATACTGTAGTAGTAATAGTGCGTGTGTAAACAGTTTTAGCGTTTAATTCATACATAATTGATAATACCTGCCTACAGAACCAATTAGGCGCTATGGATTATTGAGGGGGACCTAGGAATCGATAGCTAATGTCTCAATAGTAAGAGACTACTGTATGTGATGTGGTTTTGTCTATGTTTGTGGATTTTTACATCTGTGTAATTTTCATAATTATGTAGCAGATCTGCCTTCCATCACCAAAAACAGCTTTTGATGCACAAGACCACTTACCATACAGGAATTAATCTCAAATTGTTCCTCAGTAAAATTAGAGGTGATCTCGGGGCTTTGAAAGAGCTTACACTTCGTTATAGCTTGAGACTGTGCTCTACAAGTTGTCTTGTCGTGTCGTGTCGTGTCGTGTCATTTTATGCACCTACATGTATCATGGCCTTAAGGAATAACAAACTGTCGGTTCTTTGCAAACGGAGAAATCACTTCTCATCTGAGAAGGGAGCACATTGAGACCAATTTGTATCCATAAAAGTCTTTTTCTGAGCACCTTAGATACTATGTAAACACCTTAGATACTATGTGAACACCTTAGATACTATGTGAACACCTTAGATACTATGTGAACACCTTAGATACTATGTGAACACCTTAGATACTATGTGAACACCTTAGATACTATGTGAACACCTTAGATACTATGTGAACACCTTAGATACTATGTGAACACCAGCTCATTGTTGCATTGGTTATGTAATGTTCAGCAACACTTAATGAATGTGATGAAATTGAAATGTATCCTACGTTATTATTTGATATAAGCATTATGCTACGAAAAGGGCAGTTGAAACGTTTACAAAAACTTGTTTTTAGTACCATCTAAATTTGAACCCAAACGATTATTGAAAGTTAAATGTCAAGTCTCGAAGATTTGAGGGTCTAAAAGCTTTCAACATGCATTTCACAAAACATCTCGTATGTGTTGCTTGGTTTGCTAAAAATTCCTAAATTATACTCTTGCTCTTTTCCTGTTGACCAAAGTGTCTGCTGATCACTGGTTTCTGTTCTCTGCTGCTGTCTGTTAAGGTTATGATTTGCCATCGAAAAATTCCAAATTTTGGCAAACTTGGAACAGCACATCTCAGAAATGGCTGATCGTATTCTGATGAAACTTTCAGTTACTACATGCTTTATACACAGTTCTTCAAAACACGTATTAGGTATTGCTATTAAAATGTTATACTTTTGCATGAGGGGCTATCAAAAATAGGAAACGAAATTTTAGTTTAGAAAGCTGTTCAATGTTTTAATTTAAGATTTCATCATGGACATTTATATATGAAATGAAATTCATCATGTAATCGATACTGTTGGTTTGCTATGAACGCATCTTTCTGTTTTGCTAAAGGTAGAAAGTCAATTATCAGATTCTATGAGCTTTCTACTTTCCAAAAATATGTACTTTTCCTGAGATAAAATCTTCAGTTTTGGAGATATTTAGCCAAATAGATATGTAGTCTAGTCCATAAGGTTATGCGTAACCATAGCTACAGACCATTTGAGGACTTATCAAACATTATTTCCATGATGTGATGGCCTAAGCCTCATTGAGCACACTACAGACAACCCTCCATCTTTGTGGCCCCCTGTTGTTGAATTGTCATTTGTTTGATATGAAAGTGGTGATGCTTTGCCAAGTGTTTGGAATAGGGCCTAATAGTGGTTTGAATACTGTTGGCATTTCGGCTCACTTTGACCAACTGCTTTTAAAGCCTTCGAGTTTCCTTGTGAGTTGGCCTGTGTGCCAAAGAGATTGTCCTGAATATGCTGTGTTTAGTTGTAAACATATTGATTGACAGGTTGTGTGTGGCTCCTTAACAACAGGGGCAAGTAAGTAGTCTTCAATTTCCAACACAAATAATTCATTAAAATCACAATTCAAGTTTGATTTGTTTAAAGGCTTTTGTTAAATTATTTGGTCATAACTGTATGTAAACCATTCTAACAGTGAATTATAAATTTAATAAGTTAAAACATTCCTATTCTAACCTTTGTTGAGAAATTTGACATATTGAAATTAGATTTTTCCACTGCAGAGTGTCTCTACCTTGAATCTCTACAGCGAAAGTCATTTTGAAATGTGAAAATTGGGAAATTTTAGAAGTGGAGGTGTATACCTTTCTTGAAAGCAACTTTAGCACAATAACCTGTTTTGAATCATTGCAATAATGAGTTTGAATTTCACCGAGACGAGTTTGGTTTATTTGCGTTGAAATATATTGGTATTGAGTACGGGTCCATGAGACACGACCGTTTGTGGAGTTAATCCCGTTATTATTTTCTTGAAATATTTTTGGCTAAAAAGACATCTGTGGATTTATTGTGGATCTAATGGAGTACGTAGCCAGTAGATTTTTTGGTTTTCCACGATAGCTTATTTGTCTCTTCTTATCTGTTTATATTAATCCGAATGGATGCTATAAATGTTTGTTTTAAAGTTTTTTGCAATATTATTTTTTCAATCTACAATAAATCTTCCCATATTTAGTGCTCAGTGTGGCAGACAAGTGAAATTGCGTTTGGTCAAATTTCTCAATAAAAATAGAATTAAGAGAATTTCAGTCTCTCAATCATTATCTTCTTTTGAATCTTGTAAATGTTCTAAAAGAGTGTTTCCAGTATTTACATCGAGAAAATCAGTCTTAAAAAATTAGAAAGGTAATGGCTTTGGCAATTATCCTTGTGCGAAATAAGTGAAGCATTCGTACTCTTTGGATGGCATAAGTAAATATAGTCGCCAGTAGATCAAATATCGAGAAGATGAATACCCTGTTTATAAATTAAATACTTAGTACGTGTGTAAATGTTCAGTTCAAATTACTGCTTGTTACTGAACAAACAGAGAGTATACTTCATCTTGTAATAGAAAATGGCTGAATAAATTTGCTTTAAATCAGCATTTTGCCCTGTTTAGTTGTTGGCTAAAAAATACACATTGAATTGGACCTTTTGCTATCATAAAATTGGTATTTTGATATTGCTCACCATGGTAACATTCTTTTTCCATCACCTAAGTAAGCATTGAAACCATCAACAACTTAGGAAAATGCTTCAGAGTTTATTGGCTGATCCTAAAATGGTGGATATTACTTGAGTTACTGAGTCTCTTTCGATAATAATTCAAGATCAGGTAAGCTTGGTAATGTTGAGCCCAAAAGCAGTTAGGTTATGATTTCAACATTGACAGGTAAATAGCTTTTGATCAGTAGATTTTGGCTGATACTTATACAAAACTTTATTTCTGTCTACATTCCCATGTTGTGTTGGCTTATTCTGTGAGTTTGAAGTATTAGCTTCATAAAGTATAATGCATTGATATCAGTTTACGTTGTATAAAATTAATTAAAATGATAATGATCACGTAGTTGATATATTCGTTGAAGCATTTTATCTCAGTTTCCATCATCGGTGTTTGTTGAAGTATTTTTGTTTACATTAGATATCGGCAATTGTATGGAGTTTATACTGAGCATTATGGGTAATTGAAACGAAGTATGTGAATTATGTTAGCCAGACATGTATTGTGTGGGTTTTTGCCTCAAATGAAACAGGGAAAAGTTTGTTTGGAGATAATCACCAACACTGCATTTGAATTCTTGCCATCCTGGTCAGGCGACATGGCTGTGTTTGGAATTTTGTTGTTATGTTTGACCACAAATTCTCACATTGTATGTGATATGCTGTCTGTCTGTGTTTTTGATAAAGCTGAATCTTGTCATGCTGTGTTGGCCTAGAAATGTTGAGTGGGGTTATTATCATAGTGAAGCAAACATTGTACTTATAACATAGTGACTATACAAACTCTTTTGGGGCATAATAATGGAGTGAGGGAGAATAGCTAAAAATAGGTCAAGGCTCAGTCTGAAATAGTACACAGTGATGTAAAATGCATTCAAATTTTTTAACCAATGGCGTTTGTTTGCTCAGCATTTTTTCATTTGACTGGGTGAAGCGGTTGTTGTGCAGGTGTTGTTACGTGACCTGCTGCTTCATTTTTTGTATTCTGTCGGGTTTTGGTTACAAATTGGATCGCACAATTTTTAATGGCCCACACAGGCAGGCTGTAGAGAAATGAGTGTGAGAAAGCGACTTCCGCTTGATCCCGACTCAGATTTGGTGGACAGAAATTCATTACTACATAGTTCTTTTATTAATTTAAAAACAGAGGAACAAATCCCACTGTCAACCCAGTCCCTTTGTTTGATTACGTTAAGTTCACTAAGCTAGCACCAAAATTCTCCTGCTTTAGCAGTCCCAGCTACTCACTATGCGGCTGCAGATTCTTTGCAGATGGAAATGTCACGTCCTTCATCCATGGGTATTAAATTCAAGAGGTTTATCTTTTTCCATAAGCCATTAGTACATGGCATGTTGCACACCAGTGACAATTTGCTGGCATTATGAAAGCATGAAAGGGGTTAGAATGCTGTAGGTTGAAACCTCCCTTCCTCATTACACAAGATCTTCAGGTGGTGCTGAGGGCCTGTCCACCAAAGACCTGAAGCTGTCTAGTGGGATTGTGAATTTAAATATGGTGAAGCTTTTTCTAAAATTAGCTATTGTATAACAATAGACAGTTTTTTGTTTGCCAAGTTATTTAATTGGGATTTTTTATTTTCATTTAGGATAAGCTTTTCTTCGTATCTTTGGAAATAGTAGTGAGTATTTCAAAACATTCTTTAGCTAGGCTAACCTTGAAATTTTGTCTAAAATTTTTGTATTGCAAGGGAAACCGTGACATTTTTGCCACCTCTTCATAAAAATTGTTGTTTGACAAGGCAAGTTTGCCTCCTTGGAATGTTTGAAGTTGAAATAAAAATGACAACTCTATTGGGCCATTGATTTTGTATTCAACAAAACTAAGCAGGTTATATTCAGTCTTATCATTTGTTTTTGAAAATTAAGGTACAAATTCTAAGAATTTAAAAAAATTGACTGGTTATTGAAGTTTTCTTAACTAATATTTGTATCTCAACCTTACTAACAGTCTACTTGATTATGAGTAAATTATAACATTCACAAAAATATAGAACGGTTACGATTTGAAAATTTTGGCCTCGGGACAAACTGTTTCATTCAAAGGGGGACTTACTCCAGCAGCATTTGTGCAATAAAAGAGGTGTTTACGTCATGAATGATTGGTGAAATCAAATTGACTAATGGTCGCTTTGAAGTACACCTCTGTAAGACTTTACATATAAACTTAAGTAATTGAACTTGAATATAGTACAAGAAACTAAAGGAACATGCTGAAGTGAAACCAAAAGAAAAAATTACCCATAACACAGATAAAAGTCATATCCTTTCTTCTAGAGTCAATGGGATGTTTCAGATATTCACTTTTTGAATTTTAGTATGGGAGTAATCATACAACCATACAAGATTGCAGGAGATATCTGGGCTTGTCTACTATTTGAGGTATGAGGTAGGTGAAATCACCCCATGGGTGAACTAGTCCCGGTCTACTTAACCATTCTAATGGATGCTGTAGTCTTTAAACTCTTTAGATTCTGGTAATATAGATAAAAACAGACCTTTGCAAAATGATGTTTTTTGTTCTTATTCAAGTTTTTTGTATTCTAAATCCTGAGCACTCAGGCAATCAATAATTTATAATTAATTGGCTTTGTGGTTGAAAGTAGTCTGAGGATCATTATCATGCCAATTATCTTGGGTCTTCCTGTCAGTCAGTAGTATCCATGGCAACGCAAATTGAGGGGTTTACTAATCTTTCTTATGTTTTACAGAATAACAGCAGCTTCTGTCTTCAAGAAATTGGATATTTCTGTGTAGTACATGAACCTGTCGCTGAAACATTTTCAATTCAGTGGGATTTGTTATAGCATCATTTTTAGGAGTGTTCATTGATTGACACGATACAAATTCATGTCAAGACATTTTTTGAAGTGCCTTGTCAAGCACATCTTCTATATGTGTAAGATAATGAGTAAAGTTACAGTAATTCTATAATAATAAAGCAAAATGTTGACTAAGACAATGTCTTTGTTTATATGTATGTGATGATTTTAAAGTTCGTACTCATATTTTGGCCAAAAACAAATGTAATTCTCTTAATTCGCACTAAATGAATGATAGTCGGATTGTGTGAAATTAGCTGAGTAACCAAGTATCGCCAACAGCCCGTGTGTGAATTAAGGAAATGTGGCCTACAAGTTGTTAACGTGATCCAATCATCCAATTAATAGTATAATTAAGTTACTTCATGCTGTTCCTACATTCATAAGAGTACTTCACCTGTCTTTGAAGAAACATTCTTTTTTGCATATGACTGTTAGAGACTTGATAGTCACCTAGGACACACCTTTCACTTCCTGTTTGCAACATCATGAGATATCCCATATTTAATGGGTGAATTAAGAGGTGAATATATAATGATCAAATTTTAGTAACACGTTTAATGAGGTGTGTATTATTAGAGTTGATATCAGGACTGCCTTGATATTTTTCGAAGTTCAAAACTGACCGTGTGCGAATTAGGTGATACAAGAAATTCCCACCAAGTAGCCTCTTGTGAAATAAATGAGGGACAAAATATTATTTTTACAAATAAATTTGCATGTGTGAAATGAGGTGAGTGTACAAAATCAGTGGAAAATTATCACATTGACGTACTTTCCTGTTATGGCATTTCAGATGTTCAATAAGATGATAGACTACAAATACTTCAACGAATCATTTGAGAGAACTTTCAATCTCCACTCGGCCGAATGGAATCTGTGCTGTATTCGCAAGAGTATGAGATTACTACTGTACAAAGTTCTAAGGTGAGTCTCCGTGTCAAGTCATGTTTTCGACAACAAATGCTGTAAACATTCGATTTATGACCCAGGACATGTTTGTACATCAGTTTAGCCAAATATTTACAAAACTCTAGAGAACAACTCAGGTAAAGTTTCTTTAAATTAGAACACAGTATGGTGGAATGATAGAATTTTATTTCATCAAAATTTTCAACAAAAATTAGAATAAACAAGAAGACACTTTTACTTGATTGTTTAGAAAACTATACAGTACGTCTGTCATCAACAATACAGTACGTCTGTCATCAACAATACAGTACGTCTGTCATCAACAATACAGTACGTCTGTCATCAACAAACACAATGAAATCTTGAACATTTTTGGCAATACAGCGGGCCTTCGGAAAATGAAAAGATTACAGTTTTGGCCATTATTTTTGTTCGAATTTGAGGATTTATTACAGTATATAATTTCGTATCAATTTCTTAATTGTCGTATGCGTGGTTTGTGATGACAGTGCATATACCAGTTTATAGAGAACAGTGCCGCTGTCTTTCTAAGATAACTATGAGTTCTCTGTATCTGTTTCAGTTTTGAACAACTTCAGAATGTACGAGTATCCTNCAGTACATCTGTCATCAACAAACACAATGAAATCTTGAACATTTTTGGCAATACAGCGGGCCTTCGGAAAATGAAAAGATTACAGTTTTGGCCATTATTTTTGTTCGAATTTGAGGATTTATTACAGTATATAATTTCGTATCAATTTCTTAATTGTCGTATGCGTGGTTTGTGATGACAGTGCATATACCAGTTTATAGAGAACAGTGCCGCTGTCTTTCTAAGATAACTATGAGTTCTCTGTATCTGTTTCAGTTTTGAACAACTTCAGAATGTACGAGTATCCTATCAGGTGTACGAAGCTGGGGACATGAAGGGGATGGTAACAGAACCCCACACTTTGCTTCGAGCACTCAAAGTGAGTAAGAAAGTTATACTGCGTTCACATGGTGTCCAAGCAGTGTAGGAAAGTTATACTGCATTCACATGGTGTCCAAGCAGAAAGCAGATCCGCCAGCTGATCCATTTTTTGAAATAAATTCACTCATGAATTCTTGCCAGACATCATGTCTGCTCCAAATAAATTAACTCATGAACTCTTGCCAGACATCATGTCTGCTCCAAATCTGCTGACAGATCTGCATTTGAATCGAGAAGAGGCTGCATTCCAATCACGCAACTTGTGGTTAGACTCTGTTCGTCAATGGTGATCGCTCGTGATTGGCTGAAGTATTAGCGATTTGCGCGTTGTTGTTAAGTTGATAAGTATGGAAAATTCTAAAAATTCTAGTTGCTTTGTGGCTTGTAGTATGCTTGTTTTAAGTGATGGATCTCCCTTGTGATTCAGATGTATTCAGATGTACTGTCTTGGCTAGCTATCTTAAGAGTTGACATATAAAGGATGTATCTGGCCAAGTAAGCTTTGGTGTTTTATTAAAAAAAATACAATACCTTTTTGTAGATATTTTTGGTTTTTGAGTTGAGTGTTCTCAGGATTGCTGCATGGTATCAAGTTGTTTTTTTGCTAATATGTTTAACATGTAACTTGATCTCGAATTTCTTGGAATTTGGAGAAAAGTAATTTAGATGCATAACCTGTCGTGAGTCATTTTGTGTATTTTGATGATTAGCTGTGGCATTACATTGCTTTTCAGATAGCTTTGCCGCCCTCAAGTTTAATATTTTGCCATATTTTCAGATGTGCGGCCGAACGATAGCGCCCATGAAACTTGCTCACCGAATCAAACACATGAGCGAAGATTTTGAGGAAAACGGCAGGATTCAACTCTACGAGTTTTTTGATCTCATTCTATGGTAAATTTGCTGTTAATGTCATGTTGTAAAATGTAAATACTTCACAAGCCAACAGGGCTAATGATGCAGTTGTTGAAATTGTATCACTAAAACTATGTTCATGAACAAATATCACGTTCGATAAAAATCTTATTCACTGAAAGCTTTAAACCAACATAAGAGTGTGTTGCTATCGTCAATCCTTAAAAGTTTTGAACAAGTTTGAAAATTCTATATCAAGCCTACCAGTTGCCAAGCATGACTAACACAGTTTTAGGCTCAGTTCAAGGCACCTCAAACCTCAAGATCCAGCATGACTAACACAGTATTAGGCTCAGTTCAAGGCACCTCAAACCTCAAGATCCAGACACACTGTGGATGTGGTTTCAGCAGAATAGCGCTTTTATCTGTCAGGGAATAAACTAATTGTAACAATAGCAGGTGAAAGAATCGTTTTTCATGAAGTCACCAAAACAGTTTTTGGTATCCTTATAACCCTGGCAGCATCAGTGCATGGGCGCCCTTTAACTATCCCTGGGTGAAATGGTAGTCTATCACAGGTTACTTTATGGCCAAGACTGTCACTCTTTTGCGGCTGAGTGTATGTTATATGCCTGGCTCAAGTGCTCAGCAACAAAGAAATTGAACCCATGATAGTATGGTCAGGAGTACATCACGTCAGTCATTGGGCTACATAGAAACTGAACCATGTCACCTGCAAACTATTTTAGTAATGTTCCTGGTTTGGGTGGAAAATTTGCATTTTTTCACAATTGTGCTTTAAACATTCTCTCTGCAATATAATGTTGGTTGCTTTGCAATTGACTTTGTCATGTTCCTGAGGTGATGAAAAAATGTTTAAACTGAAGTCACAGATTCTTTAATTGTTATTCTGTGCAGCATGGCTGTTGGCATACAGGCCACATGAAAGGTGCTATCTTTGGTTTGTTTGTCAGAATATAAAGAGAACTTTGTGTGGAGACAACAACTGTACCTCCAGTATTCAATTTGAGACTGTAAACACGCAATCAGTTGATGGAATATAAGCTATAACTTTAACAATCTGTTGAACATTGCAGTTTTAATTGCGGTTTTTCTGTGCTGGTTCTGTGTGAACATCCCACAGCTTGAAGATGCTTTTGTTGGTTTCTATAAAAGTGATCCACTGCTACACAAAATGGCGCTAAATGGAACGGTTATCTTTCTAGGTGCGACACATTAGAAAGTATGCAGTTAGAGCCAATAGAATTAGTTGAAGGGCGGGAAAACAGGGACTCTAGTATTTATAAGGTAAGTTAATAGGGACTCTAGTATTTATAAGGTAAGTTAACAGGGACTCTAGTATTTATAAGGTAAGTTAACAGGGACTCTAGTATTTATAAGGTAAGTTAATAGGGACTCTAGTATTTATAAGGTAAGTTTATAGGGACTCTAGTATTTATAAGGTAAGTTAATAGATGTGTAATAGAATATCATTACATTGACACACGTTAAATGGTTTGTTGCTACATTTACTTGTGCTTATGACACCTATTAAACTTTCTATTAAATGTTATGTTATGTTATGTTGAGCTCTGCTTCAGTGGGTCAAATGGACTGGTTTAAGATTAAATAAAAACGATGTAGTTTAGTAACTAAAGTGAAAAAGTAATATTCTATTTTTGTGATTGTGGTAAAATTAATTTCAAAACATTCGACGCTTGTCATTGCTCAATACACCTCCTGTTGTGTTATCAATATTGACACTAATGGTGATGACCTGTACAGAAACCATAAAAGTTAGACAAAAGAGTTGGGGATGCTGGACAATGGACTAGATTAATGTGTGCATTGTTCTTGATTTGGAAACTGCTGTCATCTAAAGTTCAAACTAAATGGGAGGTTTTTGTATTTGTGGTCCGAAGACCTGTATACATTTCATGACCTGTGAAAGCAGGATTTGGCATCTGCTTTGACACGACTTAAAATTGGTTAGTTTTGCGTGGTGGCGCCGCTTGCTTTGTTTTTAGTTTTGACTTAAATTTTCCATTCACAGCTTAACGACTTTGAAGCAGTCATACAGCACTATGACGCAAGACTCTCAAACTACTTGAACAGCGTCTACCTCAAGGACGAATGGGACTTTGGCACGGAAAACCTCGGATCGAAGAAAGTACCGAGGGAGCCACCTATTGACAGTGATGTCAGGAGAAATCAGGTTTGTGCGAGGATGAATGTCTAGTTTTATATGCGTGGAAATCCCAACATTAATTATCTTTATGTTTCTCCTAGTGTGTGTGTGTATATACCAGCGTGTGTAATCTCAACAAACGCGCAAAACTGACCTCGATCAACATGTTTTGAATATAGTCAATGGTCTACTTTGGACGTAGATAACTTACTTCCCTCACAATCGTTTTATTTCATCTTTTCATAGAAGGGAAAGAGTTTCTGTTCGAGACTTGTCCTGAACACGATAGCACTCCTGTCTTGAGTTCTGGTCGGGAATTTATATGGTGACAGATTGACTGCTTTGAATAGTTCATGGCACCCTGTCGCTTTCCTTATTTTTTCTCCACTTTTTAACTTTTTACTGCTTTTTTCTACTTCTATTCAAAATTCCTATTTTCTTCTTTTTGTCTCACAGTTCCTGCTTTTTTCCTACTTTTTTAAACATTTTAGTCCCATTTTTCCTACTTTTTTACCTAAAACTGTTTGAAATCTCACCTTTTATAGAAAAAGTTAGTCTCTTAAGACCTGTTTGTGGGTTTCTTGTTCTTTGTTTTTGGGGTTAACTGTCACAAAATTTATCAAAGCTTTTACACTTGATTTTTGCCATTTTCAACAAATTTGTTTCTTTGTTAGGTGACAAGAGCGAAAAAGAAGTATAAACCACTCAAGTTACACATCGGCCAATCACAGGAGAGGGTTTACCACGCCAAGGCCGGATACGTCCGTCCACGGCCGATATCTGCCCCAGAGGCGGTGTCACTCGATCAGGTGGAGCTATCGGAGCGGGAGTCGGTGGTGTCAACACGGGCGCAGAGCGTGATGGAGTTAGCGCATAAACTGATACGCCCAGCAGTACACCACAAACACAGAGGTTAGTGTCATGAGAAATTGGGAAATTCATTCAAGTTATGTTCTGTTTGTTGTGGTACAACGGGATCTGCAAATTTCATTTTGCTTGGACTTAATGTTTATAGGTCATCTGCTCAGAACGTGTAGTGTCTTAGTGATTATTTTGATTGCTTGAGAACAAGATTCACCTCTCTAGGACCCAGGATTGCCTAACTGTAGTAAAATCTCACCAATTTGGAACCAAAATAATTCAATACCAAAATTGAACTTTTATCATGCTTCAAAGGCTTCAGAGTTGTGAATGCCTAGAAATTTTCAAAACATTGTCTGATTGTAGCATTGGTATAGAACTTGAAATGACTTCAAAATGACAAACTTTTTCATACTGATACTTATTGTTTCTAAATAAAACTATTTCACTTGTTTGCCCTTTTGTGTGCTTAACTGATGATATTTTACTGTACTTGAAAATTTGATTAATGTCACATGAATTGAGTTGAAATTTGAAAGTTTACTCAAACCCTGCCTGCCACCCATTGGCTAACTTTCAAGTTGAATTTCGAGTAAAGTTTGCTCATGTGGTACTTTATTGTTTTATTCTGTAAACTTCTTTCAATGTATTTTGCCGAAACTTAAATTTTGACCAAGAAAGTGAATAGCTTTAATACTGTGAGAATATATTTTCTGAAATTAGATTAAAAATTTGGTCTTATTATATTTTGCTATTACATTGCAACATAATTACAAAAAGTGTTTACATGAACTTACAACAGATCTTGATATTGAAACTTCTTCCGATTCAGACATCAGGGAGGAGGTGCCAAGACCCGAGATCAAGCCCTACGTGAGGCCTGCCTCCCCCACGGCCGTGCGGAATACTGATATCAAGCAAGCAGAGTACGACATGGACACGCTCAAGTTTGAAATGGAAACTCTGGTAAGCTTAAGAGATGATGTCTGAGAAAATCATAAATATTGTAATTTGCAGGTCACCTCTGATAGCAAGCATTTCACAAAGAATGTTTTCCTCATGGATGCTTTCTTAACTGAGATACGGGGAGAGGAGAAATATGCGCTCATTTTCAATGGGGTATTCCTATTACCATATAGTGTTTATCAAGGTAAACGTAGTTGGTACTCTATATCATTGAATTAGATTCTGCTCCACGATGAAAAAATTTGAAATATCCCACCAGAAGATTTTGCATTTCTAATATATTCTCATTTCATCTAATTACTAGTAATTAGTTGTCTTGATTAGAACAGTTCATATGGTGATTGCATAAAACTCGAAGGTATTTTCATTATGTCTTGTTGTCATTCCTTTTGTTATTTGATAACGAAAGTAAATAGTTTGTTTTTCAATTGCTGTGTATTGCAGCTTGTCATTTGAATGGTTTAGTTGAAGTGTCACACATCCATGACTAGTGTATGACACATTCATTGAATAGTGAAATAATTCTCAACAGTGTTGTTTTGATTTTATGTTAAATATGTTGTTATAAGTAACTTCATCTTAGCGTTTTATGATTTTTGTATCATAATCTTCAGGAACTAAAATATCAAAAACTACTGAACGCTGACCTAGACTGTCTATTGCCTGGGTACAGAGATCGAAAAGCCAGAGAAGTGCCACCTGGTAAGTGTAAATGTGTTTGTTTGGGCCAAGAGTCTTGGTTCAGTATGCTCAGCAATTTTTTTTAGTAGAAAACCACCACTGTCTTTTTAACTCCACATCTAATATATCACTAAAGAGGCAAGTTTTAAACATATTAAGTAGAGATTGTTATTTATAGCTGTATCCGAGGTGGTTATATGTTATCACTGTTGCTCGTCTGCCTGTCTCTCTTTCTGTCTGTCGTTCTGTCTGTCTGTCTGTCAGTCTGTAGGATGACACAATGCAAACCTTACTGTCTGTATAAAATTTTTAGCGCCAATTGTGGCACTAGGTGTAATCTCCAAACACAGACTTGACTCTTGGTTTAGACTTGAAAGTTAGCCAAACACACCGCATATTTAGTGCAAAATTGTAGTTCCCTCGAAGAGTGCTGTGCACTTGGTCCATTTTGGAGTTGAGTTTCAAATACAGAGTTTCTACCGTGGGTCTGGAAATCGACCAATGAGCAATTTATTTAATTCAAAGATCATCTTGGGTGGACCCCATGTGGATTTTTTAGGCAAACCATCTTTGTGCAAACAGTGTTTGTTCAAATGCAAAGTTGCTTTCTTAAGGGATAGTTTTTGATTGCAATGATTCATCATCCAATTTTCTGCTCACGAGACTGATGTTATGGTGTTTCTGGAATGATGTTCTGGAGGTCTGCATCAGTTGCAGTAACAGTATTGTTAATTGTATATTTTGGAAATCTGTGCTGCCTTGTTTTGCTTTGTCTCCACATTTCCATTCAGTATTATCATGGTTCTGTTGCTTCATTTCAGAGCTGCCCCCTGCACCACCAGAGCCTAAGCCCAAGAAACTGCCCCGACCGACTCCGGCGTTCATCAACAAATTGGCCTACTCCCAATACCGCCCTCCACCCCCGCCGTCCCATGCCAAGGCGTGTGATGCCAGGTGAGAGGTCTCTCACTCCGGGAATTTGGGAATGATGCTCATACAATTGAGATGTGTTGAAACTGTTGTTGTCACTCTGTAGCCACAGTTTACTGGGTACTCAGCATATTTTGTTGGACAGGGAAATTCCTATTTAGGTCTGAGAACAAGCCTTACTGCTCTTGGGCAATAAATGTGACACATTTGCTTGTAGATTGATAGGCGAGCATGTTTGATCAGAGTGTTCATGATAGGTGAGCAGATTCAGAGTGTTCATGATAGGTGAGCAGATTTGATCAGAGTGTTCATGATAGGTGAGCATGTTTGATCAGAGTGTTCATGATAGGTGAGCATGTTTGATCAGAGTGTTCATGATAGGTGAGCAGATTTGATCAGAGTGTTCATGATAGGTGAGCAGATTCAGAGTGTTCATGATAGGTGAGCAGATTTGATCAGAGTGTTCATGATAGGTGAGCAGATTTGATCAGAGTGTTCAGCAATTTCACAGACAGACTTTGTTGGTTTTTTGTGTAATATTTTTTTGTGCAGGAATCTCTGCATTAGCATATTTGTGCCGCAAATTTTCTCTTAGACATGGCTTGAACAGGATGGTCCATTTTCACATTATGTCTTTCTAATAGAAAGTAGTAAAGTAGTCTGATCTCCCATCAGGTGTCACTTTTGTCAATAATGCTGACTTTTTTTCTAATATTATGAGCTGGGTACAGTTATTGTTCAAAATGGTGCCTGATGCAAGGCTTTGAGGGACTATCGGTTAAGTGTAAATGGAAGGCCTTGTTCAACACAACATTTAGCAAACTTGAGGAGGATAAAGTTAAGGTTTTACGGGCATGGATCCAGAAGGGGTGCTTGACTTGTTTTATTTTGCTATGTTGCAAGAATGTAAAATTCTTACGCCCGTCCATTGTCAGGCTCCCTCAGACCATGATTCTAAATCTACCCCTGCAGTAACACCAAGCCGTTTGAAACGTTTGGATTCCACGTTGAAATCGTGTCCATTACTTCCACTTTCAGACATCGCGGTTGGCACAAGGTGAAGACGAAACCAGGCAGGCACGTTGTCATTGCATCTCCAACCTTCTCGAGTTCACCGTCGACCAAAATGTTTGAGAAGATGAACAAGCAGTCCATGCGTCCCGTCAAACATGTTCATGGTGACAACCTCAAGCGCTACACACCACGCTCGAAAGTAGTCGAAGAAGTAGTGCGCCCCAACACGGCTCCAGAAGACCAGCCAAACCTGATGAGCGATAGCAATGACTGTATGCCTGTCTATTCGTATGAGGTGGAATCAACGAAACTTTCTCAAGTTGACTCATTCCAGGCAATGGAATCAGCATCACAGAGGCCAGAATCAGGATCACAGGTTCCTCTCTCAGCATCAAGTTCAAGGTCGTTAGTCAGTTGGGGTGACCTTCAGCTTTACGCAGATGACGAGGAGGTCATGAAAGTCTCGAGAAGACAGAAATCAAAAACCAACATTTCTAAGGACAATGGGCCAGAGAAATGTGCAGCAGAAAATGAGTCAGTTTCAAAAAATTCAGTATCTAAAGTTGAAATGACAAAGGCGGGAAAAGTCACGCTCTTGGAGGACATTATGGAGATGGCTACGGAGCGCGAGGAAGCTGAGAAAAACGGGGTTGACGAAAATATACAGCGACGTTCTCAAAATACTCAACAAGGGAGGAAACAGTCGTTTTCAGGAAAGGAGAAAAAATTTGTTGACTGGCTCGAATCAGACGGTGCCTCCGTGTGTGAAAGCAGTGACGAGCGGAGTGTAAAAAACGAGAAGTCGTATATGGATTTCTTTCACATCTCCGACGAGCAACTGGAGATGAAGCGGAATAAAATGAAGGTCGGTATCAACAAGAAACGGAAACGTTTGCTGAACCGGGCAAAAGGGATGTTGTCCGAACCCCTACTAAACATGATCAATAGGGGCATCGGAATACAGTGAGAAACTCTGCAGGCAAATGGGATTAGATATTGAAGACTTGTTCATCATGTGCTAACTAAAGTCTGTGAGTCGCACACTTTCCTGAAAGGTGAATGCCGCCATTTTATAACTACCTATTCAACATTGTGCGGTCTGCTCAACTTTTGTCTTAAACTGCCAATATTGGTTGTTTGAACCAAGTTGACAGAAGCAGCCACGGAATCTGACATCAATTGCTAATTTTATTCGAGCATGAAAAAGCAATTTTACGTCTGCTGATTATGTGTTAGTTGATCCTTTCATTAACGTTAAGAGATCTTTTAATGACAAGCGTCATTGAATTTCATGGAATTAAGTGGTGCATTGTATGACTCTTCAGCTAATAATGTTTACATTTTTTTACTTCAATTTTTAGGTACCATCATGTGCATACAATGCTGTTGTTTATATTCCTGACAAAAACCTTGTTCCCGTGTTCTAATGAATGTTCAAGTGGCATTGCTTATTTGATCAACACCTCTGTTGACCGTCCAACATTTAGTTATGTGGGATTCTCCCGAGACTTTGCTCATTGAAGAACTGAGTATTGCCACATCCCACTATTAAGTCGCGTATGCCTGAATAAGCGCACATGGTAATTTCGCAGTCTTTTAGATGGCGGAGGTCCACCTTGCTACGTCACTCAGGTTCAGTCCACTTGAGCTGCAGGACCTGTACCCTATAGACTAATTTTGGTATTTTCGACATATTTCGGGAGTGTGCGCTTCTTTGGAGCTATTGCTGGTTATTTTGGGGGTTTGTTTTTACTGTAAGCGTGCAGTGCACCCTTTGGTGGTTAAGTACTGTATACATGGCCTGTAAACCAAAACTGACCAATCTCATGCTCAGGTGAATGTTCGTTCAATTAGGGGTTGTTCAAATTATTGTGTCATCTTTGACCCCTCTCCTTCGTCATCCGTCATCATGATACAATTCTTCAGTTCAGTTTCTAGTTACGTCATCACAGCCAAACCCCTCCACCCTGTTTAGGCAGTGATGGAGTGGGTCTGTCATTTGTCTGTGTACGTGTCTATTAGGTAAGCCTTGTGAAATATTATATCTTTGGAAGCATGAAATGGCGTGTCCCGATTTTAGTATTGGTGAATTCCCCCAGACGGTGTACCAGTTTAACAACGAAATGATGTGATGGAGATGTTTTCATAAACCACGTGATGACGTCATGTTGAGAATAACTCCCCTCCCCATGTCACGAATCGCCATCTTTCCACGCCGTCCCTTACTCTTGCTTGACTTGCTCAGCTGAAGGGATTGTCCTTGTTAAAGTGGTGAGAAGGAGACAACACTAAGTTTAAATAGCAGGTACAGTTAATAAATATCAATGTGGGACACATGTGGAAGACAAGTGAAATTTTATGGTCTAATTTTTTTCCATGATGAAAGACATTTAGCACCAGGTTAATGATTTTCCATGTTCAAGTTTATGCAATATTTAGAAACGCATGACCATTCTCATGTTGGCAGCCTTAGAAAAAATGGAAAATACAATTCTGGCACTTATTTTTATTTGAAATCTGCAAGATTTTACCATGTTTATTTGTCAAATCTCTGTTAGGTTTTCTTGCGGCCCTCTTTGGCGCCTCGTCAGGATTACACAACACGTGTCGCGCTCGCTTATATTAGGGATATGAACAAATGTGATCCATGACATTATTTTTAGACTGTGATGTTGTTTTAAGCGTGAATTTGTGTGAATGTTTTTGAATGGTTTATGCACCCGCTTGCCAAGCACTGTGGCTGTTATTTGCTCAAGAACCACTGTTACGTAATGCATAATTTTGAAATATTTATACACTTTGTATTTTTGAGGTCTCATAAATGTAGAAATCATGAGCTGGTTTTCATGTGCTTTAATGTGTCCATGAAACTAAACAAGGATCTTTGGACTCATCAGAAAGCTTTTAATTTTTCCACAGATTGAGATTACTGGCATATGATTGGCAATTCTTTCAGACATTGTTTGATACCATTAAATTTTTTTGTGATTGTTAGAGAACGCAAGGACATTCAGCTTTGCAATTTTTGGATCCGGATCAAAGGTCACGATTTGTTTTCATGTATGTCGTACAAAATTTGGGTTTAATTTGGATTTTAACCATCTTATTTTCCAAACTTGGGTTCAACAACTTTAAATTAGAAATAATTATGGTTGCAGTGTCAGTAATTTAATGGTTGCAGTGTCAGTAAATTAATGTTTTGTGTGGAATGCGTTAGGAGTTGCACTTGTGAATTTTACAAATTTCAGGGTTTGTACAATTTTAAAATGAAATTTCACCTGTCCCAATTCTGTGCATAATTAAAACAACCAGGAGACAACTCTGCTCCTTGAGTTTGAATTAAATCTTACATACTGGGTTGCTTCTCCACTTGTTTATCTTTACACTTTTAAGCCCCAAAATATGAGATTTGAAAACTAGGACTGAACTAGTCTGGTGATGTTGAAACACCAGTAGTTCACTTCATTCAAGCAAGATACATTTCTGGTTACAAGTTAGTTATACGTTGTTTCACCTAGTACAACTTGATCCTAAAGGCCTGTTCGCACTTAGCAATTTGTCTGCAGCACAGTTGCAGGGAGTTGCTTAGCAGACAAATCACTATAAAGTGTTAACCAGGCTTTGAAGTTACAGCAATGAGACGGAGTGTTCAGTTTTCGATGTGTTGACGGTTGTGTTGCACGCAAATTGCTAAGTGTGAACAAGACTACAACTACAATCACAATCATTCCAGTAAAATTATGTTTGGTTGCTCTGTGCACACGCAGAACCATCAGGCTAATTGTTTACCAGTTAACCAAATGTTGTTTGATTATGCACAGAATTTCACTTATCTAATTACAATGCCTCACTGTGGCATTCACATGGTAAATGTTTGTTATGTTTGCTCACACTGGTTTTTACAATAAAGTTTTAATGTATGTACATTGAATTAATCTGAACCAACTGACTTTCCAGTCACAAATAGCTTGTAGTAGCGTGCACACACCTCATAAATCATATGAATCGCAGAAACAAAAAATTAAGTTATATATATATATATATAAGTCATGAGGAGACTGCATGGCTCAGTGGTTTGTGCTCTGGACTACCATCTGAGAGACCTGCGTTTGAATCATGGCTTTAGTGGTTGACAATCGAGCATTGCAGATTCCTCTCCTACTCCTCTGAGTCTTACAAGTGAATGTGTGCAAGGGGGTGAATGAGAACCAGGATAGAATGAAAAAGCGATTTCTTATATAAGCCAGTTTGTACCCAAATATCTACAAACAAAATTGTACCCAAATATCTACAAACAAAATTGAATTCAATGCAAGAATGTATTCTTATAGGAGATGTTGAAGAAGAAAAAAAATTCTGGATATGAATAACACTGATCTGCTATTGTCCGAGTTCATAATGTGTATAACATAACCACATTTTGAGAACAAGTTTCCTCACTAAATAACTGGTTCTCAAAATGTGGACACCTAATCTCCCAACTATTGCTGCCCAAGTTCACAAGATCCATGGTTTTAGTAAATTAGCAAAAAGGTGTTTTAGAAAGGTACGCTCAGAGCAAAACAATGGTATTGGCGTCGACCAAATAATTCCTAGACACAATTAAATATTCAACAGGGAAATGTTTTACAGGTTGTCAAAACTGTGGCTTTTATTTTATTCAACTTCTGAGATAAAGATCAGTATTTTCATAAAAATCACTAGAGTGGCTATGTTAAATAATCATTCATCTCATACCGAAATGTTCACTTTAAAAAAATGTTTCTTGACCTAATAGAAAATAGAACATATCTGAATATCAGTTGAATCTGATCAGCCATTTCCAAGACATGAAGCTCTACAATTGCCTGTATATGATCTGGGATATTGGTCCTAGATATGATGTATAAACTTCCATATCCTGATTTCACCAAACACAGCATACAGATTTCGACAGTCCCTTGATATATGTGATATCGGGGTTCGACTACCATTTGTAATGCAAACTCGTAAAAACACACTTTTCAGTTTTGTTCTCAGTTCTAAGCTCACGGTGCATACCGAAAAAATACAGTCATGTGACTACGCATGTTTCTGTGAAACATAATTTTTTACTATATTGTAGCAACTTCCATTGACTTGAAAACTCTAGCATAAAACCAGCTTTTATGCACGGAGCAAGAGTTTGATATCATCAAAGATTTGGCAAATTTATGGTTTGAAAATAAATTTAAGAAATAGTTAACAAAGTGCATACGAAGGCGTTAGTTCTTCGTTCATGATTCCATTCATTGTCATTACAGCCACTGAGACTGCAGGCAGGATGAATCAATTCAATGAACCACAACTGGCAGATGTCCAACACCTATACCATTTCTTCGAAAAGTTTCATCAGGGTGGTGAACAACAATTGACTCAGGGAAATTCATTTTAACATCCAAAAAGTGGCAAGTACCTGCAGATATATTTATCACTATTTTGGATCTGGAAAAATGAATTTCCCTGTGTCAACCTATACCATTTACTGGACACATGAACCTAAGTTTTTAAACTGGAACAATTCCTCAACTTTAACACCAAATTCAAAAAACATAACCAAATACCAAAACAAGTTTCAAATTACATTTAACCGAATACCAAACACCTAGAACTAATAATGCAATTTACAACTAGTTCATACGACCAGTCAAAATTTAATAAAAGGGTTTCTGTACTAAACAATTTCATGAATCAATTCGTTTGTGACAAAATATACTTTTACACATTCATATAAATAAATAAATAAAACCTTCAGAGAGATCTTAGTTTAAACTAAGTACCTGTGTAAGACTTTATACATAGATCCTAAGTACAGATATTGAAGAATTCTGAAAATGAACACAAGACTTCCTCTTCAATATATATGGCAGATAAGAGCAGTGATATCAGCCTCCCGTTCAGTAACTCTAGGACCTCGCTAAAAAGCAAGACTTCGTGAGATTACGTGAGATAATGCTAAGTATTTTAAATGGGATCACGTGACTTTGGCTAGATTTTAGCTAGGTCCTAAGCGTAGGTCCTAGCGTTACTGAACACACGCCAGATCAGATACTACTAATAAAAATAACAATGGCCACTTGATGTAAACAGAATTCTGAATACTCCTGTCCAATGTTTGTTTAATCACACAGGCAATGTTTTCTGTACTGTCTTGGAGGCTACGGAATAAAATATTTTGGAGAAGAACTTTAGCCCCGTCTGTCCTCCTGGTATGTAGCTCACAATATACCACACCAAAGCTGTTATTTGCAGAAGAGCAAATACTACAGTTAGTATAGTACTTTTCACCCACATAGCAAAGTACAAGGTTCCAAACAGCGTGGCAAAATATGCGGCAGTAAACTGCAGACGATTTCCTGAGAACAGATGTTTAATGTGGTTCCACGGTCCCCATAGCATTGAGAAACTCCCGATGAAAAACAAACTCCCGAGGGAAAACAGCAGCGTAAACTTACGCGCTCTAAACACAAGCACTGGTATATAAAACGATGACACGAAAAAACAAAATATGCCCACAGTCAAACATAGCATGAAGCCAAGAATTCGTTGCTTTTTCGACATTGGTGGCAAGCAAGGATCTTTCTCAGATGTTGGAAACCAGCCGTTGTCATCATTTTCCAACTCCTTTGCAGTAGCAATATCTGATTCAGTCGTTTTCCAAAACTCCCAGGTAGAAGAGGAAGAAGTCGTTTTAGAGCTAGTGCCATTCTGTCGACCGTTCTTTGACGAATTACTCGCTACATACTCTTGCAGCTTGTTGAGGGACTCCATGATGTGTTTACAAATTTTGTGTACATTAAATCTCAAGGTTCGCAACGCAATTTAAATAAGCAAAGTGTATGCTTAGTTTTTTGTAATAAAAACTTACATTAATTTATTTAATTACAAGAAATATCAATAAATTTTACCTAGTTTTATTTTTTAAGACAATTTTATTTTATTTTTTTCTTTCTAAACATACTATGGATTTATACTTTTGTTATGCTGTGCGCCGTCTGGTGGTTGTTAGTAAAAAAACAAAAATGGCGGCGTACCTGCTCTGCCTTCAAGCAGGGACAGGTGTGCCATTATTTACACGAATTAAAGGTGACATAAAACCTGTAAGTAGTCTCAGTGATTCATCTATCTATAGTAGGATCTTGTTAACGTTTATGATTGCATTGCACGTGGCTAGAACTTCTATATATAGCTTTAATTCAGCCAGAGTCGGGCTCAGAATCTGGTTGTGTGACTGAGTGTATAACACAGGCACCTTTAAGTAGTCCTCGACGATATACTATAATAAATGACCAAAGGTGCCTGTTGTGTGACTTGTTGACAGGCACTGGCTGCCCTGGTCGCATGTTTCAGTCCATAATTTATGAGTACCAGTTTCATCCGCCGGATCGGGCCCATTATTCAGTGATTGCCAGGCTTGAAAAAACTGTTGTTGGCGTCAAGACTTTGTGATAATTCCGGGCACAGACACTACTAGTAGTTGAATATAGCGAAGGTGTTTCTGAGCCATGTCATAGAATATTGCAGTTGTGTAAACCAAGCTACACTTCAAGTGCTGAATTGTAAGTGCACACGAGGGAAATGGACATTGGTCGGATATACTATTAGTGGTCCCTGGTTTAGAGAACCAGGAAATCACTGAACAATGGGCCCGTTAATCAGTGAATGAAACTGGTTCTCTAAGTTGGGGACTGCTGTATTTGACCAGTTCTTATTCATAGTATATCCACGACCGACACCCTTAACGTGTTACATGCCTACGTGTACATATTACATCATGTTTTGAAAGATGGACTGTTACCAACTTTTTTTGGCATTGTGTCAATAGCAGTTTGCTATCAACTGGACGTTACTACTTTTACTTGAACTGGACGTTACTACTTTTACTTGAACTGGACGTTACTACTTTTACTTGAACTGGACGTTACTACTTTTACTTGAACTGGACGTTACTACTTTTACTTGACTAAATACCAGATGGGAGTAATTAAGTAGAGGTTTTCCATCATTTTTTAATTTGGTCGTGGTCATTTACACACGTGCTGAACAGTTAAATGTGCCAAAAGGAAGATAGTTGGTCGTAAATTGAATTTATTTCTACCCATGTGTATTCTGTTTACAGTTGCCTTTTCCTGTTATTGGGTCTTTGAATGGAGTTCACATGTATGGCAGCAATAATGGAGTTGAGTTACTTACAACAAACTCAGCAGATGCGAAAATAATCTGGAAGGTGTTTCACAGCAGGTGAGTGAGCCTAACATAGGGTGTCAGTATCTGACCTAATTTCAAGTAATTTGCCTATTACATTCGTTAGATGTGATCCCATTTTTTCAAAATTCGAAAAATTTTGTAAGAATCTGTGCAGGGATTATTCCCACTTATCCTAGCAAGTTTTGTTGCCTTCATTGGCAGACCTTGAAGATGTTCTTCCTTAGACATGCCGAGCATCTGTATACCCTTCTACCTGTTTTCACTGTTTATGTCATTGTGTATTTCTCTTCCACCATGTTCATATTACCCAGTAAGGCACTATTATGACATATGTCACTTCTAATCATTGGCTAAATTGAAGAGGAAATGTTCCACTAATGTTAATAACTGCCAGCTGATTTCTAGTCCAATTGTTTCAAAATAAGTTGACTCAGAAACACTGTAAGCAACTTCATTTTGTTCAACTCGCAAGTTGATGTTTGTTATCCGTCACTGATGAGAACTCAATAATGTACTAATCGCCTTGACCTTCATTTGATACAAGTTTTGTGTTCTTGATTGAACTGTAGAATTTTGTAGGCTTTGCAGATGGAAATCGTTTATTGTATTTGATTTTGTTACATGAGTAATTAAACTGTCAACTTTTAGACTTAAAGTCCAAATTCACTCATGGTTTGGGATCACAGTTTTTGGAGCTTTCACTAAAACCTCCGTCATATTTGTAACACCCCATTTGCACAACTTGTTGTTTCACAGTATCACGCTCATCTATGCAACAAGGGACGACAATGCCAGTGACTACCATGGGAGACAACTCTTGGAACTGGTGTTCCAATCTATGGTGCTACTTTATGGTCTAGACGACCTGACAAATATTAAGAATGTTGAGAGGTTCAAGAAAGATATAAAAGTGAGTACTCCATTAGTAGGTGCAGAACAAGGAGATCATTTGATGTGTAGAGAAAAGTGAAATAAAAGATGAGAAAGGTTGTGCAAATTAAATTTCCAAACATAGGTTTTGTTCTTTACGAAGAGTTTTGATGTAAAAGTAAAGAAGTTAAATTGTTCGCTACTGTTATTCAGTGTTTCTGAATTGTCTGAGTAAGAAATGATGATTACTGTCTGCGCATATTTTTGTGATAAATCTAACGACTTACAAGTGTTTCTTTTTGCAAATTGAAAATAAGGTTGAGAATGACTTTTAAAACAGTGTCACTTATCTTGTGCTGTTGTTGAAGGGTTCACAGATAGAATTTGAATCTAATACTGAAAATAAAACTTACTTAAATTAGCGACGTTGCGTCCTTCTCTCTCCGATTTTAGATTGACTATTGATGTTATTATTCTGGCTAATAGGTGGCGTTTTAGCCAGACTGTGCAGCATTGAGGTCAGGACACTATCCCACTCGTGTGACAGATTGAACCTTAAATCACCTAGTTTATTCAGAGAGGTATGCGTTCATGTAGAGCTTCCTTGACATCCTTTCTGAACCAATCTTCCTCATAGTCTAGGATAGTGACATCATCAGTATTGAAATCATGTCCAGTGGCGCATAGATGACTAAAAATACCCGAGTCATAAGTGTCTTAATAACCAGCACGACGATGTTGTGACATACACATTTTATGGACTGTTTTGTTTCACCTGTATAGCTGGTTACTGTTAAGGACAAGACCGCCACCAAGGGTAATAAATCGTGTGTTGTCATGGTGTTCAATGTAAGGATCCCCAGTGAAATAAAACAGTCCATAAAATGTGTATGTCTCAACATCGTCGCCCTGGTTACAGGGACACTTATGACTGGGGTATTTTTAGTCATCTATGCGCCACTGGACATGATTTCAATACTGATTATGTCACTATCTTAGACTATGAGGAAGATTGGTTCAGAAGGGGTGTCAAGGAAGCTCTACCTTGAACGCATAGAGAGTCCCTCTTTGAATAAACGAGGTGGTTTAAGGTTCAATCTGTCACACGTGTGGGATAGTGTCCTAACCTCAATGCCACGCCGTCTGGTTAAAATGCCACCTATTAGCCAGAATAATAATAACATCAATAGTCAAGGTTAAGTCCATGAGATACGGTTGCAACGTCGCTAATTTTAGTAAGTTTAATTTCCAGTATTAGATTCAAATTTTATCTGTGTTTTTTCAAGTGGATGTCTCAAAATTTCCATGCTTTTTTGGTTGAAGGATTCATAATAACATTTGTTTAGAAAAATGGTGGCATTGTATTACTGTATTGAATATCATTATAAATTTGTTGTGTCCGTCATATTCACAGTATTCATCTGGATGAAGGCTTCAGGTGTTTGAAGGAAGAAGCTCCATTACATATTGTTTGGACATAAGTCCAAATACGGGCGTTCAAGTGTGAAGCTTTTGAAAATGGGGACTGGGTCTTAACCAGATTTTCTACACTATTAATCTTTCCAGTTTCTCGCATTGTTGGTCATTATACATTTATTAATCAGCTGATTTGGTTGCAGAGGTCATGTATTTGTAGAGGTCATATATTTGTAGTAGTAATGGTGAAAGAACTTCACATACTAGCGTTATTGATGAGTATTGATTAATTATGTAAGATTATTAGCTCTTTCTCACATTGATCGATATAGATACAGTGGGGCTTTCTAAATTGCCATTGTCACATAAGCCGTGATGATTGAAAATATTGTAATAGGTTGCTGTCAATCACCGTGCTGTTTAGTCCTTGGGCCTGTTTCATGAAAGTGACTTTAGACTTAAGGCAGAAATTTGGTCTGATGCTCCCACTCGGTCTGATGCTCTCATTTGGTGTGGTGCTCCCATTTGCTCTGATACTCTCATTTGGTCTGATGCTCTCATTTGGTCTGATGCTCTCATTTGCTCTGATGCTCTCATTTGCTCTGATGCTCTCATTTG
>NMRA01000025.1:834829-866857 GCA_002633005.1 Phoronis australis
TGCTCTCATTTTGTCTGATGCTCTCATTTGGTCTGATGCTCCCATTTGGTCTGATGCTCCCATTTGGTCTGATGCTCCCATTTGGTTTGATGCTCTCATTTGGTCTGGTGCTCTCATTTGGTCTGATGCTCTCATTGGGTCTGATGCTCCTATTTGCTCTGATGCTCCCATTTGGCTCTATTCTTATACTCAAAAGTTTTCGTGTCCCTAAATTTGGATACTGACACACCTTGACACACATGAGTTCAACAAGATTTGTGCGTATACTGCATGTTAGTAATATGAAGACTATCGTATATCTAGTATATATACTGCATGTTTTTTATGTATTTTTACTCTTGTTCAGGTGTGTTTCCGACTCATAGATAGTCTTCTGGAGCAAGCTGACTTGTCTACATTCTCTGACCTGACCTGCTCAGTGGATGTGATCGCAGGCGAAGACAATGCAATTTTACAGGTACCATGGTTTGAATTTATCACAACCTGTGGTTTGTCATGCAAGAGGCATAGAGACTTTTATAGCTTTTTGTTTTGGTTTGTTCTAAAGTTGCTGGATCTGAGTTTGGTGAATAAGATGGCTAAAATTCGAATGGAAACAAATTCTAAGTATGTTCCAAATAATAATCTTTAATCTGGGTTCAAAATATTCCCAAAACGGCATTTGTTTGCATTATCTTAGTAAACAATAATCACTGAAAAATGAAATTGGCTTTCCTGGAAAAATCTGTTCCATGGTTATTCTTAGAAAATGCGGGACATACGTCTTGGATTTCTGTGCCTGGAACAAAGATCATGATTTGATTTGATGTATTACATACAAAACTCTGCTTAATTTTAATTTGAATTTCCGCCTGATTCATTGTGCTTGGTTCCNATGTGTGTCACGGAGCGCAATTTCAGTGGACTAATTGTCTCTTGTAAACTCTTCGTTATATATGAACTAATAAGAGTTGCGGTAATTCTCCATTTGTGTCGTGCAAAAATGATTCTGAGAGTTGTCATTTTCCATTTTTCAAAGGCTGAATAACGTACATCAAACTGGTTTTCAAAACGCGGGCACGTTATATCAGACTATCACCATGATTTACTATGGAAGCCAGAATTTTGAACTTTATTTTTATATCGTTTCTTTGAACATTTGCAGGTCAGTCGATTCTGGAGGAATGCATACCAGTTTCTTAAGAACACCACGAGGTTACACCCTCAAAACATACCGCCAAGTATTAGTGTAGACCAGAATATATTAGGGTAAGGTAGATATGTAAATCAGCAACCTTACTTGTCAAATAAATAAGAATTTTTAGTCTAATAATTCTTACTAATAACATATCAACGCACTGATTTATAAAAGAGCATTTATATGCTTCTTATGAAATGTTTTCGAGAACAGACGTACCCATTTGTGTTTGTCTTTGGATGTTCGTTTACTGATGTTTCGAAATGAAGACTCAAGGTCTTGCCTGTGGAGTCAGAATTATGGTGATTTTTAGTAACGTGGGCAAGTTAGTGGTAGTATAGTTGTTACCTGGTTCTTAGTTGATCGGTAAATGGAAAAGTTGACTAACAAAGTAGCAGCAGCGATGTTAAAAGAAATTGTTAACTGTAGTGATACGTATTTATTATTATAGTGGTTATGTGGGTTCTTTCTAGAAGGAGAATAAATCATATCAGATGATTAGTACCCTGCCAGCAAAATCATAACTCCCATTTGGCCTTTTTCGTCCTCATTACTGAAGCTACGCTAGCTCCACCTTTGGGTACTAATAAAGAATTAAACTGAAATACTGCTGTCCTGTGTACATGCGTCCTGAAGCTTACTATCGACCAGTCACCATGGTCTGTAGTGCTGTGATGGTCAATGAGACATTGCAGAGTAAACATTGGGCATGCAACTTGAACATTCTAGTTTTGTTGTTCTAGGTTTGTCTTGGTTAACCGTGAAACCAAAAGATGTCTCTGTACTGTACAACCTCAGACAGAAGAGACGAGACGACAAGGTAAAGTTCAAGGAGATTCGATTGCCAATGTTTTTGACTATAAATACTATTCAATGATAATTGCCATTCCTTTGGCTCTTAAGTTAACAGACTATGTACTAAAACTGTGCATCTGACAATTATAAAGTGGATCATTCAATCCGACTACACGTACCAGTTTGTTGCATGTTTTTGTGCATTTATTTTCATTGATCAACTTATTACTGAGCTTTGACTGACAGGGCTCCTACACTCCACCAAGTTAAGGTTGAATACATCAGGTTTAGTAAACTTTTGAAACGGGATGCCTACTGCTAAGTCTAATTGGATTTCTGTGTTCGAGCAGTGGTCTTGATGGCTCAGTAGAGCAGACTGTCAGAATGGTTTGCAGAAGTTCCTGGGTTCGAGTACCGGTCACGTTATGTGGCCAACAGGTGGCGTGCCGACAAGAAGTGAACTTTTGATTTAGACCACTCATGGCTTTTAACTTGTTCTTTGCTCGAGTGAGAAATGATTTCTGGCGTTGTGAAAGTCTGGCAGTCTTTCATTTTTTGAGTCCCTGTTTGGCACGTAAAACAACAGGCTTTGACTAGTCAACTCCTAGAGTTTCATCTCAAGGAATAATGAACTGTTGTTTTGAAGCCTTGAAATCATCCGCAGTTTTACTAGGGAACAATTTGGGACTAATTGTGTTGCTGAGTTGTGTAAAAAGAGAGTTTGTTGCTGCTTTAATTTTATAAATGTGTATATCCTTACATTCTCATTCTATCAAAATGTTTTCATAAAATAAGAACATCTGTAATCATTATGGAAATTGTAGTATAAGCAGTTTTTTGCTACCACAAGTTAATCATCAAAAAATGTCTGTAAAATTCTGCTCTGAGTGTTCTACCAATTCTATTTAGCATACTAAATATTTTATGAATTTCATCTGCTCCAGGGAGGTCACTGAGTGCTTCCAGAAGGCGGGAAGTTTTGCGGTCCTTCTACAAGTCTGTGATTGGCTCGCAGTTCCCCACACCTGACCTTGAAATGCAAACGGAATCTCTAGCAGGTGAGCAAAGCTCACCAACTCTCGTTTATGACTTGTTAGTCCATTATGTTTTTAGTTTTTTATGATTCAGGCATCTGTATTCTTTTTATATGTAAAGTGGAACACGCACGCTAATTCTTTATTTCTGTGATTGCTTGGTCAAGTTAGAAACACAACATATTGCAATGATGTGAGTATGAAGTAGGTTGAAACTTGCCAAATGTTTTCTTAAAAACAAGTCTTGAGTCGAAAATGATCTGCTGTAAATCACTCAACGTTGTCCAGTAAATGTTGTGACGTAGTGTTGGGGAATAACACTGCATGAAGTAGGCTATGGGAGCCCCCAAGGTAGGCTACGTCATTAGTGCAAAGGTCACCTATTTGTAGAATTTTCTATTTTCACATTTACAAGTTGTCAATGAATACAACTGCACTTTGTTTGGCATAGATGATGTTCAAATAGCATGGTTGTTTAGTTCCTACTATACATGATCGTAGTTAGGAGCATGCAAACGCATCTTTAATGGATGAGTTTCAGCCGTGAATTGACAGAGATGAAGTAGAATTGCTTTAAATATTTGTTCGTAATGTTTCAGTATCCCTTGACCCCCTTTGCTGATGTTTTTCTCCTTTGTGGTGCCCGTCATGGGGTTATTGTGTAGATTGTGTGGTACTGGACTTGAATCTGTGATTAACAATGCGATTAGGGTCTAGCTCAACTGTTTAAAGGGGCGTTATGTGAGAAAGGCGACTTTAAAGATGAGCCTTGAATCTCATAATCGAACCTGTGTACGTGACTGGTAGAGTCACATGCCTTGATTTCTACGAATGTCTGACAGATGATGTCAAGGTTTGTTTTATAGCTCTGGTCAATGTTAATAACTTCAAGATGTCTATCCCATCCAATGGTAATTCCTAAAAAAGGTTTTTACTTGCATGGAGTTGAGAGAATTGAAACCATTGTATATTTGTGACCGCACTATACAATGTTTATACAACGCGCATGCGCAAGACTTTGTTATTCTTTGTCCATCCTTTCAGATACGGCCAACGAGTTCCACTCCAGTTTACCTCACGAATGCCTTGATACTTACGTCACTGCCGAGACGCACAAGTGCTATGCCATGCGCCATATTCACTTTCAGATGTTTGCGCTGTTCTCACCGTTGATACCAACTTATGCAATGAGGTAGGATCTTGCCTGTGAGAAGTTCTCAAGATGGCAGCTTGAGATCTTGAAGTGTTAAAAACACTTTTCAGTAAAATGTGTTGAGTTTGAACTCATATAGGAATCGTGAATTGAAAGAAAGATTGCCAAGTGAGACTAGATATCGTACTCGTGTACTAAAAGAGTGCAATGATTCAGAATTATCTGTTCATTTTTTTTTCTTTTTTGATTGTGGTTTAGTTCTTTGGCTTTGTTTGGTTTGGAAGCTCGGTGGATATATTAACAAAAGATGTATGATTGAAATATGGCTATTAATGCCTGAAGCAGTTGAACATTTTTGGTTTGGAGAGGTTAACCAGTGAGCATAGCGTCTTAGAATTTTGCCGACAGTTGTAAATCAAGGGTCTCGTTCACACGCAATAGGCCCTTTTGAAATTGACACGCAAAAGTAGTGAAAGCAGTTATCTTTGTGAACCCTGCTGTTAGCCATACAACTGATGCAACTGTTCCAATTGGACTGGGTTAGTAACCTCCGCTTGACAAAGGGTTTATGGTTGTAGCTGAGAAGATGATTATATTGTTACCTCCCATGGATTCTGGATAGCCTGCCCCGAATGACATGTACTAAATAAATCTAAGCTTTCATCTATTCTAATTGCAAAAGTGTTCTAAAATGATTCAAAATCAAAATATACAGTCTGTACTTGTATTTAAAAACTTTTGGTTTTTGTGAGTCTGAAAATTCAATCATGTGTATTGTTGCTTTGCAGGTCTGTAGTCAGTAAGCTACTGAACAGCATTCTGAAAGAGAAGTCCATTCATGTTTAGGGGTTGCAAGGAAGCCAAACACAAGAATGCTTGAATCATTTGTAAATTTTTTGGTCTATTTGCACCTACCTCTAGCCTATTTACATTGGCGCAACGTTTCAGTTGTTCATTTCTTCGCCTTTTTGAGGTGTTGCTGCAGTCTTAGAATAATGAGCAGATGAGCACGTGTATCTGATATTCTCAATTGTCACTCTATCACTAACTGCTACACGATGGAATCATCCATTTCACATTTTGCTATAACAACTGAAGATGACTTGGAAAAAGGACCAACTGAAATTCTGTGCCAATTTAAATAGGCCAGAAGATGGTGTAATTTGACCCAGTACATTTTTGAAATTTTAGGAAGTCAAGAATCCTTGCATAG
The DNA here is from genome assembly GCA_002633005.1 of Phoronis australis. Classification (NCBI taxonomy): domain Eukaryota; kingdom Metazoa; phylum Phoronida; family Phoronidae; genus Phoronis; species Phoronis australis. The sequence continues at coordinate 840,202 of NMRA01000025.1, forward strand.
CACCTTGTTAAGATTTACCAATATCGAATCTCATACAGGACATTCCATTGTTTTATGATATAAATTCCAAAAACTTCCTTTACGTGAACAGATCAACTAAATTCATTCTTTTGTTAGGTTATTGATGATGTTGATGTATGTGATTGAATTGTGAGAACCAGTTAAGCATATGTGCACACGATTATTAATGTAAATATTGAGTAGACTTTTGACACGTTTTTGATGTTCAAGCCAAATTTCCATCCATCAACAGACTTTCTATTATTTACAATACTGCTGATAGGAAGTTGTTCAGGTGCCATACTGTTTGTACTTACTATATTGTAGTTGCATATAACCCCATCATACTACATGTATATAGTAATTTATTCAGCTCTGCTATGTTTGTTTATTACGGTAATCACTCCCTAGTTTCGCACATTCACCTGGAAAAAGACTTCCTAGTTATTTGCCCAGGATGATTTTTAAAATTTTTAGTATGCACTGGTCGATAGGATTTTCTGCACCCATATGTGGGTGATTGTATGTACTTGGGTCTACTGTTGTGTTGTGACTGTATGGTGACAGTGTTTGATATAATTGTGAGCACATTTGAATGCTGTTTACAATTTGATAATGTGAGGGTATATTTTAGTGCTTATGTTACTCTTTAGTCTGAGTTTCTGTATGAAAGAAACTCTTCCCATTTGCTCTTTTTGTGTCCATTGAAAGCTGGTCTTTCAGATAAATGGATTAACTCCCAGAAAGTTTTGACTTCATCTTTCTGAAGGGATTTCTCAACTGATAGGATTCAGTCCTTAGTCCCAGAATACCAGAATACGTGTGTCCTTGACCTATGCACTTAACTTGGCGCCCGTTATATAGACGCAACACAATCGCGAAAAGGCAACATTGTGCAAGACTTCGCGAGATATCGCCATGCATTACAAGCAAATCAAGTGATCACACTAGCTTCGCTAGCGAAATTTTTGCATCCACAGGACTCAACCTTGCATTGCTCCAGTTGACTATATGCAATTTCCAAACTTGTCTGGGAAGTAAGTTGTCATGACCTTGGGTTCTGTCCAGGGAGTTGAAACAGAGACTTTTGTTAGCGCACTCTATAGGAACCAAAGTTAGTTCCTGGCACAGTGTGCTAAATGAGCTATTATAGGTATCAGACTGTTTTGTTTATTTTGTGTACGCCGTTTTCTGAAAACAAAATTATTTGGTTTGAAAAAGGAGAGAGATTAGCATAGTTCTTGTCTAGCAATAAATCTGGCATCTTACCAAATATTGTTGAACCTACTAGGTTAATTTAGCACGTGTAATTTAGCACTTGTGTAATTTAGCACTTGTGTAATTTAGCACTTATGTAATTTAGCACTTCTGTAATTTAGCACTTGTGTAATTTTCTTTTTCGTTCAATGTTATTTTGTGTAGTCAATGTACCTGTTATTATTTATGTGATGAGTAACTGATTCATATCCTTGAGACAATTACTGCATGGTTAACAGAATTGGTGATCTTTTGTTAGTAGAGATGCTGTCAATATATGGCATTGTGATTTTTGCACCCAAAGATGGAGACTGGTTTGTGTTGTGAATATGCAATTAACTGTGAGATGCGGTATTGAATTTGAGGATTGCAATGCATTTTATCTCAAAGATCCTGTGTGTACTAGTTTCAATTATTGCCAATATCTTCTCAACTTGACCATGTGATTGTTATCGGGTCCAGTAGCAATTTTATTATCGTGGACCGCAAGGGCGTTCTCATAATCAGCGTTCTTTTTGCTGAACTGTACTTTTCTCACGAGATGCAGATGTTTTTTCTTGTGCCGCAATTTTACTCTCATGCATACTGTGGTAAAGCACATCATGTTCTCAGTTGTAGTATATTGACTGTGTTAATAGTGTTAAGTAGTGCAATTTATATCTCCTGTCAAATATGAAAAAGAAATGCGGTTTAAGAGAAAAAATAGAGTTCAGAGTAATAGAATTGTGGTTTAAGAGAAAAGAACTGCTGCAGGTGACAAGAAATAAATGTGTTAATCATAAGGAAACAATGCGGAATGGAGCTCTTGGGTTTTAAGGCGGAAAAATACATTTTTGGGATTTTGAAATTGTTGGATGGGATAGACGTCTTGAATTTATTAGCTATAAAACAAAAAAATTGGTTGTTTTTTTAATTTTATTACAAAGTACCAATTCTCGTCGTTGGCTGATAGTCATTCACTGAAAGTGAGACAGTCCATTTTATCGTTTAAAATATCCTTGAAAATACTCAAGTATTTGCCGATTGGGGTTTAGCTGCACTAGCAAAGCCTTGCAATGCGACTGTTTAGGTCGTGGGTTAGACTCAGTCTTCACTCTTGAGCTAATCTTAAAAACACTTTCTCAGCGACCGTGCCACTTTAGTGAAAATGTCTGTGCAAAACGTAATGTAAGAAAATCGTCTCCCCTGTTAATCATTCATTTGATTTCTGGTTCATGTATCTGTTTTAACTTGTACTCAGAAAAATTGAACTTCTTGGACTACAGGCTTTATAAGTCAGAAATTTGGTCTTGCACTCCACAAATTTTTCTGAGAAATATTCAAGTCTCACTTAAACAAAAATGCAGTCGTCCACTCATAATTACTTTGATAAATTTTTATTCAGCAATTGCGAAGCGTGATCACAAGACCAAATTTCTGTCATAAGTCTTTAGTCACTTTTCATGAAACGGACCTTGGGATTTTTGTTTATCACACACCAACAGCTAAGATGCCGAAAACTTCCCGTCTAATGTTATTTCAACTTGGCACTGTGGTAAATATTTTTGCTGCTATTCCTTGCTTTATGTATCAATGACCCATGGGATGAGATATTGCCAATATCTTGGTTTTGAACTGGATTTGTGAACACCACTCTGCTAAATGGAGATACGTTTTCACACAGGTTTTAACTAACAGAGACAGTTGGAAGTCTGAACAGTTTTAGAAGTTCATTGAGTTAACAACTAACATTTTTTATGGAATTCAAGGAAATGGATTTCCAGTTTAGTGCAGATTACTGTACTTGGTGGCTAAATTTGTTTAAGAATACGTGACATACCATATATTAGCTTGTTTAAGAATACGTGACATACCATATATTAGCTTGTTTAAGAATACGTGACATACCATATATTAGCTTGTTTAGTGCTGGTATTTCTGTTATTTCATCACGATTTAAGGGTTAATCTTGTACTATAAGAAATCATGGAAATCCGTGTTTTGATATGAAAACTGCAGGGAGTTGTAAGAATTTGTTAAGTTTTGCGTTGTATCAAATGATCTTAGTTATTGATACTGGTGTAAATGTCTGTCATAATTGCGTATAAATTTTCTGAATCCTAGTTCTTGTGCTTGTCACACTCTCATTATAAAATGTTGAATAGCTTGCAAGTAAAATTTCTGGTTTTACTAAACAGATTCTTGAGGTGGTGTAATTTTAAGAAACCATACAAAATATGTCAAGTATATATTGATGTTTTTGCTAATTTGTCTTGAAACAAAAATGAGCAGACGTCTTCTTAGGCTACCATTGAAGTGTAACATATTTGAGAATGTATTGATTTCATTATTTGTTGACAAGGCATGTACATTTGTATGGAATGAAAATATAAAATAATGAAATTTATTGAGGATTATATATTTTAATAACCTTTGATTACAAAAATAAAATGACAAAAATCAACTATGCATTTTTCTGAATTTATAACATAATGGACGTTTCATTTAATGGAAACCTGTTTCTGTAAAGGGCAAAGTGTAATTGAGCAAACCATTTGACCAGGTTTTCACCAAGGGCCACCTGCACGTGGATTTCCATATCTTGCCTCAATCAGTTATTCATTATCTGCAAAGATATACACTGAGACTGACTTTCACTCGAAATTCTGTATTTAATTTTCATGTACTTGGTTGGTTCGTGACGCTCAAATCTGTTGGATTTTTGTTTGAGACAAAGGAAAAACAAAATCATCACCTCTGCAAAAGTGCAAATTTCAAGCCTATTTTTCGCCAACCAAAGGTATCAAAAACAAGCAAAGACTGAAAGTTAACTTGCAGTCAAAACGCAGTATTACACGAGCAGAACACAAAAGACCAAAAATCAAACTCTGACTAAACGTAGTCGATTTCTAAATTCGGGCTCAAGTCAAAAGACAACTGAAGTTAAAAGTCTCGGAAAAAATCCCCTACCGATGTCAATAAATTAATGTGACCCGCTGCTTAAGTGAAATTAGAGGTAGTTCCTATTATATACCCAAGAGACGAGAAAAACCTCTAAGATTTGGCAATACACCTTGGGTGAGAACTTGGCTATAAATTTTGTCAAGAAAATATTAAGAAGCATGATTCAATTAACAAATTCAACAAAGACTTATACATAACACAATTCAGAACTATGTCGCATCTTTTACAAAGATATTATGCACCTTACCCTCTACATAAGCACCAGTTTCAAATGATTATACATTCAGGTAACAGTTTACAGCAGTGACAAAAATAGCACTAAAAATCATGCGCACCGAAAATATTTTCCTTTTAATACAAAAGTAACCCTTTAATAAAAATAAGTACAGTTGAAACTCGTTAGAATGAACCTCCTGGGACCTATCAAAGACGCATGATGAAATAGAATCGTTAAAAACAATTATAATAGAACTGTTTACTCGCCCTTTTTTCTGTAAGGCTATCCAACAGCATGCACCAATTCAAATGCTTGTTTGTGGCACATGACCACAAATATGAAATCGAGGAGTTTATGAAAAATCAATTTTTTAGACTCACCGCACTTGTTCAGTGTAAAGTTGAGACATTGAAACTGCTACATTATAACCTTTGAATGTTGTTAAAAATAAAGCAAAGAAAAGGTATTTTGCATGAGAGAAAAATGGGACTTCTGGAGTGAAACATTATCAGTGTGCGAACGTTTTAAACAGGGTTCGTTGTAATGTGATTCGACTGTTCAATATCTAGCAGTTAAGGACCAAATAAAAGAACTATACAAAATACTGCACAAAAGCAGAGAGCATCGTCTGATATCACCATGGTAATCAGCAGTGTCATTATCTTAAACAAAACGGACAATAGTCTTCCACGTCAGCGCAGTGCTTGTGAAATCCATGACCTGTAAAATTGAAATCAATAATTTTATGCAAGACCAGCAACAGGACTGTGGCATGCTGAACAAACTGTGACGTCATGATGGCGGGAAGGTCGAATTTCTGACACTCCCGAAGTCTCCCCAATAATTATGCAGAAATATCTAAACTGACGGGATAAACGTCTTCAGATCAGCTACACATGAGTGGTAAAACTAAGGAGAAGACAAAACAAGGTAGGAAACGTGTGCCTAGTAAGGACACTGAGGAACTTCGAAAGTCATCTTGTTTAAAATCACTGAAGCAGCCTACCATGGAAGCCATTTTGACCAAGGAAAAGCAGGTCAACGACAAAGCGTCAAAGCTTTCACTGAAAGATGACCTCAAGGAAGCCTTGATGGACGGTGAAATCCAATCTATGTTCAGAGGTCTACTGAAACCTTTAATAGAGGATATGAGGGATGAGATTTACAAGGCCTTGGAGTTGGAATACGGCAAAAAGCTGGAAGAAAAGGACAAAAAAATAAACTCCCTGGAAAACCAACTTTCGGAATTCAAAGAAGTGTTTGAGCGACGAGCACAAAAACATGAGAATGAAATGGACGAACTTCAACAGTACAGCCGGCGAACCTGCTTGATTGTCAATGGGGTAACAGAAACTGACGGAGAAAACACCGACGATATTGTGATCTCGCTTGCGCAAAAAATGGGAGCCTCAACCCAAAAGTCGGACATTAGTCGCAGCNTCAAAACACAGTATTCCACGGTCTGCTCGAGTAGACAGACCAAAAATCAAACTGACTAAACGTAGTCGATTTCTAAATTCGGGCTCTAGTCAAAAGACAACTGAAGTTAAAAGTCTCAGAAAAAATCCCCAACCGATGTCAATAAACCCGCTGCTTAAGTGAAATTAGTGCTGGTTCCTGCTATATACCCAAGAGAGGAGAAAAACCTCCAAGATTTGGTAATACACCTTGGGTGAGAACTTGGCTATAAATTTTGTCGTGAAAATAAGCATGATTCAATTATTAACAAATTCAACAAAGACTTATACATAACACAATTCAGAACTATGTCGCATCTTTTACAAAGATATTATGCACCTTACCCTCTACATAAGCACCAGATCAAATGATTATACATTCAGGTAACAGTTTACAGCAGTGACAAAAATAGCACTAAAAATCATGCGCACCGAAAATATTTTCCTTTTAATACAAAAGTAACCCTTTAATAAAAATAAGTACAGTTGAAAATCGTTAGAATGAACCTCCTGGGACCTATCAAAGACGCATGATGAAATAGAATCGTTAAAAGCAATTATAATAGAACTGTTTACTCGCCCTTTTTTCTGTAAGGCTATCCAACAGCATGCAGCAATTCAAATGCTTGTTTGTGACACATGACCACAAATATGAAATCAAGGAGTTTATAAAAAATCAATTTTTTAGACTCACCGCACTTGTTCAGTGTAAAGTTGAGACATTGAAACTGCTCCATTATAACCTTTGAATGTTGCATGTGTGTTTGTTAAAAACAAAGCAAAGTAAAGGTATTTTGCATGAGAGAAAAATGGGACTTCTGGAATGAAACAATATCAGTGTGCAAACGTTTTAAACAGGGTTCGTTGTAATGTGATTTGACTGTTCAATATCTAGCAGTTAAGGACCAAATAAAAGAACTATACAAAATACTGCACAAAAGCAGAGAGCATCATCTGATATCACTATGGTAATCAGCAGTGTCATCATCTTAAACAAAACGGACAATAGTCTTCCACGTCAGCGCAGTGCTTGTGAAATCCATGACCTGTAAAATTGAAATCAATAATTTTATGCAAGACCAGCAACAGGACTGTGGCATGCTTGTCAAAATGGCTCAGTAAACTCAAGGGCACAACACAATTAAACACACAAACTTCAAACCATACACCAAATCCAGTGATTCTTCTGCTCGAAGTATTGAATAGTATATAAAAGTAAAATCATAAATGTACAAACCATTCGTAAATGCATGGTTAATGTATGTGTTATTGTAGTTCATGAATACAACTCAGAAGTCTTGAGTGGGTGGCTCATTGGTTCTAGAACCAATGAGCCACCCACTCAGACTTTTGAGTTGTATTCATGAAGGTTAAGCACACCATTGACTGCCACCTTTGTTACCATGACTGAGCTCACAAAACCACGAACATGACACTGAAATCAAAACACAACCAGTCAGTGCAAAGGTGAAAAAATATGTGGCAATAAAGCCTTAAACCAAAAGATCCTCAGATTCACCATGTCAGAAGAAATTCAGACATTACAATAGTCATTGAAACTAAGCAACAATGGAAACTGGCAATCTCTTACCACAGGGGAATATCACAACTCCAGACTGTGTGGCAGAGAGCAGACGACACGACAAAGAGATGTTGCAGATGACACACAACTGGCAAAGGTCAAGGTCAACACCCCAATGAGTCTGGGACTCTTCAAGAACTCTCTGTTGTCTTTGGCTTTGGTTTGATAAGTAGGAAAACTGTGAACAAGAAAGTATATTGATTATGGAGAACGATTTAATGCATGATCCAAAGCTATGTTAGGACACTGTATGTTTGTGCAACAAAAATGGTGCATATAAAGTCTGTCATACAAAGAGGTCAATGCTTATCAATTATTTATCGCAACACCACATTTTAATGAGAAAATGATTAGCAGGGAATGAATTTTCCTCTAAAACCATAAGAAAAAATAGGATTAGCTAAAACTGCAAGTCAACTGTGACATACATCTACTCCATTAACTCACCAATCCCTCATCAACTGTGGCCGACTGATCGCTGTTTCTTAGGCGGACGGTGCTCATCTCATTATCGACAGCCCTTAGTAGCTGAGGGGTCAGGTGAGATCGACGTTTGGACCATAGGTACGTGTCTACTTTCTCCAGTATTCCATGTGTAACAAGCCTGAAATGCGAATTAACAGGTCGCCAATGTGACCTCAGACTGTGTTTGGCGACCTGGGAAAAGTCTCAAGTAGCCACTGTGAGTATCAAAATCAGAGAACAATTCCTCCTAAATTCGGGATTTTCAGTTCAGGCGACCTCAGATTTCATTTGGTGACCAGGAACATGCGTCTTGGCGTTAAGCTAAGCGTGAAGTGCTGTACTGTTATCTACAAAGCAGATGGAATGATAGCAGTAGCCCAAGACAAGTATCAAGCATAGACAGTTTGCCAGGAAAATACAGTACAAGCCAAAAGTAATCAGAAAAATGGCCCGGGCAGGTGGGCAGAAGCCCAATTTATCGTCAGAGTAGGTGACAAAGCCAATCTGTAATTAGAATTTTACCACGCTAACAGTTATTACTGCTATTAATTGAATTAAGACGTTATGACTTTTGTATTGTACTGCTGTGTAGTCATTGGTTTTGACACTCTGTGTAACCTACTTATTAGAGAGAATCACAATTCAACCATGCAACAAACACACTCTGTGTAACCAATAACCGGCTTTTTACTACAGTAAGCAGTAGGTCTTAGAACAATATTATTTTTTGAAAATATTTTTAACAAAGGCAACCCTCACCAGCACTCAGTCCAGCATTCCAAGGAACCCTTGATATGAGCATTCAGCACTCTAACTATACACTTACAGCTGAAGTGAACCATTGGTGGTACACATAAAAGTAAAGTTAACCCCTAGCGATACACATACAAGATTGTGAAATTATCCACTAGTGATGCACGTACAAGCGAAATTACCCATTAGGGGTACACTTATAAGTGAAATTACCCACTAGTGGTACTGTTGAGCTTTCCTTCACAAGTAATTGGCATAACTGGAGACAGTAGTTTTTAAAACAGTGCAACTTACACCAAAACAAACACTAAATACAGACACACAGACATACACTAGTCACTCACTTCTGTTTCTGTTGCAGTAACGCTGCGACCAAGCAGCTCTGGAAGAAGACAATGTTGAGCTCTCCATCTGGAATGTCGACACCTTTCAGCAAGTCACAACCTCTTGCTGGACCCAGGTTCGCGACCACGAGCCTCGCGAGGCTGTCCCATGGAATGAGACGTACTGGTAAATCGATAGTTTCAGTTTCTTTGCTTTGCTCACATTCATCATTGCCTGCGTTGAGGTCAATCAGTCTTTGACAGTTCAAGCAGAATAGGTTTTGCGAGGGAGTGTTGTCATCTTCAATGCCGTCACTGCTGCTCTTTTGTTGAAGCTCTCTGAGCTTGATCAATGCAGCCCAATCTTCTTCATGTGTGAGAATGTAACCTGAAACATTCACAACAAAAATGACAAGTCACAGCAAAAAAATTTATCCTACAGTTTTGTTTTATCACATGTGTGAGTACCTAGGACCATGTGCCTACCTGAAATAATGCACTTTCTCCACAATTTTTTTTCTCAACAGTTTTGCATATAGGCACATGTGCCTGATCTGTAGATGGTTAAAAGAGTCAGTGCAGTCATTGATATCACCAACAATCATCTCCATTCCTCAGGCCACAAATAAAATCCGAACCAGTAAAGACCATTCGAATTTACTGGTAGTAGCACCTCATGAGATCTCTGCCAACTGGCATCACATCTTATGCCAAAGCATAATCCCTGGATAAGTTATCAAAACAAATCACTGAGAACCATACTGCATAATATAAAGACTGCCACTCCAGCTATGTTCTGGAATCGCAGCTTACAAAACTTTAGAGGCACTGTTTAGTCTTTTCAACAAAACACTGAACCATTCATGTTGTCTTACACAGACCTTTCAATGACAGATTGCCGATTGTCTCGATATCACCAAGCTGTAGGAGTAGCTTCACAGCAACATCAGGCGAGATGACCCCGGGACAAACCTGGAGGTAACCTCTCCAAAACCTAGTTGTGACAAAAAATATTCAGATTATCTACAAAAAACAAGGTCAGCGCTGATAGCTCAATGCTAACAGTTATGCATCGCAACATTCAGAGCAACATATCACAATAGACTGCTTGTACACAGACATTTCTGCAGTAGGCCAAGCCAATCAAAAGTGCCTATTCTCTGGTGATGTCTGGCACCCATATACTTCAGTCAAGACAGCAAAATTAGCATACCTTGGCCTATTCCATGCTACAGTAGACCTACACAACACTTGGAAAAAATGCTTAATTGTTATTGTCAACTCCTTTTGAAGCTCTCTTGTAGCATTCAGTGAACTTGGAATGGCCAAATACAGTATTTCCTTTAAAAGAGAGCTGAGAAACATTAACTATGCATTGCATTATTTGTCAAAAACAGTCTTGAAAAGCAGATGGTTTGGCAACCGGATTCACCTGCTTATGTTCCAAATGCAATCAAGCTGTAAAACAAAACAACCATAGCTTTCCAGCTATGTTAATGGAGAATTTGTGGACATAAAAGTAAACTGTTGACTGGAAATAGACAGGGAATTGTGTATTCAAAGCTCACCCTTGCAGTTTGCACATGTCTAGCACCATTTCCTTCCTGCCAGTATACCTCAGCACCATGTCAATCATGTCTAGATGTTTAGGCTCTCTCCAATGACTTCCTGGCAAAGGCCAACCACATTCACAGCCAGTGGGCATATCTTCGTCATGAAGAAGGTACTGAAGCCACGTCTGTTCAACTTCTAGGTCATCACACAACATTTGGTATCGAGACTGTCTTTTGAGATAAAATAACAAATAAAATTCCCATAAATGACAATGTGACATGTGGAACCAGTAACAGTTACTGGCATTTTCAGGGACAAAAAGGAAGCAATTAATGCCAGAAGTAAGCCTATACACAAAATCCATTTAGACACCATGACGATCAAAACAATGCAGTGCACAAAATACAAGGGCACCTCAATACAAAAGGTGCTACCATAAACCATCGAATAAACAAAGATTTGATATTGAACACTTACTGTTTAGTAGTAAAAATGTTACCAACTATCTTCTAACTCAAGATTTTAGAAGTCAGTGGTTTCTGTGATCATAAAGAACCGACACTTCAGTTTTGGTGGAGATCATGCTCGGCTCTTAAAATAACCTGTGACAAGGTAACGATTGTTGGATCTCAAGCAACAATGAAATGCCCAGAATCACCTGAAATTTGATAAGGGGAAGAGGTGGCGACCTCTGTATTCATACTTTAAGTGGTTTAAATCAAAAATTATTTTTTTGAGTAGAGCATTAGAAATGAAGCACATTCAAATGAAGTGTAATCTTAAATACTTTAATAGATACCTATTGTTGGGCTGAGTGCTTTCAATCATCCTCTTCATGTAATATTGAAAATGTCTGCTAGAGGTCTCCTTCTCCTCAAGAGTCAAGTAGAGCACTTCCAGAGGTGACAATAGGTGGCACAACTCAATGCAGAAGTCGAGTGTCTTTAAGGCACTGATGGAATACAGTCTGAAAAGAAAATAAGTTCCCACGTCTAACAACTAATTAATCAATAACACAGACTTGATAAAAATTTATAATCTGTTTCCCCGGCAAACTGATTTCTATGAAGTAATCATAAAGATAATTAAGATATTAACATTTAATTATGCTTCCAATTTGAATGGCGTCACTATAGAAATCATTCAAGCAGTTGCATTTTTTTCATCCAGAAAAAATGCTGCCTCAGAAGAAGTCTTAAAAGACTTGCCTGGTCACATGACTTATGGTGGCCATTTTGTTGTGGACTCCTGACCTGATGACATCAAATGCTGCCTCAACATTCCGTTCACAATCTTTCTCTCTAATAGCATCATCTACATGCCTCACACAGTCAACCAAAGTGTTCCAAATAAACTGCCTCAGATTTCCGTTTTTCCAAAACATCATTGTTTTTCGTAAACGGTTGATATCTAGCAAATGGAGGTAACACCTTAAAAAGCATTTCCAATCAGCATCATCTTGAGTAGAAGTTTTACCCGTACTAGAATCAGATGGCGGAGATGCACTATAAATGTTTTTCTGTTCACCAGTTGCTTCAACTGAATCAGGACAAATGAGTTGACCTGTACCTTGTACTAAGGCCATGTCAACTGAATCAGGACAAATGAGTTGACCTGTACCTTGTACTAAACCCATGTCAAAACACATCATTGTCAGCTCTGACACTGATTTATGAAGCGCCTTCTCCATGTTCAGTGGATCATCCAAATAAAGCTTTCCTTCCATGGGATAATGAGGAATGCGTGTTTCCGATCCATTGACACAATTAGTCATATTATTGCTATTGCTATTACATGTTGAATTATCTCCAGCTGCACCACAATGATTGACATCACTCTTTTCTTTATTGTCTGCTTTCATAGAACTACTGTCTGCTTTTATAGAGGTATTGTCAGCTTCTGCTGTGTTATCATCTGCTTTTATAGAGTTACCATCTGGATTTGCAGAGTCAACGTCACTCTTTATAGAGCTATCATCTGGTTTTGAAGAGCCAACGTCTGTTTTCATAGACAAATCATCTCTTTCCGCAGCGTCGATGTCTGGATTTGTAGAACCATTTTGTGCCTCTTTAGAGCAGACGTCATTTGGAAGACTGGACTTATAGCTATCTGATATGTGATTATCATCAACAAGATTGTTCCGGTTATCATTGGAGTCCACAGTGACCATAGAGGAAAGGGCGGATTCTTTATCATGTCGTGGGTACATCAGGGAATGCAGTTGCTTCATGCAGGAATGCAGCTCAAGCAGCCAATCAGACAGCAGCGCTGTCAGTTTTGCAGGGTTGTAGCAAACAAGTGGATCTTGGAGCTTTTCTCTGCAATGAAAAGTTAATAGAGAACAGGCAAAAACTTAAAAATGAAACCAAAAAACTTAAAAGCCATGTATTATGTAATAGAAATTACAAATTTTGGAACACTGAAAAAGCTGTTAAAGAGTGATGAGAAAATGACTTTACAATGTTATTAACATTACTTTTACAGCTTTAAGAATAAATAACACACATCAGTTACCGCAGTTTTGCTGAACAACTAACTCCAAATTCACATTCAGTAAGAAAATCTACTCTAAAGAGAACATGACAAGTTGACACAAAAACCATACTGACCTAGTTTCTGTAGTACTCCTCTCCAAGGTTGTTAAATCTATTTTTAGAGACTGACTTTGTTCCACAGAGCGATCTAACTCTCTCTCATCAACCAGTGCTTTAGTCTGTGGTATCAACACATCGTCCATTAGGGTGCCATTCTCATCCTTCTTCAACAGCTTGCTGTCCTTCACTTTTTGAAGAAAACTCTTAGTTTTGTTGCTAATCCTATGGAGACACAAAAACACAACCAGATTGTTATTTCCTAAGACCTCAACCTAATATCTCTCAGGACAGTTAGTCCTCAGTTATCCAGTGTTTTCATGAGAGCAACTGACACCATCACTACTGCCACCTTTTTCACTCTTTTTCGTTTTTCATCAACACACTTGACAACTTGTCACTGGTTCTAAAAACCTACGCACTCATGTGCACGTGGTCTAAATGGGGAACAACTCTCTAGTCTTATGAGTGCACAAAAGTGTATTTCGCTTGACCCAATTTCACTTGACCCAATTTCACTTGACACAATTTCTAATTCTGGTGTTCAAGACGACCTGAGTTGACAGGGACAAAATGCAATTTTTTTCATCCGCTGACATATTGAGACATTGGACATTTTTGAGTGAATTGCCTTAACTTCACACAGCAGTGGCAATCTGACAACATGATGGTTGCAAATCAAGAAATGCAGGAAAATATTCCACTTCATTCAATCCATGCAAGACCGCATAACACTATGCACCAACTACCTGATCGCCATATAGTGACCAAAGTGAGTTTCATCAAGTCACCGCTATATCGGTGAACAACCACTACTGCTCGTTACTCAGATGAGACGTGATTTCTGGGCTAATGAAGAAGACCTCACAGCTTTAAAATGTTTGAGAGCTTGCTTGGCACACAATATAATTGGCCAACTTAATCGAACTGATCTCAACCATTAACTGCCAATTCTTAGCAATCCCACATATCACCTCAAATTCAATGAAGGAACAAAACGAGATGATTGTCATAAGTGTAAATAGTCTAATCATTATTTTGTGATGGAAGGTGCATTGTACCAGCTGTAATTCTCTATTATTTATTAGTCACCATTCTAACCAGGCATGCAATCAATTGACGGGAGAAAAATGAGGAATAAACATGCAATCAACTCCAGTTGTCTTTAATTACGTAGCACAAAGCTACAGTACAAGTCAAAAGCATTCAGATGAAATTATCTGGAATTACCCGTCATGACGGCTGGGCAGAGGTCAAATTCATCGCCAAAGTTTTCCCTTGAGACTCAGAATGAAGGGAAATTAAGTTACAAGGTGGGTAAGCCATAATACTTTTGCCCTCTCGTAATAGTTATTATCAGTCACTTTTTCTGTTCACAGAATTTGCTGCCATGACAAGGAAACAGCATTCTGTCTGTTTAGTCTTGAACTTCACATGCTAGCTAACAAAAATGAGACCACACCAACACACAACAAATAACACGATATATATAATAAAATACTGCCAACAACAATCTGAAATATCCAATGGACATTTTTATAAACTTCCTCTACTTCTCAGTACAGGTGTTTTTTTTCGTGAAAGTGACTAAGACTTAATATAGAAATTTGGAATTATGCTCCCACTAAACAATTGCATTTCAACCAAGGAAATAATTTACAGGAATTATCTCTCTGTTACTAACACTCATACTTACATAGACATTCCATTTTTGCTTATTAAGTGAAATTTGAATAATTTTCCGAAATAGTTGTGTGGAGCGTCAAACTGAATTTCTGACTTGAGTCACATTTCATGAAACAGTCCACTGGTGTTTTGCACACAACAGAAAAGCAGCAAAACCAGCAAACCCAGGAAAGGTGAAATTTAATGCAACAGAAACATCTTACAAATAGGACAAGAGGATTTTAACTTCATTTTTAAGAATAACTAAATGGCACAGAATAAACACAATGACGTTTCAAAGTTTTACACCAAAGCAACCACCAGATGTGCTAAGTGCTAAAAATAATTGGCATTTGCAATGTTTGGAAATATAAAAAGCACAAGTCATTGATTTTCCTAACAATAATAATTTTTTTTGAAATTTGTTAGCTATTACGATACAAAACAAATGAATGAACATTGACCATGAAGGTTAAACACACAATTTTCCTTTAAAGCATACCTGTCTGTCAGATTCATAAAGGAAGTCTTCGTCAGGAATGTAGTACTGGGAGAACTGTCCAATGGCAGACTGCTGTCTTGAGGCGAGGTCGTGGGCAGGGGTGCAGATGTAACAATAGGAGAGGTATCTGAGCATGGAGGGGTGGATTTAACAGCAAGACTACCACTGGTAGACACTGGCGACGCTGACTTTGAGCCTAAAGTGTAACGCATTATTCCTGAACATCATCAAAGATTGTATACATTCACCAATTTGGAAACAGCCACTCCTACAAATATGAGTGTTGAAAATCTGACTCCATGTATTGGGCATGACCTTGATTTAGTTGGATTCAAGAAGATGAAAAAATCTTTTGGTTGGAGAATAATAAATGGAGTAACTGTCATGAAGTAGACATTAGACAAGTTGCTCTATTTTGATTCGTTTTGTCCTTGAAATGAACAAAACCTACATTTGAAGATTGGAACCAATATATCGATGATTAGTTTATGTGCTTTACGTATAACTTGCCTCAGTCTACGATAGGACAGTTACTCCATGGACAAAATTCTGATCAAAAATGCAACGCACTTAAGAACTTGCACAATACATGGAGTCAGATTGTCAACACAACCACCAAAAACAAACTTTGACCTCGAATGTGCCACCTTCCACGAGGTTCTTATCCATTTTTAGTCCCATTTTTGAATTATTAGCAACAGGGCCCACACTGACATAACAATAAAATCTCCCCAATTTAGAGCACAATAAGGCAGACAAGTGAAATTTTATTTCAAAACAGTGTCATCAGGATGGTGAATAACAAATGACATAGGAAAATTCATTTTTTCCATCAAAAAAGTAAATTAATACATACAGAAATTTTCGACATCTGCATAAGTACTAGTTAGGGAAGACAGATTTCGAAAATTTCTGCAGGTATTTACCACTTTTTGGATGGAAAATATGAATTTCCCTATGTCAAGTGAAATTTTAAAGGACAAGTAGCACCAAATATTAAATGCTTTCACTTCTTAGTTCTATACTATAGTTATTGGCAAAACAGTTTTGAGAAATTGCAGGCATTCATAACAATGAACAAAGACTTTGAAAAAAGATCAACTTTGGCAAATATTTTTGTCATAAGCTGAAGAGAATTTACTGTACACAGGCAAACACAACACCATGTTTACAGAATACTATTAAAGACTTATAGCTATAGAATTCATACAAGGCTTAACCAGTTATTCATACTCACTCATTGAGAACAACTTCTTCATCATACTGAATGCACCCAAATAGTGTTTGATAGCAAGTAAAACAACTACACAAACACTGGTTAACATTTAAATAACCTTGCTGGAAGTTCACTTAAAGACTGCATGCTGGCCTTGTAAAGCTGAGAACTATAAAATATTGCATGACACACAATACCCAACTCCACAAAAACCTCATGCAGCTTTACCAGTGTACTACCTGCTGAGCCCAGTTACATTGCTGTCATGGCAACCAGACATTCACAAAGGATTACATGTTGTTTTAATCAATTGTCCAATACCGTTTAATGAGTGCATTCAGTATGTGTGTTTTTGACTTGTGAGCAAAGCAAAATTTTAATACAGGATGGTCAACTGGATATTCTAGAAAGTAGTCGATTGCTTACTATAGTTGAATCCAGTCTGAAAAAGGGGACAGCGATTTCGTGAAAACAAAGAAAGATAGACATGAACTCACAAGCTCAGCACTGACTTTGGGTGAATGGACTATAATTGATACAAGGTTGAGTGTCACTTCAAAAGTCAGAATTAATGTCAATTATTAAAAGTAAGACAGTTATTTTGTATTTATTAGACTTTTGTTAGGGCTGTTCCAGTAAAATCCGCGTGGGAGGGGGGGACGGCAGTAGAAATAAAAATTCATGGGTGGTGGTCTTCAGAAAAAAACTCAAATTATGGGTGGTCGTTCCTGTAAGAAGTGATGCATTAAAAATGGGTGGTATTTTTTGACCTGTTAATGTTGACAGGTTGGTTACTTCAGCCATCAAAACTAAAAACAATAGCAACGCGGAGCGTTGAAATGCGCCCACAATTGCACCGCATACGGTATCCTTCTAGGGTTGTTTATTGGTACCATAAAGTGGCCAGTAGAGGGCATACTTTGCAAAATGGAAAGGCATGGTCATTGTCTCCTCATTGTCTGCCATTAATCAAGTCATGGGCAGCTTGATTTGAGCCAACTGTTGTCTGCATGCAGTCCTATTGAATTGAAAAGTTATGCAACACTAAACTGGTGTTAACACATATAAGAAAATTGATGATTTTTAAATAAAAAGTATGAGGAGTAAGTTAAACAAGTTCCAATATTCACTTGACATAGAAGTATAAAAGAGTTCGTGGAGACAGTTTGAGATTCATAGATCCTTATAATTGAAAAAATGTTCATTGAAATTATAGACACATGGTGAACAGAGACACCTGGTGGCTGCCAAAAGTATTGCTCACAGGCTACTTTAGTTTCTGACAATATTGGACAAGACAACTAGTTCTTGTCTGTCAATCATCTAAGTTCTTAACAGGTCCTCCTAGAGGCAATTTGTTTGCAAGTGNAAATTAATACATACAGAAATTTTCGACATCTGCATAAGTACTAGGGAAGACAGATTTCGAAAATTTATGCAGGTATTTACCACTTTTTGGATGGAAAATATGAATTTCCCTATGTCAAGTGAAATTTTAAAGGACAAGTAGCACCAAATATTAAATGCTTTCACTTCTTAGTTCTATACCATAGTTATTGGCAAAACAGTTTTGAGAAATTGCAGGCATTCATAACAATGAACAAAGACTTTGAAAAAAGATCAACTTTGGCAAATATTTTTGTCATAAGCTGAAGAGAATTTATTGTACACAGGCAAACACAACACCATGTTTACAGAATACTATTAAAGACTTATAGCTATAGAATTCATACAAGTCTTAACCAGTTATTCATACTCACTCATTGAGAACAACTTCTTCATCATACTGGATGCACCCAAATACTGTTTGATAGCAAGTAAAACAACTACACAAACACTGGTTAACATTTAAATAACCTTGCTGGAAGTTCACTTAAAGACTTCATGCTGGCCTTGTAAAGCTGAGAACTATAAAATATTGCATGACACACAATCCCCAACTCCACAAAAACCTCATGCAGCTTTTCCAGTGTACTACCTGCTGAGCCCAGTTACACTGCTGTCATGGCAACCAGACATTCACAAAGGATTACCTGTTGTTTTAATCAATTGTCCAATACGGTTTAGTGAGTGCATTCAGTATGATGAAGAAAAGGTGTTTTTGACTTGTGAGCAAAGCAAAATTTTAATACAGGCTGGTCAACTGGATATTCTAGAAAGTAGTCGATTGCTTACTATAGTTGAATCCAGTCTGAAAAAGGGGACAGCGATTTCGTGAAAACAAAAGAAAGATAAGACATGAACTCACAAGCTCAGCATTGACTTTGGGTGAATGGACTATAATTGATACAAGGTCGAGTGTCACTTCAAAAGTCAGAATTAATGTCAATTATTAAAAGTAAGACAGTTATTTTGTATGTATTAGACTTTTGTTAATAAAGTACATATGAAAAAAGAAGAAAAAAAAATGATTCAGTATATTGAGATCAGAATTTATGATAATGGTTTTCATCTTCTAATCTATGATCCCCATCCACAAACAAATATGCCAATGACATGTTCGCAGCAGCTGTTGTTGCGACACCATTCAAACTAGATTATACATGCTGACATTTACACTAAAACTCTTTAAGTTACTGGTTACAAGGAAGTTATTAGTAATAAGCCATGTGGGGAAAGGTCATGGTGCCATCAACAATCAAATCATACAAGTGACTGCCATCGTCGCGATCAGTGTCCCCGCTATAGAACTCACATTAATTTATGTAACAGCAAGAGTTTCATGACAGAAAGCGTCAACCTGAAAATTTTAACTGAATGAAGTTTTTGGAGTCTTTTCTGGAAAGTCTTCACCATCTTTTGAACAGTGTATTTTTCATCAGTGCTTATTCAGATAAAATAAACGTTCAAAAATGGTACACACGTATTTTTAAGTGAAAACTTCATCATGTAAGCTGCTCCGAATACAAACTAAATCCTAATTCATTGTAGATTTTCAAGAGCACATCCCCATATTCCCAAACAATGTGAGTGTCCTTCCTCTTCCGCGATTGACACTCACTAATGAGGTCAACAGGTGGCGTGCAGACCAGACTTAAAACTGTGACTCACTAAAAATATCAGCAGCAGGGGAGCTTCCTCGCTTTTTCTTTGGAATCTTTTTACCAACAACATTTCCACTGTGGTCTCCAGGGGAGATAATTTCCACCACAGAAGCTTTCTTCTTCACAACCTTTTTTCTGCCAGTCACAGGTGGCTTGGCAATCACTGGTTCTGGTTCTAAAGCAAATAACCCTTTTACACTTTTATCTATTATTAGTAGACATTAAGCAGCACAGAGACCAAGAAGGAGCTAAACGGACAGATTAAACTGGGAAAATTTGACAGTCTATAAACTGTAGTGTCTGGGTTTACAAATCCACAAAAAAGCAAAATTGATATAAACTAGCACATTTATGATAAAAAAACAACAATGTACTTAATCAGCATTAAGAAATATGTATTCTATTCAGGATACAAATATCTGACTATTGAAATGGTAGGGGAAAATTAAGCTGCTTTTTGTCCAGTTTAGCTGGCTAAAAACAAAAAATGTATTTAGGCCCTTTACTCTCATCGTGATGGGATTCTATATCCATTACCAACCTTTGCAGTTTAATGGGGTTGGCCAACACCCAAACTGCGAATTCGAAAATGGCCCATGTACGCATCCCCTGAGATTTGAGTTGAATGGAAATATAACCCTATCATGGTAAGGAATATTTTGATATCAATTTTTACAAGTCAGAATAAGTGGCTTAATTCGATTTTTGTCTTTAGCCAGCTAAACAAGGTGAAATACAGCTTTGAAATGTGCACAAAAGTCATGAAAAACAGGTAGAGGAAAAGACTAAATGTTACTCAGCTACCTGGACATAATGATACCCACAGATTTGATCTTACAGACACCTGAATCGAGATAGTTCCAAAACATCACACCCAAGCAGAAAAATGAATGTTTGCCAATGAAAATAAATGACATTATTGATAGTTAATAGTACGAAAAGAATTCAATCTCCATACTTACCAATAGATGGAGTTCCGAACATCAGTTCGTTGCTTGACAGGCTCGTGAGTGAGCTTCGGCGACTGCTCGTTTTACTGACTACCCCCAAATCAGCCACCATTTTGGATTCAGGATGGTCTTGAGACATAATGCAATGGTCTTGTTGTTTCACTATGGCAACTGGGTGACCGTCGTCATGGAAACCAGAATCTCCATGCTCCAGGTGATCCGTTTTTTCGTCTTGTGAGTTCACAAAGTCTATGCTCACCTCAACATCTAATTTTGTGTCTTCTACCTCCAATCCTGAATCAGCTGGACTTAAACACTGGAGATCAGGCAGTTTCAAACTATCTGGAAGATCGGGGGACTTCGTTGAACACAGCTCTTTATCAGGCCCATGATTCCTGCTAGACGAAACATCGTTTATTTGACAGACAATATGACCAATGCTGGCAATTGAGCACACTTTATCTCCTATTACATGTGACTGACAAGGTTCAGAGTTCTCTGAGATAAGCTTGTTGCCGTCAGTTTCTGTTTCACTGACATTTTCTTTGAACTTAATTTCATGAGTATTTCTTACTTCACAATCTCTGTCTGCAACCACTGACAATGTATCCTTAGTCATTCCTTCAGATGGCGAATTTGTATCATTTAATTCTTTCGAGTCATCTACACTCACACTTGAAGCATTTAAACCATG
Source organism: Phoronis australis (assembly GCA_002633005.1). Lineage (NCBI taxonomy): Eukaryota > Metazoa > Phoronida > Phoronidae > Phoronis > Phoronis australis. The sequence goes on from NMRA01000025.1 coordinate 861,415, forward strand.
AATATGTGCATGTGAATCTGTGTTGTCATCTTGCAAATCAGAATGCTTCTCAGAAAAACCGGGCTCAGGTTGTCTACAATCAACAAGTTCACAAGCACCTGGAGTCTCGCGTGCTTTTGTTGCAAAGCTGTCACCAGTATTGTCACCCTTTTCACAATGGGTGAAATCATGACCATTTACAACATTGGCAGCATCATGAAACAAATCGCACGACTGATTAGCACTTTCATTGGACGAGGCAGTAGGACTGTAACCATCAGGTCTACTGTTGACACTGTTTTGGGAAGCCACAACATTTGAATCTGACCCCAAACTAAGACCTGACATTTGACTAGATACACTCTCTGACCGAGACATGCCAGGCTGCACTTTGTTCATCCCCTTAGTTCTTGACCTTGACCCTGTGCTCGTCTTTTCGTCATCTGAATCGTAGCCAATCATACTTTTTGTCCTTACAACGTAAATTCCCGATTCGAGTTTTGTTGCATTAAAGCTATCCACAGAAGACATGCTGCTCCTTCTACTGGACAGAGAAGAATTACACGGCTCCGTCTCCACTTCAAATTCTAAATCACGTAACATGGTGCCTAGGTGTTCCGCATGACCGTTCATTTCCATATTTATCAGGTGATCTCTGAGTTCTACGAGTAACGACGCAGGAATGTGATAACGACATTTAGACAGTAACACGTGACTAGCAAATCTTTCACACAGCTCAGCACAGACCAGATACATTTTCTTGACAAACAGCCTGGCTATGCATTTCTCGACTGGCAACATGGTTATTTTGGTAATGGTGTTATTGCCATGGTACAGATAGAGGTCATTGTGATGGCACACAATGTCTTGTATGTCTGAAACATAAAGTCAAAAGAAATGCACATGTATAATCACTCTTGTATGTCTGAAACATAAAGTCAAAAGAAATGCACATGCATAATCACGGTAGATCAAATATCACAAAGTCACAATATGTTCTTTGACTTACAATTATCAAACAGTTGGTGATGAGAAAAAATAATAAAAATGTCAATTTAAGAATAACACTCTCAGTCTATTAAGAACATGATAGCTTAATATATGTAAAATATAAAATTTGAAAAGTGCTCAGAGACCATGCATACACATTCCACAAAACTACAGTTTACTGTTATGAAATTTGCTGAATCATAAACTGAATAAAAATCCAGTGCACTAAAATCAAACACTCGACTCTAATCATCAAGCACAAAAATTCTATACAAGCCTGCTTAAATAATACTCCGCCAATACCTGTAAGCTGTGAATTCCACAAAACAGGCTTCATCAGTGATGGATTGATAACGTATAGACCACTTTCAGACCATGTGACCATATGTTGTTGCCTGAAAACATAGACAACAGTTAAAGATGCAGAGTATCATTAAATTGTGAATATGCAAATGAAGTATTAATTTACAAACAAACCCACGTCCTTCAGTGTGCCGGAAACCATCCGAAAACTAGTTACCATAACAATCTCGCGAAAGTCTCATTTTGCGAGATTATTTTTATGTAAATGAGTATGGTAACAGTTCATCGTTATCCTAATGAAACAAGGCACAGCTTTTATTATTTGTTCATTTCACTATGAAATAATAATTGCATAATATTTGGAATTACTAGGGTTTTTTATTTCTTCACACTTAGTTTTAAGTGTATCAGTCATGGTGTTTTCTTTAAAACCCCATTTATTTACAAATTGTTCCTTTTCCTGATTATACATGTACACACAGTTCTCCAGGAAGTCAATAGGTGGCACTTGCTATGAATATTAACGATTTTAATGAGACATAGCACCTTTAACTTGTACCTTTAATGAGGAACAAATGAAGGCAATGTTTCACACCATCCAGCATCACGTGAAATAGGCACAGGATGTCCAATTAATAAAATAATTACTAAAAATGTATAAATTGGTCAACAACTGAGGCAGTATTGTAACTTACCCAAAGACAAGCAGTTTTCGGAAGTTTACTGTATTTGGCATAACATCTTTGGTGTTTGGCAACATCTCAGAACTGCAAAATAAATTTCCTTTACAGTTCACAAGGTGATCCAATACAAATGCTGTTAACACAATTTGTTTTATTGAATATGATTCCATTCTAGTTTTACTATTTCATATTTTTATTCGTCGATAACTGCATGGCACTGCAACATCTATAAATACTTCATCAACATTTTCTCCAAGTCGTGACACATGGTCTCCATATTGAGAGCAGGCAATGCAGAAATACTCCTGAACTCGTGACATAGGGGGATCCAGGGGTCAAGGGGGTTAGGACCCCCTTTTTCCCTTTGATTTTAGTGATATCAAATCTAGAATTCTCAAATTGTTGACTCCAACCCCCTTTTTTAAAAATCCATGATTCTCCCCTCCCTTTTAAAAAATCCTGTACCCGCCCCTACATGATCAACAACAAAGCACTCTATCTAAGTGTATGAATACATCACGCAATAAAAATGCAACATGACATGCGTGACACTCCCAAGACACTTACATTGAGAAATCTTCTGTTATGAAATGGAAACTCGATTGTCCAACCTGGCTCACCAATCAGTTCAGTGGCAGCCATTTTGCTAGTCTATGTAAGAAAGGCCTTATGTTTACTCGAACAAAAAACTTGTGTGATCTTAACAAAGTCTCATGAAACTAGTTCTAAGAAATGAACACCTGTCTAGTACTCTATCTTCAGACATCTTCAAAGACTCATGACCAAGACTATGTAGAACCAGACAAGACAGAATCACACAGTAAAAAAATGATCCCATCAACAACAAACATTTCAGATGAATAAATCCACAAAGAAAAACTCATTTCCTTCTATTTGGTTAACCGGGCTTAAACTGAACATTTTACCATCTAGAGACACTGGCGATGCACAATAGAATAATTCCTCTTATTTATTTAGGGCTGTTCCAGCAAAATCTGTGTGGGAGGGGGGGGAAGGCAACTGAAATAAAAATTTATGGGTGGTTGCGTTTGATTTAAATTCAAAATGGCTGGTGGTCGTACTTCAAAAAAATAAAAATTTACAGGTCGTTGTTGTTTCATTGGGCCATAAATGTTTGATGGTGGGTAATTTTAGTAAATTTTATAAACAATCTGCACAGAATCAAAAACTGAAACAAAAATGCAACTTGCAAAAAGCTCCGACTTTTTCACTCCCTCCGATCTCCTCATTGGCATGCCCATAACACCATTTAACCACAGGTGCTCGAATTTCTAGATGGCTAATAACCATATATAAGAAACATTATGTTTTCTTAGTAATGAATGACGTTAGTGGTGATGGAGGAACAGATAAACTCAAGCGCCTGTGTAGTCAACCACAAGAACAAAAAAAATAACGGGTGGTTGCATTTCAAACTTATAAAAAATTACGGGTGGTAGGCTGAAGAAATAAATGAAAAATATGGGTGGTGGGTGCGAAAAAAAGGTGCCTTCCCCCCTCCCATACAGATTTTACTGGAACAGCCCTTAGTACTTTTTACTTTTTCCATTGTTTAGACACAGTCACGCACTCTGTTACAAGTGTATACCTCATCTTTATAACTGGGCTAGATGGGACCGCCAGTAGCTTTTTGAGCTGGTGAGTGTTGAGAACATTACCATCATAATCTACCTCCCACATGCGAGAACGGGGCCGAGCACAGTACACTGTGGGCGTCTGTCCTTTTGACACTCGGTGAAAACAGGCACCGAACGGCCCATCACGTAACTGCTTACCAATCTGAGTGTAAGTACATCTGGAAAGAAATACACAGATCATTTGTTTTGACTGTACTCTTCACTACATTTTGCACAAAAATATTTTCACTATGACGACACTTAAAGTACAATTGCTATTATTGTGAAAATTTTATTAATTAATTTTTACTATAGTGAAAAATCTTCAATTTGAACACAACTAACTGCGAAACTCGCCACATTTTTTTCAGAAGCTTGCCACATTATTGCAAATAATCAAAATTAGGTTATACAAACCATGCTAAAAGCAAAGAAAATTTTTGTGACAAAATGAAATATCATCTGTCCACCATATTGTGTCACTACCGAATATGTGGTAAAGTTGCTTTAAATCAGAACACAATATGGTGGAAAGGCACAATTTTATTTCATCTGTTTTTAACAAGAGTTAACAAGAAGACAATTTTATTTGATTATATGAAAATGTTATATGGTATGGCTGTCATCAACAAACACAAGGTAAAATTTCGAACATTTTGGACATTAGCGGTAGTTTGAAAAATCAAAAATATGGTCATTTTTGCCACTTTTTTCGTTTGAATTAAAGGGAACCTTAACGTAACTGCAGTTACTAATTGTTTGACACGACGCAAATTCAAACGTCCAAGCATGGGTCTATTTGCCATTCAAAATGCTAAGTATGCCCCTTTGATAAGAAATAACTTCTGACGATTTTGCTATGAAAAAATATGTCGGATCTTATCCCGTCCTCAGTCATAAATAATGTCTAAACTTGAGAATAGCTGACATTTTGTTCTTGCACGAGAAGAGATGCAATTATGGCTAGTGATTGGACTTACTGACAGATGGCGCTACAATAGAGTACAAATTTGTAAGTTAATTCCAAGTGTGCCAAGCAATTGGTCAACTTTTGAGTTTTGTATTGAGAAGTGAGAGCCAAGGCCCAGGACATACTTATCCGTGTTGCAGAGATACGTCCGTGTCATAGTGGACACGAGTAACTTGTCAGCGTTACAATGCAGCTGGATAACAGATGAGTCAAGTTCCTTCAGAATCATAGAGCTCGGAACTTGTACAAGATCTTTAGCCTGAAATGCAACAAATTGTAAGAAATAACAGCAGCGCAGAACTGCATGAGCAGACAATGATATAGAGCGATATTTTTGTTGACATAATACAAAGCAACCCAAATGTGAACCAGAGTTTTTCAGATGGACGGACTTGGACTGTCAGAGGTTGCTTCCATTTAGTAATAAGTTTGCTCATGTTATGTGTGTTAAGCACCATCGGTATTGTACAGCCATTTTAACAAAAACTTATTAGTAATGACAATTCACTGCAGGAGGAGCCTTTTGTGTTTAACTCATTCGACCCTGAGCACCATATGGAATAAATTGCTTAGTGGCCTGGCTGAGCTGTGGAATGTCTACCCCCTTGAAGTCGGAAGGTATTTCACTCAGAACTAGGTCACAAGCACTGCACATAATTAAAACCTCATCACTCAGTCATTAATAAACATATACTTACCAAATTTTCAGCAATACATCTTGAGTAAATGAGCTTCATGTTGATATAAAATTTATCCAAGTTCAATATCGATAAAGGGTTGAACAAGTAGTTTTACTTTTTGTTTTCCAGAAACAAAGACGTTTGTTTACAAATAATCCATTTAAATTTCCAGAAAACATGTCAAGAAAGTTTTCTGTGTAG
>NMRA01000025.1:867460-920742 GCA_002633005.1 Phoronis australis
AATACCTGTAAGCTGTGAATTCCACAAAACAGGCTTCATCAGTGATGGATTGATAACGTATAGACCACTTTCAGACCATGTGACCATATGTTGTTGCCTGAAAACATAGACAACAGTTAAAGATGCAGAGTATCATTAAATTGTGAATGTGCAAATGAAGTACTAATTTACAAACAATCCCAGGTCCTCTAGTGTGCCAGAGACCATCCGAGAACCAGTTACCATAACAATCTCGTGAAAGTCTCATTTTGCAAAACTATTTTTATGTAAATGAGTATGGTAACACTTCGTCGTTATCCTAATGAAACAAGGCACAGTTTTTATTATTTGTTCATTTCACTATGAAATAACAATTGCATAATATTTGGAATTACTAGGGTTTTTTTATTTCTTCACACTTATTTTTAAGTGCATCAGTCATGGTGTTTTCTTTAAAACCGCAATTTATTTACAAATTGTTCCTTTTCCTAATTATACATGTACACACAGTTCTCCAGGAAGTCAATAAGTGGCACTTTCTACCAATGTTAATGATTTTAATGAGACATGGCACCTTTAACTTGTACCTTTAATGAGGAACAAATGAAGGCAATGTTTCACACCATCCAGCATCAAGTGAAATAGGCACAGAATGTCCAATTAATAAAATAATAATTACTAAATTGGAAAAATTGGTCAACAACTGAGGCAGTATTGTAACTTACCCAAAGACAAGCAGTTTTCGGAAGTTTACTGTATTTGGCATAACATCTTTGGTGTTTGGCAACATCTCAGAACTGCAAAATAAATTTCCTTTACAGTTCACAAGGTGATCCAATACAAATGCTGTTAACACAATTTGTTTTATTGAATTCCATTCTAGTATTCGTCGATAACTGTACGGCACTACAACATCTATTAATAACTGTACGGCACTACAACATCTATTAATAACTGTACGGCACTACAACATCTATTAATAACTGTATGACACTACAACATCTATTAATACTTCATCCACATTTTCTCCAAGTCGTCACACATGGTCTTCATATTGAGTGCAGGCAATACAGAAATACTCCTGAACTCATGACAAAGGGGGATCCAGGGGTCAAGGGGGTCTCGACCCCCTTTTTTTCCCTTTGATTTTAGTGATATCAAATCTAGAATTCTCAAATTGTTGACTCGGGCCCCTTTTTTAAAAATCCATGATTTGGCCCTCCCTTTTAAAAAATCCTGTATCCGCCCCTACATAATCAACAACAAAGCACTCTATCTAAGTGTATGAATACATCACACAATAAAAATGCAACATGACATGCGTGACACTCCCGAGACACTTACATTGAGAAATCTTCTGTTATGAAATGGAAACTTGATTTTCCAACCTGGCTCACCAATCAGTTCAGTGGCAGCCATTTTGCTTGTCTATGTAAGAAATGCCTTATGTTTACTCGAACAAAAAACTAGTGTGATCTTAACAAAGTCTCATGAAACTAGTTCTAAGAAATGAACACCTCTCTAGTACTCTATCTTCAGACATCTTCAAAGACAACTAAAGACTCATGATCAAGACTATGTAGAACCAGACAAGACAGAAACACACAGTGAAAAAATGATCCCATCAACAACAAACATTTCAGATGAATAAATCCACAAAGAAAAACTTATTTCCTTCTATTTGGTTAACAGGACTTAAACTGAACATTTAATCATCTAGAGACACTGGCGATGCAGAATAGAATAATTGCTCTTATTTATTTAGTACTTTTACTTTTTCCATTGTTTAGACACAGTCACGCACTCTACTACAAGTGTATACCTCATCTTTATAACCGGGCTAGATGGGACCGCCAGTAGCTTTTTGAGCTGGTGAGTGTTGAGAACATTACCATCATAATCTACCTCCCACATGCGAGAACGGGGCCGAGCACAGTACACTGTGGGCGTCTGTCCTTTTGACACTCGGTGAAAACAGGCACCGAACGGCCCATCACGTAACTGCTTACCAATCTGAGTGTAAGTACATCTGGAAAGAAACACACAGATCATTTGTTTTGACTGTACTCTTAACTACATTTTGCACAAAAATAACTGTCAAAAAGATTTTCACTATGACGACACTTATAGTACAATTGCTATAACTGTGAAACTTTAATAATTAATTTTTACTATAATGAAAAATCTTCAATTTGAACACAACTAACTGCAAAACTCGCCACATTTTTTTCAGAAGCTTGCCGCATTGTTGCAAATGTTCAAAATTAGGTTATACAAACCACGCTAAAAGCAAAGAAAATTTTTGTGACAAAATGAAATATCATCTGTCCACCATATTGTGTCACTACCGAATATGTGGTAAAGTTGCTTTAAATCAGAACACAATATGGTGGAAAGGCAAAATTTTATTTCATCTGTTCTTAACAAGAGTTAACAAGAAGACAATTTTATTTGATTATATGAAAATGTTATATGGTATGGCTGTCATCAACAAACACAAGGTAAAATTTCATTTTGGACATTAGCGGTAGTTTGAAAAACCAAAAACATGGTAATTTTTGCCACTATTTTCGTTTGAATTAAAGGGAACCTTAACGTAACTGCAGTTACTAATTGTTTGACACGACGCAAATTCAAATGTCCAAGCACGGGTCTATTTGCCATTCAATCCGCTAAGTATGCCCCTTTGATAAAAAATAACTTCTGACGATTTTGCTATGAAAAAATATGTCGGATCTTATCCGTCCTCAGTCATAAATAATGTCTAAACTTGGGAATAACTGACATTTTGTTCTTGCACGAGAAGAGATGCAATTATGGCTAGTGATTGGACTTACTGACAGATGGCGCTACAATAGAGTACAAATTTGTAAGTTAATTCCAAGTGTGCCAAGCAATTGGTCAACTTTTGAGTTTTGAATTGAGAAGTGAGAGCCAAGGCCCAGGACATACTTATCCGTGTTGCAGAGATACGTCCGTGTCATAGTGGACACAAGTAACTTGTCAGCGTTACAATGCAGCTGGATAACAGATGAGTCAAGTTCCTTCAGAATCATAGAGCTCGGAACTTGTACAAGATCTTTAGCCTGAAATGCAACAAATTGTAAGAAATAACAGCAGAGCAGAACTGCATGAGCAGACAATGATATAGAGCGATATTTTTGTTGACATAATACAAAGCAACCCAAATGTGAACCAGTTTTTCAGATGGACGGACTTGGACTGTCAGAGGTTGCTTCCATTTAGTAATAAGTTTGCTCATGTTATGTGTGCTAAGCACCATCGGTATTGTACAGCCATTTTAACAAAAACTTATTAGTAATGACAATTCACTGTAGGAGGAGCCTTTTGTGTTTAATACAGCAAACTTACATTTCACCCAGTTTAGCCAGCTAAAAACAAAAACTGAATTTGGCTTTTTCTTCTCTGACATAAGCTTGGTCTCATAGAATTCAACAGTGACTGGATTCTGTTTCCATTACCAACGAGAATACGAAACCATCAGTGACTCAAGAAAACGTTTCAGAGTTTATCAGAGTTGGCCAACCATAAAACTGCAGATTCACAAACAGCACATGTGCTTGAATTGCCAGCTCATTTGGCAACAAATCGAGATTGGATGAGTGTGGTTATGTAAAATGCAGCTTTAACAATTAAAGTGATTGACAAGACAGCGCAAAACGAACGTGCTGTGATAACTACAAGTTACACCCTATATGTACAGGAACCAACGTGATAACTCAGGGAATGGAATGACCAATGGACAAATGACAAAAAACGTGGAAACTTTTACGGCCCAAATCATGCGCGCTACCCAGCCTTGAAATGGTAAATGGTCGATGTGAACCGTGAACCTTTCCCCGACAAAAATCGGGAGGACTAAAAAAAAAAAAAAACCTTACCACCATCAGCAGCACATGCGTCTGTGTCCTTTTAGCTCGTCCGTCCACTCCCAACCCACACATTTTTGGCTGCAGAGCCGTAGTATTTGTCGCCGCGGTTTACAATAACATTGAAAATCCCACCACGCTATCCCAGATGCCCAGGCAATGTTGACAATTTACGTTCCTCCGAAACATAAAAAGCAACTTCCACTTTTCGAGGTGAACGTCGTCTGCAACGCCACGGTAAGAAAGGAATTTGCCGCGGAAATTTTATATCAAATTCGATTTTTTTACGCGGAAATATAATAAAATGCGCGGTCAGAACTTTTGAAAAAAAGCGGAAAGCCGCGTTTCCGCGGAAAATTCCAAGCCTTGTAACTGCAAGTTACACCCAATATGTACAGGATCCAACGCATATTTCCCATTAGAACATAATTACAGCAAAAACGTCAAAGGACTTTTGTTTTCCAAAAGCACTGTACCTTGATGCCAGACACATTAACAACTGACACGTTGCCAACAGAGTCTCCAGCAAACAATTTGTTTCCTTGTTCGTTCCATACCAGGGCAGAGACACGTTTGCCTTCGTGGTTTCTTGTGTGACGAAGTTTCTCATATTTGGACTTTCTTAGGATCACCTCAACAACAGACACAGTACCCTTACTGAAAAAAGAATTTGAATAACAATGGTGTATTGCAAACATTTAAGTTTTACCAGCATGCCATCTGTTGGCCACATCACGTGACTTAATGAATATAAGTCTAAGATTGACTTAATTCATATACAACAATGGTGTAAATCTTGTACATTTGGTATCACGAAAGCATTCAATTCACTAACTGAAATCTTGAGCAGCATTTCTCTACAAGCCGTGTAATCGAATTTACATTCAAATTATTAGTAGGCCTCATTCAAATTATTAGTAGGCCTCATTCAAATTATTAGTAGGCCTCATTCAAATTATTAGTAGGCCTCATTCCAATTATTAGTAGGCCTCATTCAAAGTTCACTAACTTGAAAAAATGGTATGCCACCTAGATTCACGTTTACCAAATCGCGAGCAATTTGGCACGAAACTTGAAATTAGTGCAAGTATGTCTTGCTTTCAAGCTGCCCACTTGTGATGTGAGACTGGTAAACCACTGAACACTTTATAGGTCTCGAATTTTAACACAGAAAGCGTTTTCATTTTAACAAGATGGTAGTTCTAAGGTGCAACAGAAATGTGCAAGGAAGATGGTAGTCTTTGCCCAGAACATGTATCGCACATAAAAGATCAGAGGTCTACAGCAAATTTACATTTGGTACGTTTCCATGTGTTTGAGTACCTCAAATACTGCATTATCCCATGGGTAGAACACATCAAGGAGACACATTTGCCTAATAGGGCTTGGAATGACCAATGGCAAATAAGAGAAACAATTTCCAGGTGATGTATTGTTCCACAAATAAATAGGCTTGTGTTTTTTGTTGTAAAATTAAATGATTTAAGTAAATGTTTTTGCACAAAGTCAAAATCATGATATAAAAAAGAAGAAACTGGAAAACAAATAAAAGGAAATCAAAACCAAAAAAGGAAAAACCTCATAAAAGAGGAAAATTCCAAGCACTGATTTCCTTGAAAGTTAAACAATCATGCACAAATTATCATTTACCTGGTACAATAAGCAATAAAGTTCTCGTCTTTTGGACTTATCAGGAGCTGTGTTATTGACCCATCCTAAAATAATAATACCAAATACTGAATTTGTTTTCTAACATATAATAACAGTACATCTGTCAAGGGAGTCAGCATATTTTCCTAGCCTTAGGCTAGCAGGACCTTTTTTCAGTCTCAAAATGAACCGGACCACTGCCACATCGGGAAGAACACATGACCAACTGTCATGTCCTTTAATTGTATTACTGCAACCTGAAACCTCAAAGATCCTCTAGAGACTACAATAAAATCTCACCAATTTTGGACACAAAAAACAAACGTGAAATTTTACTTTCTCCTTTTTTCAGGAATGATGCATAATACCAAAATTACACCGAGCCAAGTCCAAGTTCTGTAAAATTCTTTATATTTTCAATTGGCTGTTTTACAATCTAAGCATAAATACATCGATGGTAACTAACTACTAACCCCCTCTGTTGGTATCATGAACCTATAAGACAGATCATCCCTCATATACAAGTAGAGACCTCCAGTGTTAGTGCCACAAACTATGAAGGAGTTGGATACAGAGACGCAGGAAAACTGCAAAGATAGTCAGATTAAATGAAAAAAATTATCAATAGCAGATGCAAAAATAATTATTTAGTAGGAACAATAACCCTGGCATTGAATCTTAAAGTGAAACATAGGTTCTGGATTATTCCTTACCCACTGATGTAACTTGTTAATAAAAGGATTACGAAATGTTATTTGCTTTGTTTGGTTTCCTAATACAACATCTGAAGTTAAAAAAATTAATAAAACCATTTTCTAAAATCCAAGCTAGTGGAACTTGTCTGGACTTATGGCAATGCATTTTGTCCAAGACGTGGACTTTTGATTGAAACACATTTCGTTGTTAAATTTGTTTCAACTTGTTCCCTTCTCGGCTGAGAAGTGACTTCTGGTTTTGTAAACAACTGACACTGTGTTATTTGTCGAGACAATGCTCGGAGCATAAAATGACATGCCGTGACAAGGCAACTTGTAGAGCATAGTCTGAAGCACAAGTCAACAGTCCATCCTTTCTAATTCCAGAAATCAAGCACAATTTGAGCAAAGAACCATTTGAGACCAATTTCACGCAGGTAAGTGGTCTAAGATAAAGACAGCTTTAGAGTGACTTTGACCAAACAATACAAAGGCTCTTGACAAATATCAAATGTCGTCAGATATTTTGTATCAAGTGCCATCAAATTATCGTCTTCTCTCAGAAATGAACATTCTGCATGCCTTAAACTGACAAATGCAATCCAGCTTTGTTAAATGTTGCAACTATTATCCCATTCAAATAAAATAAATGTCATTTGAAAAGATGTTGACAATTACGATAAATTATATTTCAGTGAAAAAAACGTGCGATTTGAAAGAATGAATTGTGTTTACAATATTTATTTTATGAAAAAAAAAACGCTTGACCAGTCAAGCCACTTTTAGAAATGAAAACATTAATTTTGCGAAAATGTAAGGTCACAAGGACGGCAACAGGAGAAAACTAGCAACCTTAATCCTGACTGAGGATCTGATAGGAAGAATGAGATCTTCAAGTGTAGAGAACTCCACCAAGACATAAGGGCCATCTGGTGACTTTATTGTTTCTGCACATATGCCAGCCATATTGAATGGTGGCTCTATTTCACATGATTGAAGTTAGAATAGGTTCCACCCTCTGCACCACTGGTTGTCCATCTGTAAAGAAATTAAATCTACCTATTAGCTGCATTTCTTTACAACTAAGTTAATGACCTCCAGCCAGAAACTCACGGGTAAAGCTATTTGTGATCACATACTTTGTAAATAATGCATTGTGAAATGTAACAAACTTGCATATCATCGTGATATCTAACAAACTTGCATATCATTTTTCGAACAAGGAATTAGCTCTGACTAGTACTTTTCCAGAACAGACCATGATCACGAGTCTGAGGCAACAAATTTGCCTTCCATTACAAAATCTTCTGAATTAGACCCTGTTATGAATTGGACAACAAAAAAATGTCCTTAGTCAAAACTTCCTACTACAGTACTGTACCCAACTTGTAATTCAGCATCAAACAAAGAGAATGTCCAAACACTGTTTTCCAGTTGAACAAAAATTCGTAATGTTACTTCCTTACTGTTAATCTATGAGAAATGCTACATTATCCTTTCCTATAGACAGTGACTACCGTCTCTAGCTGGCAACAGTAGAGGTGGTGAAGCTTCTATAGCTGCCTCTACCGGGAGCACTCACTGTTAAAAATGACCAGTCGCAGAATTGGGCAACTGAATGAAGGATAGCCAGCCAGCTAGCTGCATGAAGACTATCGTCAAAATACAGCAATGTACCACTGTATGTTAATTTTCCATAGATACCCAAATTACACACAGCCAGGGTAGTTTTGCTCGTCACCTCGCCATGAAACTTGTATCAACAATCATGTACAGCTAACGACCGGACGGGGTGCATGCAAAATCTGGGAATCAACCGACACTCACCTTGCCCGTTACAGCTGTTTAAGTGAAAAACAATCTAATGAATGTCATTTTCTTGCCTAATCCTCCGCCTTTTCTAGCAAAGAAAAGTTATGTCGTCGTTTTGAAAACAGTAGGCTCGTGACACGTGCACGCGCCATTTCCTTAATTTTTGCGACATCTCTCGGGAGATGATGATAGCTTGGCAGCAACAAAATTTCTTCTGAAATTCAGTTTGCTAGTATCAAAATTCTAAAAACTTATAATGAAGTGAAAACATTTCCAACCAGTTGTGACATGTATGCAACCTCATGAAAGAACAACAGTTAATTGAAGAATCTGCGAAAAAGAAAATGGCCAATAGGTGACGCAATATTTCATGGCGCCGAAAGTCGACGCAGAAGATCGCTCCACAACTTTACCAGCAGAATAACAGTAGAACGCAAATTTTTCCAAAACCAGAAAATAATTTTATTTACTCAAATAAGTCATTACGGCGTTTTCCGTTGCTCCAACTTGTTCGATTCCATAGCCCAACAATAACTTGGGAAGTTTGCCTCTGCAGCCAATATCTTACACGACTGATTAACTCCATTCTGGCATTCATGATTGGAGGGCCATCTCTCTTTTGTTCGATAATTGCTCTAATCTTCAAAAAGATGGTATATAGCATGACTGGGCTGTGCTGTTAAAAATAAAAGTTAAGTTATAACATATTTGAACATAAATGAAATCCTCTTCTAACAGTGATCATGTTTAGTTTTTGAATCGCCAAAATCGCCCAACTACAACCAAAGTTACGATAATCTATTCTTTCTGAATGTAGGAATTCGCTCTGGGTTTGACGGTGTTCCCACGTGGTCTGAAGTAAGCCTGGTAGATAATTGGCCTCTCTGTTGCCATAACAGACGAAAGACTTTGCTTGGCAGTTAACAAAGAAGCTAGATGTTATCACACACTCAAAACCCTCTTCATCTGGTAAAGTCACTAAACGGGAAGGAAAATGCAGTCATGATGTTGCTTTTAAAGGAGAATGCCACCCTATTTAATTAGTCTTTTTTGCCGCCTTAATCGGTCTATATCCACATCGCCTCGCATACGGTCGACCTCACCATGCCAAGAGATGTCGCGTTAACCTGCGAGGACGGTGAGAAACGACGCTTGCAACGTCAGTAGTTCATATGCAGAGCGAACGCCGCTAAGCAGCTGCGAGGAAAGCGGGTATATCGTTTTTTTACTTCTTCGAGAGTCCTAAATGCTTAGGAAGTGGCTCATGGTAGTGAAGAATGAAATGTACGCTGTAAATAGCAATTATGAGGCCGTGAAAATCTCGTGTCTGTGGCCTGCAGACGTCGACAGTGCCTGACGAATGCCGGCTTACCAAATATCTCCATACATTCCGTTGTCTGAGCTTGTTCACGGCGCCTCTCTAGTATTTCTTCATCACTGTATTCCTGTTCGAATTGATAGCCTGTAAAACTTAACGATCCACCTGCGTAGTCGGGACTGATGAGCTCTAGCTCGTCCTAAGTCGGGCTTATGAGTTGCCATGTTGGCGTTTATTACTAAGCCGGTTCTGTTTCAACTAAATGAATTATTCTCACCCTAACCAATTCTTATATAAAACTGAAACAAAGTCTGTCTCATTAGATGCAATTTGTAATACCTTTGGAGTGTTCGTGAGTGCAAATGATTTGAAAAGCCAGAAATGAATAAATCACTGCGTTACCGGCTTTAGGTGCAATAAAACTAATTGACGGGACACCTAGGCCATGTGAGCTCATGCTAATTTAGTGTTTGTTGACAGAAACTGTTGTGAAACAACTCGATTTCTTTCCCATGGCCAGGAGTTAGGGGAATCTTTATTTACATTTACATTACTCAAATAATGATTGTCAATGTACAACTTCTGCCCTGACGGTGCTGTGGCCAAAGCGGAACCCGGCTGAATTTGCGACCCCCGACGAGTAAGTAGATTAATTTTGCAGTTTCGTGGCTAATTCACCAATAATCAGGTGCACATTAATTGGCTCATTAGTATAGTATTTTCTTGGCTGGAAGTTTAGTTTCCACTGTACTTTGGCTGGTTTATGTTCGTGATGTCTGATCAGTTGCCGAGCCACTGGTGAGGATAACGCCGGAGTCAAGCCGGCCGCGACGGGCCTGATCGAGTTCCGAGCCACTGACCAGGCTAACAAGCGTTTTGTGTTTAGAACTCAAAAAATCACTAGTCTAAACAACACAGATCTGGGTTCGCCTGTCTGTATCTCACGGAAAATACTTCGAAATTATTTCCGAACCGACCCCAAACTCCTGCTATGGACCTTTGGCCTGCCGTACTTTGTTGTAGGCTACAGTGTGTCCAAATACCAATAAATCCGTAAGAGCGAAATAAAACAACACGTTTTTATAGGAACTCAGTGTATTTGTAAGGGTTTTACATCAAAGTTTGATGATTTATTGGTGTTAAACGATGACTTCAAGCGATAAGCTGACACCAGTAACTCGTGTTGGGAACTGCTGAACAGATTGCGTGTGAAACCGATGACGTAATTGGATAATTTCAACACCTCCGTCTGCCGTCAGGTAACGCAACCATACGTGTCGTTAAGGAGTAGAACTACTCGATCTAAATTGATACAAATTAGGTTGTTTTTTGGGTGGCATGCTCCTTTAAAGACACTAATTTTGTGCCACATTTTATCTGGTCAGTTTTTTACCCACATTGGTGCAAAGCTGTATATTTAGTAAGGCTAAACGAAGGACTGTTCAACGAAAGTTTAATTACAGTAGTATTTGTTTGAGTTGGAAGAAATTAAAGACATCAACGGCCTACTAAGGTGACCATCTATGCGTAAAAAGTACTAACTTATAGCCATGTGACTTTGATGTTTGAATCAGTGTGAGGCATAATTCGCCAAAAACTTCCATCTTTATAGGGGCCAGCTAGAGTGGGTGGTCACCGTTTACTTTTGCTAATGCTAGAGGGCACTGGTCAGATAAACTGCTCCCTGGTTTAGGGAACCAGGCAGTCACAGCATAACGGGCCCATTATTTAGTGGATGAAACTGACTCGCCACCCTCTTGGTCTTAATAAGGTCGGCACTGATCAGATATAGTGGTCCCTGATTTTCAAAACCAGGCAATCACTGAATAACAAGCTCATTATTCAGTGGGGGAAGCTGGTTTTCAAAATCAGGGACCACTATATCCGACCAGTGCCTATAAGGTCAAGGGACCGCTATATCCGACCAGTGCCTAAAAGGTCAAGGGACCGCTATATCCGACCAGTGCCTACAAGGTCAAGGGACCGCTATATCCGACCAGTGCCTATAAGGTCAAGGGACCGCTATATCCGACCAGTGCCTATAAGGTCAAGGGACCACTATATCCAACCAGTGTTCAGAATAAGGTATACAACTGATTTTTTTTAATAGGGAACCAGGCAATCATAGAATAACAGGCCTATTATTTAGTGGATGAAACTGGCTCGCCACTCTCTTCATAACTAAGGGACCCCTATATCTGACCAGTGCTAAAACAGGGTACTCTCGAGTTCCGAATAGCCGTATCTATACGATTATTTTTTTCCAGACTTGTTTTCCGGTCTATACGACGCTTATTCTGGTCTCTACGTTTATTAATTTCCTAACCTTTTTCCGCTCTCTACGATTATTTAATTTAATTTAGCAAGTTTACATTTTTTGTTTCGTTGAATACAATTTTGTTACATAAAAACTTCGTTGCTGACACCGGGTACCGTACCTTGGTTGTAAGACATAATAAATTCTGATTTTTTCGCTCTAAACCTCTAGACCACGAAACACTCAGTTCAGAATTCGAAATTTAGAAGAGCTATATACGACTCCGCGTTACACACGGAGGTCTAATGTCATACAGATTAAAAGATTTTATTCGCTAAAACATACAACTGTACGTTTCAAAGCATGAATAATCGGAATCCCAAGCAAGGGTTTACGCAGCGGCTGTCTGTTGGACGGCCAGAATGTTATTTTGGACGGGTTCGATGAGATCGGTCAGAATTAAGAAAGTGTTGGCAAAATTTAAAAAGCTTGAAATAATGACCACTTCTCTTAATATTAAAGGATGGTCGGCAGTCGCTCAAAGAAACAGACCATCAGTAATTTAAGAAATGAGAAATTTAATGCACAAAAAGTGCATTTTTCAATATTCGCCCCGTGACACAGATCGTTGTTACCGGCAGCTCAATATACCTATGAATAAAAACGCTTTCGATGAGTTTCTTTGGATGATCCAATATTTATGATTGCACCTTGTAAAAAACTGGAAAGCCGTAACAACTATTCACTGTGTCTGTCCCCGAAGTTTGCGTTTCCGGGGGAGTAATTCCGGTATTTTGCACAGTGTCATCTGCAGTTTCCGTCATTATTGACATGCGCATTCTATATACTTAATCATGTCGTCTGCCGCGCTAAGGCCTAAAGAATTCGAGGATTATTTTAAAAACCAAGAGATGTTCCAGATACAGACATTGATTCAGATGCTGGTACGACAAATAACCAGCTACAGATACGGACCGTGGTGATAACGCGGCAAGTCAACGAAGTGCAAATAGAAGATGGACTTGTGACAATCTTGAAAATGACATAGTTGCTAATGTACGGCAATCCAGTCCTTATCTATTGAAATTGATTTCTACTTGCTCTCCTGTCCAAATAAATGGAAAAATGCACGTGAATCGGTTTGTTTATTAGGCCTATTAAACCTAATTACGTATTCAAGATGGTGGACGTAGTCGTGGTCGTAGACTCGAATGTTGGGCAGTTCTGCAAGGAATCTCAATTTCTAGCCGTGTAAAATTTTGGATGTACCGACTTTTTGACGTCGAATTCTGACTAACATTACAAGGGTATTGATTATGAACGTTGTGCAAGACATGAGATTGAGAGAAAACAAAGGCTCGATTGTCAGGAACATGTATGTTAAAAATGCGACTTGTTTTACCAAGATGCTTTATTGTCTTTATTCAGACTGTCGCCTTTGTAGAAGACTGGACGTTGCTGCTGAAATCTTTACCTCCTTGTTATAATTTTTGGACTTAGTCGACATTGGCATCTCTAGTATGAGTGTCACATTCTTTGAGTAAAATGATAAGCAATACTGTTTGAAACATCTATACAGACTTCCATTTAAAGTTATTGAATAAACGAATGGTCTTTGTTTTAGCAATGACACTTTATTCCACTTCATGGCATGGGTGGATACACCACTGCAATAATTTAACTATGCTAATGTTCAATTTAAAAGTTTTTCTTTGCAACAAATACTTAAAGCGGTGGTAAGTCAGACAGAATTTGCTTCTTTGCACTATTACTCCAATCCCATCTATATCATTATTAGATTTTGCACTTCCTATTATTTCCATCTACTATTACTAGATTTTACGCAAATTTGTAATGAATGTTATTATTCCAATCTATAGTATGTTTAAATTTCCACAAATTTGCCGTCTATACCATTATTCCATTCTATACTATTATTAATTTTTTCCGACAATTTCCAGTCTATACTATTATTCTACTTTTCTAGTGGCAAAAATGTTGGGTCTATACTATTATTAGAGTCTCTACTATTAATAAAAATCGTGAAATTTTCCGGTCTTTACTATGTCTCTACAACTATGCGTAACTCCAGAGTATACACTAGGCAACACGTAGCCCCTCGGTTGGCCATTTAGGGGCTACAATACTTCCATTTGCTTTCTGTACGTATTTCGTTACATGTATTTTAAGTGGGTGGTAGGCCAAACCCGACCACCGATTTTGAGTTTTCACCTCGTCAAAAATACATTCCACACTTAAACTACCATTTAAAAAAGCACTTACTTTCATCATTGGTCTTTTCTTGTTCTATACATATCTTCGATGAAGCTTAGTTGTGAGAATGAAGTTGGGTTATTGTTTACAATATGACGACATTGACTTACACATGATTTTGGTATCGTTCGATTCCTTGCAAAGTTATCTTTCCAAAAATACACAGGGAATTTTCCTACCCCGTTCCCTAAGTATTTTATCGTGAAATTTCTTCTCGCACTATTTCCCGGTACTCGGTAGTAATACCGCAATGTTGAATGGAAGGAGTCCCCTGGCAGTCAAAAACTGAACTAATCTTCCGCGACTTCTGCAGATCGTCACTTTTCAGAAGTTCAAACTGACCGAGACTCGCCTATACCCTGCCCCAGTTACGGTCTCAAGGGTTCGAATTCGATCCTATGGCGACCCTGGTACGCATCTGCTAGCAAGAATCCGCGAAAAAAGCGAAGGTTGTTCTTGAGGTCCAAATTGGTGAAAGGGGTTAGTATCACTTTAGACAACTTCGTGGAAAATGGTCAATGGTCACAATTATAAAAAATTAGAAAAGGTAAAATGCTACTACATATCCTCCATATTATGTCAGGAAAACTTTAGTGGGAATCTCGGCACGGGCAAACACCATTCAGAAACGATGATGCTGTTTCATTCATTAACAACAGGTGACGCTGTAATCTTGAGTTGAGCTAACATGGCGGTGTCAACCGGGAAATAGTGCGAACCGAAATTCGAGAATAAAATTCGGAGCACACGTGGTAGGGGAAACATTGATACATTTTTGGAAAGATAACGTTGCGAGGAATCGAACGATGCCAAAATCATGTGTGTTGGTCAATGTTGTCATATTGTAAACAATTACCTTAAGTTGACTTTGGTGAAAAATTTCAACTCCACTTTTTGGTAGCCGTTAAATTTTTCACCGCGTGCGGTAACCACAAAGTATGTCAAATGAGTCACCTGAGTTAGGCAAAGTCTAGCACGAGACTGAGCGAAGCGCGTGACACTTGCAAAATAGCATGAGAATGTATCAGGTGAAATTTGTAAGATTTGTCTCCCTTGAACTGTTTATTCATCAACATGTGTGATTTCACGAAACTTCCTCAAAATGGCTCCCGGTAAGAGAAACTCGAGCAAACCGCGACAGATTTTCATTGATTTGTTCAAATTTTCTTACTGAATAGTTTCCAGACTTATGGTACAGTCAAGTGACCTAATTATCGGACGTTTTGGCACATTTTGCATTATATTTAATTGAAAATACTACGGATTGTTGTAAATTCTTTGCTGAAATAAAGAATTACCTTTATAGAATTGTTGTGTTACTATATCTTGTCACCGAAAGCCACATTTATGTTCCGACTGAACTTTAAAAAACACAACAAGCAAACCTTCGGAGAACCTAAATATCGGACACCATGTTTCCCCATACGCCACACCGCGGAAAACTGACTAACCACGTAATGGCCGCGGGCACCTTGTAGCCAAATTTCAGCTCGAGTGTTTTGACATATATGCTGCTAGAACACAGGTCCATTCGCAACAAAATTATCCATGAAATGAAATCTGATGACGGCGCCAAGTCATTTCGATGAATTAGTGCAGACGACTAAAGCACGTGCAAACTCACTGCAGTTTTTATTATCACTTTGGCTTCTTGATATGACACCCGCACGTGCGCGGTCGGGGTTTGACTTGAGTTTAAAAACAAATAAAAAAATGGAACAGTAACATATTGTCAGTTCAATGAGAAAGTTTCATTGTGGAAAAAGATTTTATTTTCAACTTTTATAACCGATTTATGCGATCGTCCAGTTTAGGCCGACTTGGGGGTCTAAATTGCACCCTCTCTCGGTGAAATCAAAACGAGGCAACGCTGTAAAAAACGAGACGGTGCCGGACATTGAATGCATTACAACGGAACAACAATTGGTGTCATTTAATTCTCAGATTATGCTTCAAGTAAGATTTTTTGAAATGTCCGATATTTAGGTTCCGTCCGATAATTAGGTAGGTGTAGTGTGGGCATGCTTCTATCACAAGCAGTGTTACAGACACTAACGGATGTAACAAAAATTGAAAGAGCTCTTAAAAAAGAAAAAGACCAAGCTGATGATGGAAATAATGTTGAGCTCACTAGAAAATTAAGGAAATTGTCATTCAGTTACATGTACATTTAACAGTGCTCAAAGAAATATACTATACATGTCTTGCCACCACAATGAACCACTTGCAACAAATCAGATTTCATCACAGGGGAACTTCACAAACAAAAGAAAAGTTGAAAGGCTATCCCAGTTCCAAACATTCAATTGTCAATACGCCTACCTATTCTTAATTTGAAAAGGTGTCATTCATGGTAAATAATCTTTAGTTTAGGTCACAGAACAAAAATTATTTTGCTTGATGAATTTGTAGTAATAGTGGTCTCAATCTCAAATGTATTGGCAGTAGTTTTTATCTACATGTAAGTGATAAGCACTGCTTTTTATGAACTTCTAAGCCTATTTTGAGATTTATGTAAAATCATGAGCAGTGTTTGGAATTTNTTTATTTAATTATTTATGATTGCAGAAGCCTGTTAAAGGTGAGAACAAATCAAACAATACGATATTGGGTAATTTATTAGAACAATGTATCAAGGTTCAATGATCAACTTGCACCGACAAAGTCTCAAAGGGTTACAGTTCTGTTTTGGCTGACAAGGTGTTAACAGAGAATGAAGAAAAACTGAAAAGAAAAGAAAGACAGCAGAGATAAGTGGTGTTAAGAACAACAAGAGCAAAAAGTCAAATAAAGAGGACACAAATAGAAAATAAGTAAGGTCTATCTGGAATAAAGCAACTGCGATTTATTTTCCAGAACTGAAATTCTAAATCAATTTTAATAGATTTAAAAATAGATATCATACTAGTAAAACAGTTTGTGGTTGAAGTAGAATTGCTGTAAACAACTTTCCACTATTTCCTTGGCCTTTTTCTGTGTGGTTTTCTGTTCTTTCAAAAGGCGGCAGCATATGACGAACATAGGAGTCATTATAAAATGGCTGCCGAAAAGCAATGCACAGTTCAACAACTCGGCATAAATAAAAGAAAACTTTTGAATCAACTAATACTATGGATTTGTGAGAGTCAAATCAAGCTCTATGCAGAGCATAACTTTGAAGTGGAATAATTGGATGAGTACGACAACAAGTCGGTTTTATGCTTAGGCGGACGACCATTGGGTTCCCGAGTATACTAATGATGGCAGAGTTGGACCACAATCCACACTACTACTACTAGTCACAGCCTTCCGTGTTTGATTGTGCCGCAATGACTCAGGAGAAAGCTGATGTAGAGAGGGCCAATCTGATGTTGACTTCTAGGCGGCATGACCTCTATTTATTGAATGGGGAAGAGTGTGAATAATCTGCTGTGAGGCCTCCTTTAATCAATCGCCTATGCCATGGGCAATTGCTCATTGGTCAAGTGGTTAGGATGCCTGACATTGAAGCAAGAGATGCGGTGTTCAAAATCTGAATGTGATTTTTCAGTAGATAAATAAGAGGTTGTCAAATTGAGACCTGAAGTTAAATCATTGCAAGAATGAGCAAACAGTAAAAATAGATTTGAGTTCAATACACAACTTTGCTTATTTATTTATCACTTTATAGTGCAAAGCAAAGAAGTTTTCTTTAATTCCAGTTATCATACCCACAATCTCTTTTGTTCACACAATGAAACAAATTTCTTTGTTATCAACGGAAACCAGTTCAGGGTCTTAGTCTTACTTTTAACTTTCTACACTAGTGTTCTGTGTAATTCTTAACCTATTGACCTCTTCTAGCAGACTTTAGTAGAATCTGATATGTTTGATACTGAGACTGGAGTATTATGAGAAAAGATGGTTTTCAGTTGTTACACTACAAGGAATGAATTATTAAATGTTTTTTGCAACAACACAGGGCAATTATATATGAAACAATATGTTCAAAATTCAGAGGCCAAGAGAGCAAGGTGTTGACAGTCTCAACCAAATTTGAGAGGATTGCAGATAAACATTTCCCATCTGAACAAGAGAGTGAAAAAGGATGGTGGGATATGTCAATCAGAGCGCATGGTCAGGAGATGAAATTTAAAAGGCGCAGTGCCCTGCTGTCAGAGGCTGTGGAGACCCCTGCCTGTACCTTGAAACAACTACTGGCCATAGTCATACAACTCAAGAGCAGTGTGGGACTGTTGACTTGTGGTGATTGGGAAATTCATCCAAGAAAATCTCTTAGACAACACAACAGAATATGCTCAGTAACCAAGCTGTGCCCCAGTCATATCCCACTCAACATTAGCAGTACTACATAACTCTAACCTATTCTTTTAAGTGGTATCTCTACTTCAACATTGATCACAAGCTCAACTTGATTTTAACCCTAATGACAAACTTATATGTAAGGCAAACGCAACCCAACATTTTCGCTAATAAAAAGTTGCACCACATAACATCCTATCCAGGCTTTACTATCCCTCAGGCCAGCCAACTTATATGAACATTTCATTGACCTGTGTATAAATGGTATTTCTGTTCTTTTGTAGTGTCCTGTTATTCTGTGGACAAACAGATCTACATAACCTTGTCAGACACACAAAACATGTGTTTCAGGATACTAAATGGCACCCACCAGTTTGGATGCAGCTGTGAGTATTGTATACTGGTCTTGCTACTTTGATTAAAGGATGGAATGAGGGGGCGGTGGGTTATGGTTTACGAACTGCAGTAATTCTAGTTTACAGTGGAATGCGGTTGGCTTAAAGTACAAAATCACATCTGCTATGGACTTCAAACCAGAGTTCATGAGTGTGAAAAGCATTATTTTCACGTTTACTGATAATCCCAACGGTAGTTGTTTGTCAGTTTGTCACCTTTTGATGCTAGGAATTGAACTACAAGTATACCTAATAAAATGCACGTTTAGTTTAACTCGGGCATTGATTAAGTAAACTTTTTGCTACATTGATGTTCTTTGTTCGTCAAAGTGATGGACACGCTGACGTTAGATGTGCTTTTTGTTGTGAAAATGAGTTGATAAGTGTTGCTATAATCTTATTGCTCTAGTTTAAAGATGCATCGAACGTGAAAGCTCATCAAAAATATCTTTTAAACAAGTCCTTATGATAGTACCATATCGCAACGTCTAGTACAGAGCAATTCACTTTCCCTTGTGAGGTTATTTCCAGAAAAAATCACAAAATTCACGATTTTTGAAATACATACGATGGAAAAAGTCTGTGGTTACTACAGAGTTACTAATCTCCTTTCCGCTTATGATAAATACACGCATACACCCACAGTCAGTTGCTTGAAGTTGCTTGAGGTCAAAGGTCACATATTTCATATAAGGGAAATCAGCTATGTCTATGTCTTGCAATAAGGAGATGTACTTTACCTTGTGAGAGAGAAGTGGCGAGCAGTTGACAGATGGTTTTTTTGAAATTTGAAACTAAAAGAAAATGCTTTAATAAGAATGGAAATCAAAAACCTTTACGAACATACCCTAAAGATACCTGGTGAACAGGTTGAATTTCAGTGGCTGAGACCCACTTACAATTTTGCAATTTAGTCTGTTTATTGCGTTCCACGCCTCTTTAAGCAAACTGCTTGCAACACAATGCTCTAGAAGAGCCACAGTTTGTTATTGTACTTTTGCAGCAATACCAAGCAGAATAAGTGGTAATGTTGGCACTGTTCATTTGGCTGCCAAACAGACAGACGTTGACTGGATCATTGATAAAGGCGAGAATGATCCATACATTGTGTTGCTTGAGCCTGACATGTTCAAAAGGTTTGTACACATACAGCTGAATAAAATTTTTGATTTTTTGCAGTAAGTGTTGACATAACCCATGACGAGTTTCGTTTGAGAAGTTTATAATTATCTAACTGAAAGTGAAATGTGACAACAAATTTTACTGCAACTGTGTAGTGTTAAAAGTAATTTTTTGTTCATGTTCGTGCATACTTGTAGTTTGCGGACAACATTGTATATACTATATTTTCTTTCAAACAGGTCTGTTGTTATTAAACTGGCCAAATCAGACAAAGTGAATGGCATACTCTTGATAAGATCAAACAAGACATTGCCCCATGAAGGCTTTTCATCAGACACAAAATGTCCTAACCAATACTCAGGTTAGTATGTGCATTTATAGCTTTCATGATCAATATTTGAATGAAATCTAAGTTCTATTTTCACGCTGAATTATGCGGTATGTAGCCATGGTGTGTGACTGGTACAGACACATCGCTCACCAGTGGGTGAGATTTACCTCTGCCTGTGTGGTCTGTAGCCAAGGCGTGCAACTGGTAGAAACACACCCCTCACCAATAGGTGAGGTTTGCCTTCTGGTTGTAGAGATTTACTTCAACCTGAGCAGTTTAAATTTTGTTCACTCTCAGTGATACAATGATTTTGAAGAGAGGAAATTGGTGATGAACTATAGAGGTGAAACTTAAAGACTTAGCAGCAAAAGGCCTTCCTTTTTCAATAACTATTAGTCAACACATTGCAAGATCAAGTGAATGATTCAGTTTTGTTCACTGCTACCATTGCTTTGAGCTAGATCCTACGTGTATGATTTCTCCCAAAATTGGTTCCTTAATAAACAACTAGCGCCTCCTGTGAGAGACCAAAATATTATTCACCTAAAACACTTGCTCAAGGTTCAAGAATGTTACTGTTTCCCTACAGCCATTGGTTTACCTGTCTTAATGGTCAGGAACACTTATTGATTTAGAGTGTTCATTGACAAGAAGTGCTCCAACTTTTTGAGAAATGATAAGAGTGCAATGTTCAGCTTCTAATAAATGTTTGTCTAGTATGGATATAAATAGTCTAATAGTTTCTCTTTGATATCCCAGTGTCTATTGAAAGAAGACTACTGTTGGTTGAAATAAGTTCTGTCTTTGATGGGTCTTACATGCTTGGGACATTCTCTATGTGAGCCAGTGTTATTGTACAACGTTTTCTCACTAGTCCGACAGAGAACCAAGTTTATTACCAGCATCGAGACTATTTTCTGTCACCTTGTTTGTTTCTCATTTCAGGGATGTATAGTGATGATTCAAACTCTTGTAAGGAGGAAGACTCGCTGTGGAATCCCTTTGGCAGTGGCTTATTAAAAGAAGATCTCAATATCCCCATCTTCCTTGTAAAGAAAGAGACAGAAATAGATGTGCTACTCAACAAGGTTAGAGATATACTTTGAAAGTGTCCTGTTAAGCACACACCATGACAAATCATTGGATTTCGAACTTTGCTTTCATGGTTTTGTGTAGCTTTCCGACAAAAAAATTTCCAGACTTGCCTGAAATTGATGCTGGCATTTTTTTCTAGTCATTGAGAGCAGGTCTATAAATGAGGCATGGGCAGAGACAGAGCTATTTATTGCTTTAATTTTTAGCTTTATACGATTCTAGTTTTTGTACTTTTCTTTATCATGGGCTGTATCATTTTCAGTGCTGGTCTAGGAATAAGCCTGTCAATGGAATGGAGAAGGAGTTTCCATTGTGTGGGGCTGAGTTGAAGGCCACAATGCATGGCGTGCAGAACTCTGAAGCTTGCTTACGAAGGACACACTCAATAATGTCGTTGTCGCCTGGTAACATGAACAATTAAATGGGCAATCTTCATAGGTGTAATCGTTATGTAATCGCCCAATTGTTTGTATTGTGCATGTATTTTTTACCCGTGTATCTGTATGTGAAGCAGGGCCTGTATGTGAAGTACTTGTGATTTCTAGGAGCATGTTTGTTGAATAGCATGTGTCAGGTTGACTTATCCAAAACGGTAGATATGAATGGATTTCCCCTTTGAAATTTCCTTTTGGTCATAAACCATGCGACAGTGACTGAGTTTCACTGATGTCTTCAGGACTTGGAATTTTCCTCTTTTAAGAGGATTTCCCCTTTTTTAGTTTCAATTTCTTCACTTGATTTCCAGTTTACTGTTTTTCCGTCTCTTTTTTATCAATATTTTGACTTTATTCATGTAAAATGTTTATTTCAGTTAAATTTCATGACACAAAAAACATTTCTATCAAACAAGCCTATTTATTTGTGGAACGATACATCACCTGTAAAATTTTCTTCTTTTTTGTCATTTGTCATTCCAAGCCACGTGTATTGCAGAATATTCAAATTTGAGATTAATTAATGCATTGAATAGTTTTAAAAATAGGCAAAATTTACTAAAAAATACCCAGTTCAAAACATGCGGAAGTAGAAGAACCTCATTGCAAATGAGTGAAAAGTGGCTAGTGAAATTTGATTTAAGGGGAAATCCAAAGTCTCAAGTGTTGTTTTCATTAACAACGTTGTAGGCACATTCCAACGTTATAACTAGTGATCCAACTTCCCTATAGATGTTATTTTTCCTTCTGTAACATTAAAGTTGTACATCTCAAATTTCACAACATTTGAGTATTCTGATAATCTGTATAATCTCACCGTTGCGTGGGTCATTTCAGAGTCTTATTGTAGTGTGATGGGAGGCAACAATGTCTTCACCACATTTAAAGCCATCACTCCTCAAAAAAAATTACCTGAACGCTCCATCATTATGGCAATGACGAAGGTGAAGTATTATTTATGTCAGTCAGCTTGGTTTATTTATTGTCAAGTCTTGGTATTCTCCACAATCTGTTTCCACTCGTCACTGCGTCCAGTTTGAACTTTGCCGTGATGAGTTTGGTTTACTTGCGTCTAGTTTGAAAACCTATGCAACGAGTTTGAAGTATTGGGAGATTAGTCATTTTTTAAGCAAATCGTGATATGTTGGACTTTTAATACCAAAATCAATGTATTTATTCCAAGACTTAACACACAGTCTCCAATGTACGGAGGTGGACTTTCGAATACGTACACGAATTTTATAATTTCAGTCGAGTTTGAGTTTTCTTTTGTGGAGAACGCTGAGGGTGTAATGGTTTTTAGGATGTTTTGTCTAATAATCCCTTTTATCTTAGAGAAAGATCGATATTGAGTCTCGAATGACTAGTTTGTATCAATGACAGTTTTAAAATGAAATTGGCTTTGAACGTTTTTGCAACTAGTACTTTTAAGAAAAAAAGCAATGACTGGGTTTTGTTGGTTTGTGCAAAGTTTAAGTTATGCTACAGCAAAAGTGTTTGATGCAGGTTGACACTACTTGCAGCTATGCACTTAACAGTTCAACCAATCTGTAATTGTCTTTTCTGATCACAAAAGCTGATTCGGATCCTTGTTCACATCACCATGGATACGTGCAGTTCATGATAAAAGCAATCGGACAAAATACTGTATCCCTGTCATGACGGCTAATTCTGTTAACAAAAATTATTGTTTGTAACTTTTGTGTACAAAAGCAGTGTTCTCTTAATTCCCCCTTTGTGTCGGTTATCAAGAAAAATTATAATTCTGAAGCTGAATTCCTCTTCCGTCCGCGTGTGATGACAGGGAATGCCGGGTCATTTTATCCGAACACTTTAAAATTTGGCTTTTACTGCATGACTGTCTCGTAACTTATTGCGTTTGGCGCGCTTGCAGATGGACTCAACGTCCTTTTTTTATGAAGCTACACCTGGTGCTAACAGTCCCACGTCATGTAAGTAGTTATGCTGTCAACATTTTCTTAGTACATTTTATTTCAGTTAGTGTTGTAGATAAATACAAAACAAGACATTACTGCCCAGGAATTGAAGTAACGTTATACCCAAGTAACATTAGTTAGGCTCATGGCAACAAATTGCCTTCATTGTGCAGTGAGATGTTTAAAGCTGCTATATGCAAGTTTAGCAAATGAGGTGATTAAAATCAAAGTGAGCCTTTTTTATTTTGACACCAGAGCGAGTTGTGATATTTGTTCCCCCTTGCTGTTTGTCCTTCCTTGCATTCTCGAATAGCCACAGGTTAGACTTTTTAAAGGACCTTATGATTAAATTTCTTGTGATTATTGTTAGAGAATGGTTTTTTGTTTTTTTCCTACCACAGTCGAAGGTCATGATTCATTTTGTTTACTTATAAAAGACGAAAAATTCAGTCTATTTCATTGAATTTTATTTGCCTTATTTACCCAACTCGGGTTCAGCAACTTTAAATATTTCCTGGAAAAAACCAGCCACAATATTTTTGGAGAGTAAAATTAAGTTTGGTCTTGGTCATGCGTGGCCACATCTTGTCTTCCAGAGTTTGAGAGTCAGAGTGGATGATGGTTTCATGCTCTCTTTACTCTAAAGAGCTGTGTTTTGGTACCTTTTCACACTGTGTATTAAATGTCATACCATTCAATTCCAGCCGTGGTCGCTCTTTTGGCCGCTGGTCAGGTGCTCGGCATGCAACCAATCAAAGACGAGATCATCTCTTCGGACAATGACATAATGTTGACGTTCTTAGATGGAGTGAGTCATCCTCTTGCTAGTTATGGCCGTTTCATAATTATCCATTATTTTAGCACAATTTTGGACTGTATTGATTTTCAAATGAGTTGTTGGATTTTTAATACAATGTGCATGACAAGTATAAATATTTGCCATGCACATTGTATCAAACTGTATTGCTCTATAAACTGCTATAAAATAGTTACTGTTTTATAGCAGTTCATAGAGCAATAGACAGCCGGTAGATAGTGAGTGTTATTATTTGAGTCATGTCCAGAAAATCGACAATTTACAGATTCAAAGATAGAGTTAAGCTTAAACAATCTTAAAGCTAGATCAATGTATAAGCATTCCAATGATTTCTTTTCAAGTGTCTTTATGTTATTGTTTTGGTTGAACTTTCTAGGAGTCTTTTGACTACATTGGCTCCAGTCGCATGGCTTATGATATGGCCAATGGCAAGTTTCGAGCTAACGTGACTGACAGAAGCAAGGGGCTGCACAGTATATCATTGGACGATATAAAAGGCATTGTTGAGATCAGCCAGGTTGGGCTAGGGGTCAAGACTAATCAGCTGTACCTGCACACTGATGCCAAGAACCGAGCTCAGCCTTATGTAGGTCCACCCTTGCGGCACATTTTCTAGATTTAGAAACTAATACCAGTCCTGTATCTGAACCTGTGCTTATATTTATGTAAGGATCAGGTGTCCTATGAGAAAGACTTCCGCAAAAACTGAGGAGTAAGTTTTTGAAATAGCGTGTGAGTGCAGCTTAAATTATGGTACGGGACGGTAAACATTTGGTGCACTTTGATGGAAACTTTTAAAAAAACGTTGTTCCAGGCATATATGCAAGGGCCTGTATATTTGCATGTATATCATATGTGTGGTGGCTAGTACTGCGATATCAACTGCAATCTTTAATTGTGATTTTCCTGAAATGAAATTAAAGTACGGTTGCGGTGTATTTGATGGTGATCAGGCTGTGAAATA
Source organism: Phoronis australis (assembly GCA_002633005.1). Classification (NCBI taxonomy): domain Eukaryota; kingdom Metazoa; phylum Phoronida; family Phoronidae; genus Phoronis; species Phoronis australis. Next base: position 892,712 of record NMRA01000025.1, read on the forward strand.
TTGACATTGTCTCCATTGCATTCTTTTAAAAAAATGTTATGCAACCCATTTTCGTTAGCCTATCGCAATGGGAAGCCAGGTAGCACCAGACATGACCACTCTGTGAAGGTTTTTGTTCCGTTTTGGAATCCCGTGTTGAATGTGGTTTTAAGTCGGGTGTGTAATTGGGGTGTTTGCTGGTTCCTCTGTTGGAGGTCAACTACTTTGCGTCTCCTTGTCATGCTACAATAAGGCTCAGTTTGTTCCCATATTCACATTTAACTTCTCATGTTTCATTCTGATTTGTCGTTCAAGGTTGGTGAAATGCTGAAGGTGTTCAACTCCACTGCACCAAATGTCAATCTCAGTGTTACTGAGGCAACAACCAAGACACTTCCACCTGCATCACTACAGTCATTCCTGAAGCACAGCAACAAAGTACCAGGTGTACTGATTGCCGACCATGACAAAACCTTCCTCAACCAGTAACTATTTCATGTACACTTTGGTAGACAGTCATTCCTGGCTTGGATTTCAATTCTCTACTCACTTTAAGTTATTTTGTATATATGTGAGGCTTAATAATTGCTTTTCTGATTTATCAATACATTGGAAGGGTCTGTTGGCTTCAATTACTGTTATCATTTCTCTCATTGTGCTTTGTATTACGATCTGCAACTTTTTCTGATAATTACATGTCAGACTTAAACACTGCCTGTATTTTTGGTAATTGTTATCTTGTTGTTTTGGAAAATATTGAATTTCGTTCATTTTATTGTGTATTTGATTGCTGGTATGCTCACCATAGTCAAGTGAATTGCTTATGAGCATGTAAAGTCATATTTTATGAATCAGTGTTTTAATTAATGCATGTTAGGAATGGGTAAAATGAAATGGTCACAGAGGCTGACGTGTACCTGTGTTATTCCAGGTTCTATCACAGCATCTATGACGAGGCAGAACTGATTGATGCTGAGTACCCTGTAGATCTTCCCGAAAATGAGACCATTGTGACTAAACAAGCTGAGCATCTCCAGAAGGTGGCAACACTAGTGGCGAGGGCGCTGTACACAATGGCAACGGGTAAACCTGACAGCACACATATTGAAGCAAACCTAACAACGGTGGGTCTGGTCTCTCTTTCATGTTCATGCAATCTTGTGTCAGCGTCTAATCTTTGTACTATAAATAGATCTTGGAAATTATTTTTTATCCACATAAACTGTATTACACTTGAGCACAGAATATTAGACACTTATCTACAGATCACAGAAAAGCAAAAAACCAAAAATAATTCTGAATTCAATTCTGATTAGACCCCTGGCCCAGATATGTTGTCTGCGATATGCAGTTGATGGATGTGTGTGCAGTACAAAAACTTTCATCAAAAGTCTGGCATGAAAAAATTATCAATCAAAACACACTCTGGAAACTCTATTTGAGTTCAAATTTTCTGCCCACTCCTTCCACGGATTCAGAAGAGCAGTGTGCTGCATCTTCCTCTGTCATGGTTTGTGGACAACTAACAACTCTGTGTGCTCTGAACTCAAGTCTGTAAGCTCCATGGCCAGAGAACAGTTACCGCCTCCAGATCTACACAGACTGCCAGCTAGTAATCAATTAAGCTTTTTACAGGTCTGCTCACTGAATTGTTCCTTGACCCTGATACTATTGTGTCACATCATGTTCAGTTGCTCGTTTCTTTATTTCAGGTCAATCGTCTACTGTACTGTTACGTTCACAACAGATCATGTGACCTGTTCCAGTCTGTGCTTAGTGTTAGCAATGGCAATTTATTAGGTGAGTCAAACGTGATGTGACATTTTTCCTTGTCTTGACACACTAAGTATCAAAACTATGACAAATTAAGAACATTGAACAAATGATTGAGTTTAATGGTATAAACACGAAACACGAAAATAATTTGGCAGGCACGCTACGTGTGGCAGGCATGCTAGGCGTGGCAGGCACGCTACGTGTGGCAGGCACGCTAGGCATGGCAGGCACGCTAGGCGTGGCAGGCACGCTACGCCTGCCAGGCACACTACGCATGGCAGAGCTTTCAGGATGGAATTATGAGCTTAAAAAAACTTTTCGCACGGAAAACCGTGAAATAATTTCAGCTACAACGGAGATTGAAAAATTCTTGGTCCCTGGTTTGGAGAAATAAATAAAGTGATCTGTTGGCATTGGCATTGTTACTGTTGCGTTAACTATGATTTTTCTTTCCAGCCAAACAACAAAATTTCTCTCTATATGTGGGAGTTTCTTACCAAAGCAGTTGGCTGACCTTATTAACCAGAAATCTACTAGCCCTCTACACTGGTGAAGTGGCCAACATAACTTACAGCGATGAAAGCCCTGAATCCGACAATGATAAGAAGTGTAAAGATTTGAATCGCAACAGCAAAGACAAGGTGTAGATTAAAAATGGCGTTATCATAACAGTTTGTTCTGGTCTATGTTTTGTTTTGTTTTTGAAAATGGAGTTGGTATTACGCTTCTTTCATAGTTGTTATCTTTTTCAAAAAAGAGAATCCACCAAAGGTGAGCAAAAACTATGCAGGATTTGTTTTTCATTTAATGCAGGCAGGCATTTTGGATCATTTCAAAATGAATCGGGGTAGAGACCAGAACGAACTGTGCATTTTTTTGACATTGTGTATAATTTTGTCTAGATAACAATCCTGTGAAATTATTTCTCATGTGCTCCACAAGTTAATGACTAATCATTCTGAAACTAGTAAGTTGTGCCTCGGCACCATGTGATTTTATAAACTACTTATTTTTTCTTGTCGGTGAAGTTTGTTGCATCCAGGACATTTTTCCTGGACTGACCGGCGTTCCTTGGGTTGTTACCGGATATAACGTTCCCGTAGTTTTCTCCACTGAATAACAGACATCAAACTGGTTCTCAAAATGTGGACATGTTATGTCTGATTATTGCTCTTCCTTCCTCGCTCCATTCATCGCCATCCTTCCATTCTCGTTCCAGTCATCCCTGTATTCTCTTCCTCAATTGTTCTGCCTGCCTTTCATGCGGTTGATCATATTTTTCCATTTAGATTTAAACTAATTCAACATGTAATGCATTTTTGATTTGTGCTCTAGGTGTTTTGTGTCCAAATTCTCTCTCGTTTCTAAATGTTTCATTGTTCCTGCATGTGTAGATGTTAATTAAGGAACTAACTGTTTCAGGATGAGCCTTGGTTCTACTTGCCACAGCAGGGACCTCTGGTGGATGGTGTGAGACACCCCGCCTGTATTAAAACTCTTGCCAACTACTCCTCTGCTATATCACCAGCTTTTGTCATATCTGGTATGCACCTCATCTCTTAGAAATTTTTTATAATGTTTATTATGAAAAATGTAATGTACAATTATAATTGGAATTAAGTCCAGAAAGTGCTTTATAGCCTAGAAGGCATTATGTCTCCTAGGAATCATTTACACTTGCTGAGTCAGACATCCTTCATACTTCTGGTGACTGTTTCATGAAAAGTGACTTAAGACTCAAATCAATAATTTGGTCGTACGCTCCACACAACTACAAGTATTTGGTCGTACGCTCCACACAACTACAAGTATTTCTGAGAAATATTAAATCTCACTTGTCAGAGCAAAAATGCAAAGTTTCTTAGAATAAATTATTCACACATAACTGCTAGTTATTGAGATAATAAATTATTTCTGGAGTTTGATGCGCTTGTAATTACTTGCCTTGGATAAACTTTTTCAACAGTTGTCAAGTGGGAGCGCAAGATTATGTCACTTACATGAAGAAGATCTGTGGTGAAATTTAATTGAATCTAGCTTTTTAAAAGTTTTTATAAGAATATCTCTGTTTAAAAACAGGCATTAGGATATATGTCTTTTTCACTTGTTGGTCAGTCTTCTCTTGTCCACAGCAAATAAGGTGGCTGTTTCATGGTAAGTGGCTTACACTCACACTTCACAAATGTTGGATGAAGTTTTATCCAAATAATTATGAGGGGATCGCAGTTTAGAAATAATTGATAGAAATTATCTCAGTAGCAAGCAGCTGTTTGTATGTCCGTGGAGGCTGAACTTTTGCTTTAGTGAGATTTATTTATTTTTCAGAAATAGTGGTGGGGAGCTTAATATCAAATAGTTGTGGGAGCTTAATATCAAATTGCTGACTTAAGCCTTAAGTCACTTTTCGTTTTCATGAAGTTTGTTTTCATTCTCTTCTGGAGGAAAGAGTATGTGTCCTTTGTACAATGTGTCAAATGTGTCTATACTTCAAGTGGATATGAGATGTGTGTGCAACAACAGAGTTGTGGTGCACGAGAAAATGAATACAGCTAATCATGAGACAAGACATTTGTTGAGAATGGCGGGTGATCTTTGAAGAAGGATTCTCTGCCATGAATATAAACATAGTTACTGTCAGTGGTTTCCATGACAGCAGCATTTTTGCATACAACAAGGGATGACGTTATCCATTAGCACAGTGTTTACCAGTAATCTTGCGAATAATCTTTTAAGATTATTTTAAAAAAACTATTTTATCCTTTGCGCAGCCTTGAACATGTCTTAACGGTTGCAGAATTCTATACATTGGTCTTTTTTTCTCGTTCAAGGGGCAAATAAAAGGATGAAAATGGCGGTCGTTTTATTCTCTGTTTAACCACTTCGTCAATTCTTTTTAGGTTACAATTATTCTTCGGGAGAGTATCCAACATGGGCAGAAAGTATTTGGTCCACCGAAATTTATGTCAAGGTTTTCATGATCCCCAGTGAGAAACTTAAGGTGAGTTGCTAGTCAGGATTTCTGTTAAGGTACCTGAGTAAATGTAATTCTCACTTTACTTGGCATTTGCTTGAAAAAATTCCCAATATTGTTGTAGCTTTATGTGCTTCATATGATTTTGAGAGCAATATTTTAGCAGAAAACGTTTACACGAGAATGTGATATCACTTCTATTATTTTGCAGACGGTCACCTTGTCCATAGGTGTCATCATCTTCCTTGTCTCCGGTGTCATCATTTACTTCGTGTCAAAACGCGCCAATATTCTGTTTGCCGGTAACACATCACAGGTGTTTGTGAGGTCAGAAGCCTCAGCCGTCTCCAGCTAGGTCTTTCCGTCTGTTTTCGCCTCTGAAGGTCAAAGTCTGAAAAGGACTGTTTCTTGTTCCTAGTTGTTTATGCANATTTACTTCGTGTCAAAACGCGCCAATATTCTGTTTGCCGGTAACACATCACAGGTGTTTGTGAGGTCAGAAGCCTTAGCCGTCTCCAGCTAGGTCTTTCCGTCTGTTTTTGCCGCTGAAGGTCAAAGTCTGAAAAGGACTGTTTCTTGTTCCTAGTTGTTTATGCAAAATTCCGGAAAGTCAAATGCTGCTTGAAAGTCAAGAAATCTCTGACACCTAATACCTAACAATTTGTATACATTGTATCTCCTAATCAACAAATTTTTTTATCCGTTTTGCAAATCTAATGAAATGGAAAACTGCCACTGTGTTGCACGTGCAGCAGCTGTGGTTTCCTTAATTTTGCACCACCATTTTTTAATGTTACAAAAAATATAGTGTGCAATAGTAAGAGTTATGTCTGGGCCAGTTTTATGTTGAGTGAGGTATTCTCTAGTTTTGGCTGTCTTAGCTAACAAATGGATACTGCCTCATCGTGCCAGACTGTTGCTTGGAGACAAATTTTTCTTTCAGGTTTTGTCTTTATCAGTCTGCATCAATTTGTGGTATTTATAATTTATTTTGAAATATCAGAATCGGAATAGAAACCATCAAATCACATGTGTGCTTCCCATAGTTTTGCATTAGTCTATTCACTCTTAAATCATTCAGCACGAGACCATTGGAGCCATAACATGAAACCAGTGGCCACAACCTTTGTCCATCGTCAGTTTATCTTACACACAATCAGTGACTAGTGAAAACAAGGTTGATCACTGAAAAGAATGAAAACAATTTCACATATAGATATGTACATTGTTTTTTCTAGTTATTAGTGAAAAATTTTATTTGGTCTTATGTTTGTCACACACACACAAAAACTCTTTTTTAATTAGCATCTTCAGTTGGCTATACCTTTGGCATTTTAGTGATAGGAATTTTCTTAAAACTGCATTTTTCCGTTTATTTGTAAATGGTGAATTCTTAATGGAGCTTTAGGGTTTAAAAACATTCTCACGGTCATTTAAACTTGAAATGTTGCCAACTGATCCGGCAGTTGAAGCCACTGGCAATGCATACTGCACACAGCTTTTTGAATTCACAATTTTAGGGTTGTCCAACCCCAAGTCTCTTAAGTGTTTTCTTCAGTTGCTGATGGTTTCCACTTTCTTGTTAGTTACAAAAATGGAATCCTATCGCAGAAAGGAGTGTTATGAGAATGATTTTATGAAAGTAAGAGGCCTAAATACAGCAAAATGCAACTTTAAATAGTTAGAAGCAGCAAGCAGTCCTTTTCAGTTCCAAGTGTTAGCATTTCTATATTTTATCAAAAAAGTTAAAAACCGGACGATCGCCGCACAAATAAAAAAGTTCATGTTCAATTCAACGTTTCGTCTTTTCATAAGACATCAGGATCATATTTACAACAATTTAGGACAACAAGTGCCAACATACAGCTCGGGTAACATCCATAAATTGAAGTAAGATATACAGGAATATAGTCAGTAGCTGGTCATCACCATAGTTGCAGGGTCACTGAGCTACTGATTCTGTGAATAACATGCAGAGCTCAGTGACCCTGCAGCTATGGTTATGACCAGCTACTGACTATATTCCCTGTATCTCTCCCTTCACTTTATGGATGTTACCCGAGCTGTATGTTGGCACTTGTTGTCCTAAATTGTTGTAAATATGATCCTGATGATGTCTAATGAAAAGATGATACGTTGAATTGAACATGAACTTTTTTATTTGTGCGGCGATCGTCCGGTTTTTAATCTTATTGTGGCCAAAAACTGATTTAAGTACCAAATAAGTTCCATAGTGTATGAAGTGTTCTTCAAAAACATGATGGATGTGACCACTGACTGTCCTTGAAAGCTGTCAAATAGTTTGAATCACAGATAGAAGAAATGCTTATGCATGTTAGTCCATTGATGTCATGAGGATCTTGGCAGGGTCAACTTAATGTGTGGCCCAATATATGTGTCTCCTTAGTGTGTGTACCTAGTGATGAACGAAGGGTAACAAGACATGACTGTAATGCGTGATAGCATACAAAGACGTTGTAGCATTTCAGTCGGTTTGTGATTGTTATGCACTAAAATATATTTGCGAATGCGAAAACCTGAACTGAAAAGATAGTCGTTGACGGTAACGAGTTATAACAAAGTAAAATGACGACTGTCTAGTATGTAATGAGATTTTTCAGTCCTTTAGAGTGCAGCCAAGGTTTCAAACTGTCAATACAAATAAGTCTAGTAGGTGGCAGTGAGAAGCAATCCCGTGAATTCTACCTGATTCAGGGTTTCACTGTGTGTAATTATGAATACTAAGTCACTGTGGAATGAATGATTTCAGTCAAAAACATGAACCAAAACAAGTTTTCATGGACAGCTTTGCATGGGGTTTCATAACGCAAAGATGAAACTTTCTAGACAGGGAGCCTTGTTGAATATTGATGTTCTTATTTATTTTTTGTACTTTGTGTGTAGAAAATAACTTTTTTGAAAACTGAATACTGCGTTATGAACACACATTGATCCTTATGGTGGTGACAGCATCCAATGAGCATATGTTGATCCTTATGGTGGTGACAGCATCCAATGAGCATATGTTGATCCTCATGGTGGTGACAGCATCCAATGAGCATATGTTGATCCTTATGGTGGTGACAGCATCCAATGAGCATATGTTGATCCTTATGGTGGTGACAGCATCCAATGAATTACTGTCAATACAATAGTCATGTCATCTGTGAGATTAATAAATTTTAATAAGAGTACAACGTTCAATGATACGGAGTAAAAACAGTGTTTGTCATCTTTTGACCTTCATTAAGTTAACTGATGTATTTAAAATATTTTGTAATTGCTAATTTTGTGATCTTGGGATCCCACTTTGTTTAAAGTGGAGCACCATTTTGAAGCACACTCAAAGTTCAACAGATCAAGTAGAGTATCAGATTCCAGTATAAACTGCTCAGGCACAGATGCTTAGCCATGCAAGCCATTAGGTCCACAAAACCAAAACAAAGGGGGCGCTACAATTGAAATGACTGCATTATGTTTGTTTTGTCAGCCACTCAGAAATGATTATGCACAATACTTATTTGTTCCATGTTCCATCATATACTTATTTTCAAAGGTAGCAAAGCACACTTGTTATTGTTTTGAACTTGTCATTGTTTTATTATTTGTACATAATGCTTAATTGTATACAGTTTACTTAATGTAATAAAAATTGGTATCTTTACAGCATTGCTTTAATTTTTAGATGTTATGAACCTCACAATAGTGTTGTCAACAAGAGATGATTTGCATGCCAAGCTTTCCTCAAAACATATCTTCCAACTCAACTGGTAACATTTGAGGCAATAATGGACCCAACAGATTCTTGTAGCTGACAACTGTTTAACTTTTAAAGTCTCATATGTGCAAGCCAAGATACGTAATCCTTTTTAGCAGGTTGACGCACCCAAGAAACTTGATAGAAATGTTTACTTTTCACGTGTGTGTTGTTTTTAGGTGGATTTGTGAATAATGAATATGGAAAATTTTGATCGCGTATTTTACATAACATTTATTTCCAAAGTCAACATGAGTTGACAAAACAACAATACTTTTCATAACAGTAATAAACACATCCGAAGAGTTTCAAAATACAAGGACACTTTTCTACTTGGCTACTAAATAAAATGTAAAACTTAAAAGTACATTTAATATCATGCTGTTGCTGACATTCAGCACGACTAAGTTAAATATTTAACGTGTAGGTAAAATACCACAGACATAATGGCTGCACTTGATTGATTTCATAGGTTCTGCAAGGTCAACCAACTAAGATATCTGATTTGTTTAAAAGCTGTTGTCATTAAGATCCTATCGGATGTCTTGGCCAGTTGACCCAGCGCAGACAATCAAGTGCACCCAATACGTAAACAGGTATGCACTCTGTGTGACACTATTGCTTTGAGCTTTTCCGCTGATATATTTCAGCCTTTTAAAGATGACTTGGCAACACTCCATCTAAATCTCAGTTCTCGCATACAATTATGCAGGCTGTCAGAGTGAGGTGGCAAATCAATAAATACGTGATTAACTTGTTGGTGTCTCGTCTCATCGACTACTTGCTTTGTACGGTCTTCTGAACAACAAGATATGAGGTTCTGAAAGAAGAAAAAATGGACAGACCATGAGCGAAAAGATATCTAAGTATTGTAATCCATGTTCAGGAGCCAGAGTCTAACATTTGTACTCGCAACCGAGCTCAAAATTAGTCTGTGCTCGAATACAATATGCTTTATAGATATATATTTCTAGTCCGAGTTTGCACTTCATCACCCCTATATCTGTGCTACAAGTAGGAACTCAAGATTTAAAGTAAAAACTTTGGGGTTCAAACTTTAAATCAGGGCAAGCCTCCAAATCTAAGTACTGCAACTCTGCAAGTGTTGTATGCAACTAGTTTATGTAAGTATTGACAGGTTCCATATATAAATTCAGCACAACTAAACACAAAGAAATTTTCTGCAAATGACAAATTTGGGAAAATTGTGCATTGTAGAACCCCCAAAACTCGCCCCAGTTGCACAAGAAATTTGCACCATAAACTAAACCAAAGAAAGTTTTAAATCGTAAAATTCTTTGCCTTGAGGAGACAATGGTGTCGCCAATGCACCATTGTATGTCTATGATCGACAACACAGTGTTGTACATCAAGGCATATGTATGTAGCTCACTTTTCGTTCCAAAATGCTATCCCTTGAGTTTATGTCCTGAACTCGTATACGTAAATCTCTGGAAGCTGGGTGACTGCATTACACCTTGCAGTTCCAGTGTCATCTTCTCCGGCATGACATGACCTACCTGGTATGTGCACCATGTAGTGTTCCCAGCCAGGTGACTGCTGCACGCCAAGGTTGCGCCACTCCGTCTCCGACATCAGATGGTTCCTTGGCACAAACTTGGAAATTTCCTTTGGCAGCACCACATGTCTAAAATTATGAATGGCGATGTAAAAGAAAAGGAGAATACAAGAACCATTTGAGATTTTAGCAGTGTAACCCCCAAAAGCATCACAGAAGGCAGCGCAGAGCTTCAGGCAAAATTTCCCCACCAAAGCTCCACCCATACTTAAGTACAGTCAAATGTTGTGCCTGTTGCCCCAAACCCAAATATGGATAGAGGGTGGAGTCCTACCAGTTAATATATGCACAGCACAACTCACCTGTACTCGTAGTGCTCATCCATGTACTTCTCGGAGTACGATATGTTTTCTATGGCAGTAGACATTGTGAACAACCACACAACACGCCTTTATTCATTGAAAGCTGAAAAGAAAACATTTGAATAAAATTGATAAAGCTGCAAGCTAGTAAGAAAGTGACATTGACCCCTGACAAAGCACCAACAGGCATTAAAATCATACGGTTTTTGCAAGTTTTATTTTCAGATTTGGAACAGTAGCAACACAGAAATAGGAATAACTCAAGGTCAACTTAGAGAGACCTTGACTTCAGTTACATGAACTAAGGTGGGAGCTCACAAGCTGTAATAAAATTTATTCTTCCCAGATCGTTGCTTGTTTCTTTAACCATGGGCATTGGACTACAATTAACAACTGAAACGTCTCGGAAGTGGACGATAGGGGATATGACGTCATACTACCTGCCACACGCTGTTTTTAAAAATGGCCAGTTTCCAATATTGGGAACTGAACAAAGGACTGCTCGAAGAAAAAGTTTGAAAACGGCAGTATTTGTTTGCCTATAGGAACTACACCGTCTCTATTTAGCCAGCTATAGACCGTGGTCACTGTCTATGGGCGCAAAACAAAACTACCACTAGGAGGCGCCACAGTAGTCAGTCACCATCATCAAAGGTCGTCTTCATAAAAACAATCTATTCCCAAGTTTGGAGCGCATTGTAAAAAGGCTGATGTCCGATGTTGTCGGCAACTTGTTGGTACTTTGTTGATTGAAAGGTTCAGCACCGTTCATTAACTGCACAGGAATTTGCACTTCGTTGACAGGCCGCGTTATCACCACGGTTTGTATCTGTAGTTGGATTATTTGTCGTACCAGCATCTGAATCAATGTCTGTATTTGGCTGAGCAAAATCCCGAAATTACTCCCCCCGGAAACACAAACTTTTGGGATAGACACAGTGAAGAGTTGTAACGGCTTGCCAGTTTTTCACAGGGTGCAATCATAAATATTGGACCACCCAAACAAACTCGGCGAAAGCGTTTTTATTCATATGTATGTTGAGCTGCTGGTAACACCGATCTGTGTCACGGGACGCGCAGAATATTGAAAAATGCACTTTTTGGGCATTAAATTCCTCATTTCTGAAATTACTGATGGCCTATTTCTTTGAGCGACTGCCGACCAGCCGTTAATATTGAGAGAAGTGGTCATCATTTCAAGCTTTTTTTAAATTTTGCCAACACAACACTTTCTTAATTCTGGCCGATCCCCTTGAACCCGTCCAAAATAACATTCTTGCCGTCCAACAGAAGGCCGCTGCATAAACCCTTGCTTGGGAGTCCGATTATTTTACACTTTGAAACGTACAGTTGTATATTTTAACGAATAAAATCTTTTAATGTGTATGACGTGACTTCCGTGTGTAACGCGGAGTCGTATATAGCTCTTCTAAATTACAAACTCTGAACTGAATGTCTCGTGGTCTAGAGGTTTAGAGCAAATTTGCTACGTCATATGACCAAGGTACGATACCCGATGTCATCAGCAAAGTTTTTGAGTAACAAATTTGTATTGAATGAAACAAAAATTATGAACTTGTTGAATCAAATAATCGTGGAGAGCGGAAAAAGATTAGAAAATTAATAAACGTAGAGACCTGAATAAGCATCGTATAGACCGGAAAACGAGTCTGAAAAAATAATCGTATAGATACGGCTATTCGAAACTCGAGAGTATCTTGTATTTGATCTTGACATCATGAGCTACTCTTTGTTGAAGCACAACGAACACTCAGTTTTTGGCAGACATTTCCAATGTCTGACCACATGTTAAGTCGCAGTAAATCACCATCAGTAAATGCCGGATTTCGCAGTAGTCCAGAGATAAAAGCCAGCAACCCGTGGTACCACGAGTATAAACAATGTTGTTTTGCATAATAAGAGTTTAATTACATTCAAACTGATACTAATTTATTTGCTGGGTGCATACTAATTGATCTGTCTAAGGCTTTTGATTGCCTCCCCCATGAGCTCCTTGTTGTCAAACTAAAAGCCTATGGCTGCACATTGAATACCTGTAACCTCATAATGTCCTATCTCAGTGATAGAAGGATGAGAGTTAAAATTGGCTCCACTGTCAGTGACTGGTTAAATGTCCCCAAGGGCGTTCCTCAAAGGTCTGTTTTAGGCCCCATGTTATTCAACATTTCTATCAAAGATATATTTTACGCTATAAGTGGTCACTGTAAGTTATATAATTCCGCTGATGACAATACCCTATTGCAAGCAGGCTCCTCTTTATCTGCAGTCCGCCTCAGCCTCAAGGTAGCTGGGCAGATGGCAATGGATTGGTTCTCCTCTAATGGAATGGGTGTAAACCCTGGTAAATTTAAGTCAATCATCTTTTCTAGGAATCGTGTACATAATAATGATAGGTATCTCATGTCTGGTGATACTATGATTTAGTGTGAAGAGTCCGTTAAGCTGCTAGGCCTCCAACTTGATAGCCAGTTAAAATTCCATGAGCACGTTGATGTTATTTGCAAAAAACTTCTAGACAAATGAATGCCTTGTTCCGTCTTCGTAATGTTTTAGGCATTAACAGTAAGCTTAGGTGAAAACTCTCTCTATGTGAAACGCTTTAATACGATGACCTACGGATGTAACTCAATCTCCTATAAAGGTACTTTGCTATGGAACTCTTTGCCATCAGTAATGAGACAATGTACTGCCTTAAATGAATTTGCCACTCTTGCTCATGATTTTTTCTCTGAGATTGACTTTTGTGAAAACTGATACGGATGTCTACACGCTCTGTAACATATATGTGTACTTTTGTATTTATATTTATGTTTAAGTTATTATTTTAGTTCTGTATCTTCAATTTGTAGATTATAAATTTGTCAGATAATAGCCCTTGTGCTAACGTTTCATTGTTAAATCTCACGTACTTTTAAATAAAGATTATTACTACTACTACAACTATGCAGAGGGCACTCAAATAACATTCATAGGCACGCAAAAACAGAGCTCCGGAATAATGAATTGCGTTGGGAGTGTCTGCCAAGAACCCGTATGCTTGAAGGTGGTCTGCCATAAATGTATTAGGCTACAAAATAAGATCCATGAATTTGTGATTTTGGAGAATCACCACTCGACGGCAACTTGAATTGATCAAATGAAAGAAGCAAAGACAGTATTCAAAGACTTGTTCGATGCTAGTTTCGTATAGTTCCATGCATATTTGAGTAGAAAATTCTAAGCAAACAGATTTTGAGTGTCCAACCTTTATGTTTTCTTAATATTGAGTGACGTCAGTAGTGATCGAGGAACAGATAAACTCAAGCGCCTGTGGCTGGGTGGGTCCGCCTATCTCTTCTGTGACTTCACTTAGTCTTTGGTTGGCTGCTTGACAAAGCGTATGATAAAAAGTACAAATCTTCTACTAAATTTTCTCAGTAAAGCCGAAAGTAAGGTACAGTGTCGCACACTAAGCTACGCATCAGTTTCCAAACCACAAATAATGCTACTATCTACAATCACAAACCTTTTTGAAACATTTCTTCCAGCAATAAAAAATTTCAGCACAACTAAAATCCAAAAATGGCGCGTCGAGTCTACGCGATAAAACGCGAGAAACTTCGTAAAATTTATATTTGCCGTGTAAATTTTCTATGAAATTTCGATGCAGTTGTAATTTTCAATCACGTGTACAACAGAGATACATTCAACAGTCGTTGTTTGTTTTTATAACAGTGAAGTACCTAATGTTTAAAAGTAAAATTATATAATTAATTTTTATTAGTCGTTGGGACCCAAGATGTCGCTGTTATTGAGGTAACCTTGAAATTTACGTTTATTTTTCTCACATTTTGGTCGTCACGAAGTTAAATGTCCTTAAAATCCCTTGCAAATAAGCAAATATTTCTTACTGTGTTTTAATTAGAAGACGTTAGGACTTGGAAAATACAGCAGGGTTTTCGATACCTCGATATTTGGGGCCGAAAATCTGCTCCATTTCTCCACTCCACCTAGGCAATGACCATCGCCTCTGTTGGCCAGAACCAGAGGCGATGCAGAGGCTATAGGCGCTCTGTACGCCGGAAGCTTTTCGGCGAATTATGCCTCGCACCGACTAAACCATCGGGGGGCACGAATTCAGGTTCCGCTTTGGCCACAGCACCGTCAGGGCAGAAGTTGTACATTGACAATCATTATTTGAGTAATGTAAATGTAAATATAGATTCCCCTAACACCTGCCCGTGAGATGGAAATCGAGTTGTTTCACAACAGTTTCTGCCAGTCAGAGAGCAAACACTAAATTAGCATGAGCTCACACGGCCTCGGTGTCCCGTCAATTAGTTTCATTGCACCTAAAGCCGGTAACGCAGTGATTCATTCATTGCTGGGTTTTCAAATCATTTGCACTCACGAACTCTCCAAAGGCATTACAAATTGCATCTAATGAGACAGACTTCAGTTTTTTATAAGTATTGGTTAGGGTGAGAATAATTCATTTTGAAACAGAACGCTAAGTAATAAACGCCAACATGGCAACTCGCAATCTCGAGTTAGGACGAGCTAGAGCTCATCAGTCCCGACTTCGCAGGTGGATCGTTAAGTTTTACAAGCTATCAATTCGAACAGGAATACAGTGATGAAGAAATACTAGAGAGGCACCATGAACAAGCTCAGACAACGGAACGTATAGTTATTTGGTAAGCTGACCATTCCGGCGTCAGGCACTGTCGACGTCTGCAGGCCACAGACACGGAGATGTTTCACGGCCTCATACTTGCTATTTACAGCATACATTTCATTCTTCACTACCATGAGCCACTTCCTAAGCATTTCGGACTCTCGAGGAAGTAAAAAAATGATATACCCGCTTTCCTCGCAGCTGCTTAGTTCGGACAAGCGGTAGCGATGCACCGCAACATAGCGGCATTCACTCTGTGTATGAACCATTGACGTCGCTAGCGTCGATTCTGACCTTCCTCACAAGTTAACGCGACACCTCTTGGCAAGGTAAGGTCGACCGTATGCGAGGCAATGTGGATATAGACCGATTAAGATGGCAAGAAGACTAATTAAATCAGGTGGCATTCTCCTTTAAAGTTACCCTAACCCTGACCATTTTTCCAAAGCTATTGCTAGGGGGCATGTCAACATGACCTCAAGCTTTTAACCAGGTCAAAATTTATAGCTGGTGGTGCTAGGAGTGAAGCTGAAGTCCCTACTCTCGAGTTCTGAATAGTTGTAGAGACAGCAACAATAGTATAGACGGGAAATTTCACGATTTGTAATATTGGTAGAGACTGGAATAATAGTATACACCCGACATTTTTTCCACTGGAAAAGTAGAATAATGGTACAGACAGGAAATTTGCGGAAAAATGGATAATAGAATAGACTGGAATAATGGTATAGACGGTAAATTTGTGAAAATTTAAAAATAGTATTGAGCGGATTAATGATATTGATTACAAATTTGAGTAAAATCTAAATCATATAGATGGGTTTAATAGTGCAAAACAGCAAATTCTAGGGAATAATGGTAAAGATGGCAACTTTGTGGAAATTCAAATATAGTATAGACTGGAATAGTACTTTTGATTACAAATTTGTGTAAAATCTAATAACGATGTAGATGGGAATAATATTGCAAAGCAGCAAATTCTGTCTTACTTTGCACCATTTTAAGCAATTATTTTAAAGAAAAACCTTTAAACTGAGCATTAGCATTAATTGATTCGTTGTTCAGTTTTCGTAAAAAATTGACCAAATATGGGAGTTAATGCGAGTGTTGGCGGTCCTATCGTCGGTACTGCCGCAGTTACAGCACCATGCAGTGGTGTATCCACCCAATGTAACAACACAGTACAGTGAAGTGGAATAAAAGTGTCAACTCATTGATGAAACGAAAACCAATTCGGTTATTAAATAATTTTAAATGGAAGCCTGTACAGATGTGTTTGAAACAGAATGTGGTATCATTTTACTCCAAAAAGAATGTGACGTTCATACTAAATGCCAGTGTCGACGAAGTCCAAAAACTATAACACGAAGGTAAAGATTTCAGCAGCAATGTCCTGTCTTCCATGAACCCGACATTCTGTCTAAAGAGTCCAGATTAAGGGAGTCGCATTTTTATCATAAACATGATACATGTTCCTGACAGTTGAGGCTATGTTTTCACTCAATCTCATATATTGCACAAGTGTTCATAGTCAATACCCTTGTTAGTCTGAAATCCAAAATTTTAGACTACCAGAATTCTTGCTGAAATTGCACAACATAGAAAGTCCAAGACTTCGTCCATCATCCTGAATATCTAATTAAGTAAAGTCAACAAACCGATTCATGTGCGTTTCCATTTACGTTGACAGGAGAGCAAGTAGAAGCAATTTCTATAAAGATTGGATTGTCTATTGTTAGCAACTATGCCATTTTCAGGATTGTCGCAAATCAATTCTTTTTAAAAACCATCTATTCTCAAATTTGGAGCGAATTTTTAAAATGCCGATGTCCGATGTTGTTGGCAACTTGTCGGTACTTTGATTGAAAGGTTCACCGTTCATTGCACAGGTATTTGCGTTTCGTTCACTTGCCGTGTTGTTACCACGTTCCGTATCTGTAGCTGGATTATTTGTCGTACCAGCATCTGAGTCAACATCTGTGTCTGGAACATGTCTTGTGAAAGTATCCCTGGACTCCTTTAGGTCATTGCAGATGACATGACTAAGTATGTAGAATGCGCATGTCAATCACACGGAAACCACAGCCGACACTGGCTGTGCAAAATCCCAGAATTACTCCTCCCCAAAACCACAAACGTCGGTCTCTACAGACTCATTGAAGAGTTATAACAGTTTGCCACTTTTTCACAGGGTGTAATCCTAAATATTGGATCAGCCAAAGAACATCCAATAAAAGTCGTCAAAAGTCTTTCTATTCATAGTTATGTTGGGCTGCCGGTAGCACCGACTTGTGTCACGAGGCGTGCGGAATAGGCCTACTGAAAAATGCGCTAAGGAAAGCACTTTTTGCACAGTAAATTTCTTATTTATGAAATGACTGATGGCCTATTTGTTTGAGTGACTGCCGATAATATTGAGAAGGTGGTCATCATTTCAAGCTTTTTTAAATTTTGCCCCCTCTTTTTTAATTCTCACCATCCCGTTGAAGCCATGTGAAATAACATTGTGTGATGTTGTAATCACTGTTATCTGGACTTAGTAGCACATTTTTGTCACTATGTGGCCACTCGTTTACATCACATTTAAAGCTAGTAAACGTGACAAAGTTTCACGGATAGCTCAAAACTGTCTGAACTATTAGGTTGGCTTAGTTGACTTTTAGAATTTAGTTTGGAATGTTTGCATGCCACTTTCTCACAGTTCTCAATGTTGATGGCGATGGTGCTGCAGCTTAACAGATTTTGTCTGACATTACAAGTAGTGCATACCTACCGTGCGTAGAATAAAAGATCGTCTTTATTTAAACTGAAACAAAATCAATTGTTATAAACATTGAATTAGACGCTCATAACAAATTGCCTGATGTATTAATCTTCAAATAAATTAGCAGCATTTTAATTAAAATATTTCTGAAATAAATTTTTTTGTCACGTGTTGTTTTCAGTTCCGTCAACGGCTGCATATTGTTTCGTTGTGTCATCCAAGATGTTTTTCTGGTGAAACAGATGGAAATTAGGTGGATAGTCTACCCCAAAATTGAGACATCAAAGGCCCTGATGACAAAGTGCGGTTCGCGGGCCAGGAAAGCTGTCCTGTGTTGTAATGAGAAGAATAGAATTTGACAATAGTTACTTTTTTAGTGGTCCTTGAATTTTCTAAATTATTTTCATACACAGGTGTTGTTCAACACAGGACATATCTGCACATGACAAACTACTTGTCATGTGACTTCAAGCCCGGTTAAATGGCCCGGTTGCTAGAGGTCACCTCCAATTGCTTACTAAAAGCATTATACTCCTGTTGAAAATGAGCAGGGAGACTTCATGCATGTGTATTATGTTCATTCCTTCACACCCTCTTCCGGAAGTGACGGAGACCTCTCTTGGTCTGCAGTATTTACCCACAATTCCACAGGTCTGCAGTTACGGTAGCAATTTGACACTGGTAATTTAAGAATTACTTTGGTGGTTCAATAAAAATGAGAACATAAAATTTCAATTATGTGCCATGTTTTGTCTCCTAAGTTGGTGAAATTCTACAATTTTCAACTGGTAAATTGTACATTTAGATCTGAAACCATGGAATTGAGGTAGTTGTAGTAGAACAAATAGTGTTGAACAAGGGTATTTCCAGTTCTAACAGGTAGTGTTTTATAGTACCGTGTGATTGTATCACTGAAGTGATGTCAGCCTACATTAAAATGATTATTTTATTCTCGTTTATTTCAGGACGCTCATGCGACAGACTGCCATTAGGCAGGCCAGTCCGTTATTAAATAAATGGTAAGGAATGTACATTTTGATTTAGTGATGCATATAATGTATATTGATGTGTGTGTTCATTAGCAACTGGGCTGTCTTAAGTTGTGGACTTCCAAACGCCTCGTTTGTGAGGCAGTCTTTTCAATTTGAGTAATGTGCACTGCTAAATTTCCAGTGATTCATAAAACACAACACTGGAACGGTATGGTAACTCAGGATCATTTGTGATGTACATTTATTATGAAGTGAAAAACTAATCTTTGCTGTGTCTATTAATGTGTATTGCTGACTGTGAAACACTAATCTTTGCTGTGTCTATTTATGTGTATTGCTGTGTCTATTTATGTGTATTGCTGTGTCTATTTATGTGTATTGCTGTGTCTATTTATGTGTATTGCTGTGTCTATTTATGTGTATTGCTGTGTCTATTTATGTGTATTGCTGACTGTAGAGAAGTAGTGTAGTAAGATCACTGCCACATGGCAGTAGTAACGCTGGACATAGCCTTGGTACAAAGCTGTATACTAAATATACAGCTTTTCACTGCCACATGGCAGTAGTAACGCTGGACCTAGCCTTGGTACAAAGCTGTATACTAAATATACAGCTTTTCACTGCCACATGGCAGTAGTAACGCTGGACCTAGCCTTGGTACAAAGCTGTATACTAAATATACAGCTTTTCACTGCCACATGGCAGTAGAAACGCTGGACCTAGCCTTGGTACAAAGCTGTATACTAAATATACAGCTTTTCACTGCCACATGGCAGTAGTAACGCTGGACCTAGCCTTGGTACAAAGCTGTATACTAAATATACAGCTTTGCACCGATGTAGGTAAAAAAGTGGTAAAATAAAATATGACACAAAATTGGTGCCATTAAAAACTATAGTCTTCCTTGAGCTAACTAAATTATTTAACGGCGTTCTATCGTTATTCTGCTGCTTAAGTTGTGGAGCGATCTTTAGCGATGGCTTTCGGTGCCATGAAATATTGCATCACCTATTAGCCAGTTTCCTTTTTCGCCGATTCTTCAATAAACTGTTCTTCTTCCACAAGGATGCGTACATTTCACAACAAATTATCATTTCGTTTAGTTACTAGTTTTTAGAATTTTGATACCGAAAAACCGAATTTCAGATGAAATTTTGTTGCTGCCAAGCTATCATCATGTCCCTAGAGATGTCGCAAAAATTTAGGAAATTGCACGTGCGCGTGTCACGAGCGTATTGTTTTTGAAATGACATAACTTTTCTTTGTTAGAAAAAGTGGAGGATTACACTAGAAAATGATGTTTGTTGCATTGTTTTTTACTTTAACGGCTGTAATGGGCAAGGTGTCGGTTGACTCTCAGATTTCGCATGCACCCCGTCCGGTCTTTAGCTCTACGTGTTGATACAGATTTCACGGCGAGGTGACGAGCATAACTACCCTGGCTGTGTGCAATTTCAGGGTCTAAGGTAGAAAAACAGTGGTACCTTACCTAGCTGTATTTTAATGATAGTCTTCATACAGCTAGCTAGCTGGCTACTCTGGTCCCTGCTTTATGACAGTAGTAACTCTGTTGACATGCCAGTTCACTTATTTCCGAGTCACAGTCTTCCCTAATGACACAATGCATAGCAGTCGTCATGTCACTTTCAGGGCCATATGAACATTTTTCCTTCAAATATTGGTTTGGTCCCCCTTGCTACATCGTGGATCTGGTGATGCACATATTAAGTGATGCTTTCGTTTGAATAGAGTGAATACAATGTCTTTTGTGTTTGAAGCCAACTGCCTTATTCACTCTCTCCATCTTTTCTAATCTCTAGGACCTTGTCTTGTTCAATGTATCAGCAACTGTGTTTTTCAGCTTGCCAATGAGTACAATAACACCACAGCAGGAGATGAAACGATTCTGGATCAAGAATGAAACGATCAAGAGGCCAAAGTCACCCCACCTCACTATCTGGGCGTAAGTATCTTTGTTCGAACTGTAGTTAAGTGTCTTTGTTTCTACATTGAACTGTAGTTAAGTGTCTTTGTTTCTACATTGAACTGTAGTTAAGTGTCTTTGTTTCTACATTGAACTGTAGTTAAGTGCCTGGCATGCATTTGATTATCCCAGTAAAACAAATTGTTTGTTTTAATGATGTCTAAGTCTAAATTTTCACATTTTCATCAGAATTTGAGAGAGCAAAGATTTTGATATACGTCAGATGCAACACTAAGTAGACTCAACTTGATGATTAGTTCATGCCACAAATGTTAATATTGGACAGTCACTGATACCATTTTTAATATGCTAAAAGCAATAATGCCTCGTTCTTATTTCAACATAAACTTGTTTTTTCAATCACATTTAGTTTTTTACAAAACTGTGTTCAGTTGGCTGTTACCCAAGAATCAGAAATTGAGTCTTCATAATTTTTTCTTATGCTGTTTATTGAAAATTAATTACAGGCACTCAGGTACACACCAGATGTGTGCAGGCACTCAGGTACACACCAGATGTGTGCAGGCACTCAGGTACACACCAGATGTGTGCAGGCCGCTGAGGTGGGCCCACTGTATTGATCACCTGAACCATTTTCATGCTTTATTAATAAATAGATAAAACTGAACTGAGGATCTTGAGACCTGACTCAAGGGTCTAACAGTGTGACCCAATGGGACTCGAACCTACCTTGAGTAAAGGAAGCCGACACTTACCAACTAAGTCATAAGTAAAAATATTGAGCAAAGATCCTTTGCTCAATATTTTTGTCATTCAAATGGAACCCAGCAATATACATAGGTCATAAGTGTCTTCTTTGCTGTTCTTTGGGTCCAACATTGTTTTTTTCAGTTCTTGCATTTTAATTTTCCTGTATATTATTTCCAGGTGGCAGTTACCCATGAATCTATCCTTGTTTCACCGAGTTACAGGGATGGCTATGGCAGTGGGTGAGTCAGACGAGGAAATAACTGGTGTTAAGCACAACACGAGAATTGTTATTCAGTTACGATTACATGTAGTCAATCCAGCACTTGAGTTCAATTGAATTTCGTTGGGAATTTGTATGTTAATGGAAGTGTGAACATTCTAGTGTCTGTTATATTACTGTTGTATTACTGTAATATTACTGTAATATTACTGTTGTATTACATTATTTCAGGTGTATATGGGTTTGCCTGGGGAACGCTAGCTCTACCCTGGGACTACACAACCATGCTGAATGCTGTTCGTGATCTTTCGTTCGTTGGGCCCGCTCTTATAACAACGACCAAATTCGTGCTGGCCTGGCCTGTTTGCTATCATTACTTTAACGGAATCCGCCATCTGGTAAGTCTTTTGGTGATCGGCCTGGGTTTTAGCGTCCATAAATATGCCTGCAAATGTTGTAAAACCTAAGAAAAATATTAATGACATGATATGTGAAGCTATTGTTTAATACCATCAGCACGTAAATTCTACAGTATGTGTTCAGTTGATGACATCCAAAGTGTGAGTCTATGGGTCGAGGGTGTCTCATCCAATTTTGCATACTCACTTAGTCAATTAAAGCTCTTATAGATATGTATTCTATCACAAAAACTAACTTTTGATTAAGACAACTTAAATCAAATTGGCCTTCAATTGTTCTTCAGTCAAATTAGAAGTAATTTCAGGACTTCAAAAGACCTGACTGTTCTTACCAAAATCAACTTGGTCTTCAATTTTCCTGTCAAATTAGAGGTGATTTCAGGTTTTCTTAAGATCTGGCAGTTCCTTATTACTCAAGACCAGGCTCTACGGCTTGTTATCAGGGTCAGTCATTTTCTCTGTTGAGCATGGTCTCATGGAATAACTAACTGTCAGTTGTTAGCAAGCCCAGAAACCCTTTCACAGAAGATTAAGTAACAAATTGACACCAGTTTTATAGCAGTAAGTGGTCTGAATCAAAAGCTTGATTTGACAGAACGCATGTTTGTAGCCGCTCAAGTATCAATACTTAATTATTTTTTAAAATGTAAAATAATGATTTCTCGGTGCGGGTTCTTTGCCACAGTGGTCGCCCTTTAATCCTCTAGTCACATGGTCGAGCACTAAGAGCGTGAATGTTTCGCATGACTCAGAGTTGTTGAATGTTGAGAGCGGTCTCTGGATTTGTACTGTATTCCTAGAATGTTCTGATGGTATTTTAAAAATATAATAGTGAGCAGTGTTTATGGTAACTGTTAAAACGTGGTGCCCCACTCTGTTTTCCGTATGACTAATGGTCATACACCATTGAGCTCTCCTCTTTAGTGGAGGCAAAAAAATGCATTTGTAATACTGGCTTACATTTCACAATGTCTAGCACTCGTGGGTTGATTAACAAGGGAAGACCAATACATTCCATATACAGCTCTGATATTTACCTTTTTGCTAATATTTTGATGTCAGCGATGCGACTTAAAATGCAGTAATACAAGTTAGCATGTACTACAATTAAAGAATTGCTTAATAATTAGGGTATTAGCTAGTGATGAAACTGAAGTAGTGCTTCACACGAGTTGCATTGTGGATAAATCCCTTAGAATGAAAGTGGTGCTGGGCTAGTTCAGGACCGAGCTATTGTCCTATTACCTGTAACCTGTTTATAATACACAATTTTCCTTGCCTTCCTTCCAGGCCTGGGATGCATGTTGGGGATTTGAACTGAAGACATTGTACAAGACAGGATACTTTGTATTGGCCCTGGCAACAATTACTGCCCTGGGAGTGGCTACACAGCTGTAAAAGGACATTGAAATGTGGTGCAGATTTTTATATTTGCAGTATTTATTCACTGGTGATATTCAATTCGTGCTTAGTTGGAAAGCAACATTTACCAAGTCAATATTTGAGCGGTTTGTTATGACCATTTGTTGTTCGCGTCCTTTTGTGTTGGTGTGTTGCAATGGTATGTGAACAATGTGTTCAGTTAAACTATTAGTGTTCTGTAACATACAATGTGTTCAGTTAAACTATTAGTGTTCTGTAACATACAATGTGTTCAGTTAAACTATTAGTGTTCTGTAACATACAATGTGTTCAGTTAAACTATTAGTGTTCTGTAACATACAATTCAGTGTAAATAAAACTTGAAAGTAGAACATTGTTTCTGTAGTTTTGGATACAGTGAAGTATGTGTCTTCAAAACTGGTTGCTGGTGAGAAATTGTTGAATTGCAGTGGTAATTCTAAATTGTTGGTAACACTGTAAACAATCAACCACTGGATTTGTGCACATTTATGCTGGGCGTGCAAATATTTTTCAAAAACGTTTTTAAAGTCGCTCAGTTTTTGCACTAATGAGGTCACCTGGAATGCATTGATCTTAAACTGTAACAAATCAAGTTGACAAAATTCCTTCAGACTGTAAAATCAAGATGCAAACTATATTAGAAAAAAAATGCGAGATAAGGTCATGTGAACACACGACGGTGGAATGAACTGTCACTCTTTTCCAAGCTTAATGAGGTTTAGCCTTCACATAACTAAGGTGCCTCATTTCAGACGGGATCTCTCGGTGGAGCAGTTCGGGGGAAATGTCCTTTTGTCCCTTTATACGAAATAAATACGACACTGCCAAGTATTCATCAAAAAGCTCAAAATATTCGTGCATAGCACAGCACAGCAGTATCAAGACATTCGACCCAAACCACCAAAAATGTGAAAAAATACAATAGGATTGACCGCCATCGAAAGGGTGGAATTTTGAAGAACATGAAACCGCTATTTGTTAATTACACACAAGGACTATTTCCGATGGTTAGTTATAGAATAATGTTACTGCTTCCCATAGTATCACAATAATAGCATCTCTTTTGAAAATGGTTACTATGAGTTGTTTCTAATGAATTACCACATGTGGAAAACACTGCTGTCGAGGTTACCTTTGGGGTGACCGTGTACATGTCGAACTCGCAATAATAAACACATAGTTGAGCTTTTTTTAGATCAAGTTCAACTCGTGAACAGATATCTCGGAAATGAGCGACAATACACCTTACTATGAATGCTGAATATCCCATTTTCCACGGGGTTACCCGTCAAAAAATCTGCTTCTACTGGGTAACGAACTGAGGACTCGATATCTGTGGAATTACTTTTTGCAGCCATTTGTTGTGTCATACATCCTACGAGCGACGTTTCTCAATTTTGCACGACATTTGGACAATTATATAATCGTCATCTTAGAAGAGCACTAGACTAGCAATCTAGAGACCTGTGGTTCTATTCCCAGTTGGCGGACGAAGCGGTGGCGATAAGAAGGGGGTGGGTAGTTTGCCGAAGTCGAATTGGTTTGTGCTCCCCGAATTATTTTTGCCTTCCTACGGGTCTGTAGTTACATTAAGTTTGGAAAGAACTATCGTATCCGTTGTTTCTTGAGACCAGGCTTCTAAAGCGGTCTTTAATTGTCCTTTGTCAAAGAGGTGTTCCCATGGCTTCGAAAGAACTGGTTCTATGAAGTGACTAATTTTCACGGCCTGACAATTCTATGTGCCCAATGGCTTGGTCTCGGAATCACGATCCAGAAGATGGCACGTAACTAAAAAAAAGTCTTGCCTGGCTCAGTGAGTTTCACTTCTATTAATTCTGTACCGAATTTCTCATTTTATCGTGAGAATTGTTTTTTAGAGTTGAAAACAGCGCTCTTATATAGGTCTCACTTCGAAGGAGCTGGTCCGAGAATACGTCAATGCATAGATTTTCCTTAGCAAATAAATAGTAAATCATTTGATATAAATCCTAGCTGTTTAAAAGGAGAGAGAGTTCTGCTAAGGGCATCCATGTCCTGTTGTTTCATTCAAGATATACATGGTGTCTTGAGTGTTAGAATCAGTCGCCTCTTTTCTGTTGTTGCACAATCGTTCAACAATTCATGTTAGAGTAAACAGAATCGAGTGATAACCGAGTCCATCACCATGTCACCTTCCTTCCAGTCACCGGGTCACCCTCCTTCCATCACCGGGTCATCCTCCTTTCATCATCGGGTCGTCTTCCTTAATGATATAAGCTTCCAAATTGTATTTGCCGGGCAGCGCATCTTTCATTTTCCAGGACGAAGTTCTTTCTTGGGGGCGTCAAGGGGCAATATACCTCTTTGCAGGAACATAAATCGGCCCTGTCAACTGTGGGGTGCACTGAATAGCCAAACGTGACACTGTTCCAAAAAACAAAAAGTAGCTGTGACCTGAATCGAAAGAAACTAAACTAGAAGAGCACTATTTGTGAAGTACACAAAGGTTCTATTGTCGATCGTTATATAGCTATTAAGATATCGATGCTTTTTCGCAACTGAAAGAGTTCCATGAAAAATGAAGATTGTTATTAGGAAAGTCGTAATGAAGGGAGAGTTGTTCGTAACTCCCACAATCGAAACTGTCGGAAGTATGACACGAACTCACACAAAATTTTCTTTGTGCACTGTTCTCCAAAACGCTGTTAAGATTTGTTTTTAAAATGTTCCACTTTTACATGAGGGGCTATAAAAATCAGACTGTCATGATTTTTCTGAAAAAATCAAGTTACATGAAACAAAAGCTATAAAGGATAATTTATTAAACTGCAGCAGCGCTTTTGAGATTTCATCTTGAACAGTATATCATTCAAATAAAACAATCATGTTGTTGTTACCGTTGTTTTGCTATGAACGTGCCTTTCTTTGTCGTTAAAATTTACTAAAAACGACATGATCACGTGACCATTTGATGAGAGAGATTGGTACCAAATCAAATTCTACATGCTTTCCACCATAGATTATAGTTGGCGGTCCATGTACTATAGTCTATGTTTCCACTGAGTGAAAATGTATAGTTTTGTTGATGTTTGGCTAAATACGCAGAGTTGTCGTTGAGGCCCAACATAAAGTGTTGATGAAATAGACCTCCGTGTCTACAGATAGACACTAGAGGGTATGTACATTTCCTTCGTTTCAGTCCTTCAGTAGGCAAGCTTCTAACACAGGTTGATCATTTGCTTTCACGACACATTGCTTGCATACACAGTTTTATGCAAACTGGCTATTTTAAAACTTTGGCTATTGTCTCTAATGTTGATAACAAATGACATAATTCCTGTTTTCCCAATGAAGTTTTTAAAACTTCAAAAAAGATAAATATTGATTGTCAACTCATTTGTATCTGCGGGGGAAATCAAATGGCTTCAATTAATGCCTTTTCCAATAACTAATGTTATTCAAATGGCTTCAATTAATGCCTTTGCCAATAACTAATGTTATTCAAAAATAGGAAATAAAAGGAACAGAATCAATTTTTCCTTATTTTATTTCACATAGGGTGTAGTCATGTATAAACACCAATACAGTTGAGTATTATGTTGATCAATGTGTTTATTGATACTTAATATTTTGGTGGAGCGGGCGTCAAATGGGCTTTGACGGTGGCGACGGCGCTTTTCAGTTGACCCCAGAGGTCACCAAGGTCGCTCTTGTATCCGCGGAAGAATTCCAAGGACTCGTTAAGCGTCTGTAGAGTGGCCTCTTTGGCGTGGCCGATGAACTGTAATAACAGTAGTTTAACTCAGTGTCAGTGATCATTTGCTTCATAGCAGAGTCTACTATTGTCGATTGTCTGCTCATTGCTCTTACAGAGATTCGAACAATGAATATCAAATTGGGTCTACCCCCTTATAATGAACTTAAAGGACTTCCTCTCCTTTGCAGTTGTCCAATGAAAATTCGCATCAACAATATTTAAAACACACTTCTTCCCATTGTTTTAATTCTTTAATTATTTTGGAAGAAAAAAAAACGAATAACTATAAAATTTTTGGTATTTTCCTCTCAGGCAAATAAAACGACGAGAATGCAAAGGACGTTATAAAGGTACTCCGGATGTGAAACAATAAACAAAGGTCATGATTCCGATTGACGAAGTTATTTTTTAGTTTTTTAGTTTTACCCAGACTTCCTTCTATTGGTTTTAAACACGTATGCTGTGACATCATTTAGTATGTCGCCGAAGTTATATTTTAAAAGATACGGAGTTGTTTTTCAGATACTCAACACGGGGTGTCATTGTCAAGTTTCAGTTTTAGATACCCGGAACGCCATTTAAAAATCCACCCACGCATTTTTTCTTGAATATGAAATTATGGCAAATATTTGCTATTTTTACATAATGTGCTCTCTTTTATGAGCCTTTTTGAGTGCCAAAAAGTGGCCCCACCGATAAGCACCCAAAATAGGACCTCCTTCCTTGTTCCCAATTAATGGCAGCACCCCCCCCCCCCCC